>ML781714.1:211876-305145 GCA_009831015.1 Picea engelmannii
GTCAAATCGACTTGGGAGCCGATCCATTAGTGGTTGGGAGGCCGACCAGTTCCATAAATGCGTCGTTTGGCAGGCGCACGGGTTTTTCACCCCACAGCCGCGCATATGCGCTCTAAGTACGAAGATGTTGCGCGCGCGCGCGCCCAGTGGGTGCATAGCGCTTTGTAACTTTTTGGCCATTTTGCATAGTTTTGACCCTTTTGCTGTGCTGTGGAATTAATCCTTGTGCCATGAACGACTGTTTTTCTGTGCTGATGATGCGGAGTTCTTGTCGCCCTGTGCGGACGAAATTTCAGTGATAACAAATGGCCCTTAATTTTCAAGATATTTTCATGAGATTTTCCTAAGAAGGCAAGGAAATTGATCTTAGAGGTATCCAAGGAAAACCCTCTAAAGTTATAATCTCTAATAGCATGACAAAATTACTCAAAAAGGGACATTGTGGTGTAATTGCACAATTTTGCTCACTAGATGTTCAAACATCTATGTCCTCTTCTCCAATGGATCTCCAAATGGTTATCAACAACCATTCCAAGGTAATTGGAGAGATTCCTAAGGGTCTTCCACCGGCTTGAGATCATGATCATTCTATTCATTTGCATCTTGAAAGTGTACCACCTAACATTAGGCCTTACATGTATCCATATGCATAGAAGATTGAGATTGAGCGTATGATCTAAGAAATGTTAGAGGATGGTATAATTAAACCTAGCCAAAGTTCTTTCTCTTCACTAGTAGTGATGGTTACGAAGAAGGATCGTTCATGGCATATGTGTCCAGATTATAGATAACTGAACAAAATGACCATCCAAGATAAGTTTCCCATTCATGTCATTCATGAATTATTAGAGGAATTGCATGGAACACAATTCTTTACTAAGTTGGATCTTCGTTCAAGATATCATCAAATCACAATGAGGCAGGAAGACATTCCCAAAACAACCTTTAGAACACATGAAGGTCATTATGAGTTTTGGTTATTCCATTTGGACTTACTAATGCACCTTCAACATTTCAAGCTAGATGAATTATATTTTCAAACCCTTCCTTAAAAAAATTGTATTAGTATTTTTTGATGACATACTAATCTACAACAAATCTTGGGAAGAGTATGTACAACATGTTGACATAGTATTACAACTTTTGGAATAGCAACAACTTTATGCAAATCCTTCCAAGTGTTCATTTGGGGTTCAAGAAGTGGAATATTTCGGTCATATTGTATCTCATGAAGGTGTAAAAGTGGACCCTAATAAAATTAAAGGTATGAGGGAATGGCCAGTTCCCAAAACCTTGAATAAACTTAGAGGATTCTTATGATTGATAGGATATTACTTCAAGTTTTTCAAGAACTGTGGTCAAATAGTGACACCTCTAACAATATTATTAAATAAGGAATCATATTTTTGGACTCAAGAAGCAACCAAAGCTTTTGAAAAATTTAAGGAGGCTATGTGTACAACTCTTGTCCTAGCCATATTTAACTTCACAAAAATATTCATTGTGGAGTGTGATACCTCAGGCTATGGAATTGGTGCAATTTTAATGCAAGAAGGAAGACCCTTGCCTTTGAAAGCAACCAACTTAAAGGAAAAAACTTAATCAAACCAATTTATGAAAAATAAATGTTGGCCATACTACATGTAGTTAAGAAATGGTGCCCTTACCGAATAGGGATACACTTCAAAGTATAAATATATCATGATAGTTTGAAGAACTTCTTGGAGCAACGATTATCTTCAGAAGAACAACAAAAATGGTTTACAAAGATGCTAGTTTGTGACTTTGAAATTATCTACAAGAAAATAAAAAATAATATTGTGGTTAATGCACTTTCAAGGAAAGAAGAAGAAAAAGAGGGTTCACTATGTGTTATTTCTATTCCACAATCTGATTGGGTGGAAGACGAAAAAATATAATGGAAGCAAGATCACGAGGTATGTAAGATCATTCAACAACTACAAGAGGACCCTAGTGCATTAGATAAATTTGTATGGAAGAATGATTTGCTATGGTATCATGATCAACTATATTTATGTAAAAATTCCCAACTCAAATAGAAGGTCCTTTTGGAATTGCACACTTCTCCTATAGGAGGAAATTCAAGGTTCTTGAAAAATTACTACAGGATCAAGAAGGATTTTCCAGGGAAGGTCTTAAAAGTGATGTTAAAAAATTTGTGTCTGAATGTGTGGCATGCCAATAGAATAAGGGAGAGACAATCAATAATTTAGGTTCCCTACAACCATTAGCTATACCAATTCAATGTTGGGAAGAAGTTTTGATGGATTTTATTACAGGTTTACCCAAAGTTGAAGGACAGATTGTCATCATGGTAATAGTGGATAGAATGACTAAGTATTCCCATTTTTCTCTCTCTCATATTTTTAAAGTAAGTACAATAGCCACAACATTCATGGAAAAAGTTCAAAAGCTATATGAAGTCCCAAATATTATTGTAAGCGACAAAGATCCAATTTTCACTGAAAGTTTTTGGACTGAATTATTTTCTTGTTTGGGTACTCAATTGGCTCGTTGCTTATCTTAGTATCCTCAATTTAATGGGAAAACTGAGATTGTGAATAAATGTCTAGAATGATATCTTTGTTTCTTTGCATATAATAAACATACATGATAGGTCATGTGGTTGCCCTTGGTATAATGATGGTACAACACATCCTTCCATATTTCATAAAAAATGTCCCCATTTCTGGCACTTTATTGATATCATCCTACATCCATCACATGTCCCTTGAAAGGGACTGCAAAGGTTTAGGTCGTGGAGGAACACATAGGGTACCAACAATAGGTTCTCAAACTATTGAAGGACAACTTGGTTATGGCACAAAATAGGATGAAACAACAAGCAAATCAACAACCCAGTGAAAGGGAATTTGAAGTGGTAGATTGGGTATTTTTGAAGCTACAAACATATAAGCATATGTCCCTCAAGCAACAAAAGAAGAATAATAAATTAGCACCCAAATATTATGGCCACTATAAGGTCTTGCAAAGGATTGGAAGTATGGATTACAAATTGGATTTGCCTCCATATTCACGTGTACATCTAATCTTCCACGTTTCTTGCTTAAAGAAGGTAATCAATGATACAATATTGATCCAAACTATTTTATGATATATTAATGAAGAAGAGAAAATCATACTAGAACTAGAAACAATCCTTTAAACAAGAAATAAATGGTTACAAAATTGAGCATTGAGTACCTTGTCAAATGGAAGAACCTACTAGTGGAAGAGGCAACATGGGAAGATGATTTCTTCATGCAAAAACACCCATAGATAGTCAAGTGTTGAGGAAAACACTTATTTTAATGGGAGGGGCATGATAATCACTAGAAAAAGCGCCATGTTATGTATAAAACCCCTTATTGAGCCCATAGATATTGAACTATTACAGTTCTAGTGTTATATTAGTAGGTTGGCAAGAACCCTTAATTGTACCCTTTGTATGCTATATATATATACCAAGCAGACCTGGTCTTATCATCATCTTATATCATCTCATATTGTCTTTTGAATTGGATATATTGTAGAAGGAGGTTTCCCCCTCGAAGTGGACCATATTCAATGTCTTTTTGTCATTTTTAAGGCATTGGATCATAACATGATCAACCCTAATCTAGAAGATCAAAAGTATCTCTCTATTTTAACTAGTGTGAAGAAGAAAATCAACATTGCTAAAATAAGAACAAACTCTCATGAGATCCACATTGAAACAAGGTATTGGACGGTTCCTAAAATTTCGTGTGTCGAAAGAATTGTCATCTTTGTGACAATAAGAGGGTTGAAGATGGTTTTTTTTTTCTCTTAGAATGTCCCGCATACACCCACATTAGATCACGAATACAAAATATTTGTTACAATATTTACCTTCCTAACCTTTTAACTCATCAAAACTATGGTGATTTAGGAATGCTTCTCTTGAAGATTTTCAAGCACATAAATAAAATTCTAAAGAAAACCAAGTAAATCTTTACCTTTCTTAATGTTCGATAGACAAAATTTGTTCTTAGTGGACATTAACCATCATCATCATCATCATTATCATGTATACCATTTATATATTTAAATATTGAAAAAAAATTGTAATTAAACAAAAACTTTTAATTACCACAATGTTAATTTAACAAAATGATCTCACATGTCAATTTGACAAATGATTAGTTTTAGACCTTAAATTAGATTATTATTACTTAAAAATAAATTGATGGCACTGCCTTTTAATCACTTCAAAATAAAGATCAAAGGTGGCTCCAAAATAATTATGTTTCTTGGATTGTCACAATAGAGAGTGGTTGAGGTTTGTACGGACACCCAAGTTCAACCAAGAGTTGGTGAATCTAAATGGCCTTTGTTCCTACATTAATGGTACCAATATTCTCAAATTATGTAGTCTACACAGAGACTACCTTTTGTTCGTGCGTGAGCAAAGTAGTGGCCCAGTGATGAAGTGAAACACATAGCCAAAAGTGGACTTTCAATCATTGTTGTCGCTTTCCCAATTAGAGTTGATAAAGTCAAATAAGGAATATGAACTTTGACAATATTTGATACTAATATGAGTGGTACCCATGAGATAATGAACAATTATTTTGACAACTTTCCATTGTATTTCTTTGGGATATTGCATAAACTGAGAAACCACACTAACAAAAAAAGAGATATCGGGTCAACTGTGAGTGAGATAAATGAGATTGCCGACAAATTGTTGATAAAGAGTAGTACCAACTTTGGGAGATTGATAGTTTTTACTCAGATTAACTCTAGAATAAAAAGGAGTAGCACATGTATTACAGTCTGCCATATTAAAATGTGTCAATAGATCAAGTACATAATTAGATTGAGAAATAAACAAACCATCAGTCAGAGGTAAAACTTGAAGACCGAGAAAATAATGCAGAAGACCAAGATATGTCATATCAAAGGTGTCAACATGTTGTTTCTTCAATCTAAAGAGGAGATTGATATTATTTCAGTTATGAACAAGTCATAAACATATACAATAACAATGAAAGTATCACCGTTATCATGTAATACATAAAGACTGTGATCAGATTCAAAGCCTTCAAAGCCAAGAGTGAGAAATAAATGGTCGATCTTATCATACCAAGCATCGAGAGCTTGTTTCAAACCATAGAGTGACTTTTGGAATAAAAAAATGAGAGTGGAATCTGTCACAAAACTAGGGGGTCTGTAACACCCCTTCTTCTAAATCTTTGATTATGGTTATTAATTATAATTTATGATTGCCAATCCATGACATGTGAACGAAGTAAAATTATTAACATCCAATTGCAACTACTAGCAACTGACCATGGGGGTGAATCTTTGAGCATTGGCCATAATACCATTAGAGAAATGAGAGAATGATTTATTTGGCTAACATAACAAGCTAGTTTGTTGATGCATTACTTTAGGAATATTAAGAATTTCCCTCAACCCTGATATCAAGAAGAATAAGTTAATGAGGAAGGGTTGGTGGTTGAGAAACCAACCACCCTTAGTGAGTACAGGTATGGAAGACCTGGATAGGATGGATGGAATTGTTAGCCAAAGGTACCACATGGTACCATTTCTGTAGATTAGATTGGCCCACGGGTTTCCTTTTGACAGAAGGAAGGGGACAAGTTGAGAACCTTCCCAAGTGATGCATGCAAGAGAAGAACATGAGGATAGACAAGAGATCAGGTAGAAAAGTCTAAGGAGAGAGAGAAATCGAGAGAGTTCATATGGGAAAAATAGGATGGAATGTCTAAAAAAACACAGTAACAAAAAAATAGCTAGAGCTCTAAGTCTTAGAGGGGAGAATCCAGAGACCCAACTTGAGATAGGAAGGATGCGATCTTGATACTAGGAAGGTATATGATAAATATTTTTAAGGCCTAAGCGAGGTGGGTGTGAGAACATCTCTACTAAGAGTGGTGTGAAGGAGAGTGTCCTTCACAAATTGCTAAAAACCAGAGAGAGAGATATTCCCTGGTGGTATCATGGCTTGGCATGAGTGTGGCCAGAGTGATAAGAGTGAATGCATCTGAGCCTACAGTTGGGTGGAAAGGTGAACACCCACAGTTAGTTGGCTGGTTATAAATTGTAACATATAAGTACTTTTGAACCCTATATATTGAATGTAATTTATGACTAAATGTCTATAATTGTCTCAAGGATGTGCATGCATGAGTGATGATTTGATTGGTTTATCTCTTCTATGCTGTGCATTCCAACAATTGAGAAATCATATGGTTATGGACATGCTTGTGTATGTGAATGCTTGAGCCTTGTATCGGCTCTAGTCAAAGGAATGAAACTGTAACCTTGCTAACCGTGTGTATAATTATAGTTATACCCATATATACATAAATAGAGACCACCTATATGTCATAGTGCTTGGGTCCATATACCTGTGCATTTCACTATTTGGTTTTCCTACGACAGATGGATTTTTGCAATGAAATGAATCAGAGGTTTCCCGTGCCGGAAAGGGGTGCCTTGGAACCAAGCGAGGATTTCTGAACCTCACAAAGTCTTGAAAAGTCTTAGTGAAAAATCGTGAAATTGACTAAGTCATGGACCAGAATGTCAAGCCTACGTAAAGGATCTTGTTTTGCTTGGAATATTGTGACCATTGATTTGGCATAACAGTTAGATCCGAGTCCTCCATTTGATATGGGGTGAGATGCAGTATTGACCATCGATCTGGCGATATTGAGAGATCCCGACCCTCCATCGTATCAGGTTATGATGCATGTAGAGGGTATACCTCGAATCAACGAGGAGCGTTGATCCATTAGAGGATAACTGTGGAAGATGTGAATAGTTAGATTCATCATGGTGGATGTGGTTGGAGACCGAGGGATTATAAGACCCAATTCCACCATAGCCATTGGATTTGGCATGGTGATCTAATCATAGCCGTAGATCCTAAGGGGAATGTTATTATAATACCCTGGTTGGAGTAACCTTGGATGCCAAAGTGGAGGCACCCCGATGGAAGAGTCTGAGGGACAATTTGGATCATTTATCGGTGGACATCCAAGGGATGACCTCCAACGTAGATTGTCATGGGTCTTGTTTAAGTGAGACTAAGAGGAAGGTGATGTCACACTCATGTAGATGACATGGCCCATCCATTATGAAAAGAACAAGTGTCATGATATGAACTTTTCGATCGAGAGGGGTGCAAAGAGATATTGTCCATCCATCGAAGATAACATTTCAGAGTATTGGAATTATGGGGATCGAAAGAGCTCCGATGAAGGTACTCTGAAATAACATACAGACCATCAGTCCATCGATTCATGATCTAATTCTGACCATCCTATCTCTATAAATGAGTAACATTAAGGGCGGTGGACGAAACTACAGTATGTTAGATCCTCTCCTGAGGATTCTCAACCGTAGATCTCATAGGGTCTCAACCCATGTTAAACCTAATTAGTGATATAGTAATTACGATATTAGAATTAACTAATCCCCTCATAATCCTCGACACTAAGAGATTTCTAAGTTAACACCATGGGTAATATCTGACATCTGGTGCCCAATGGTGATGTGGCACACGACAAGTGGTCCACATGTCACGATGAAGGAAGTCCACGTGTCACCTCATTGTGGTGCCATGTGTCACGTGGATTTGGATGAATTGGATGGGGATCCATAAGGAAAATGAGTGCCACATGTCAAGTGGTATGGGTACTATTGGAGCCACCTTTTCAACTGGTTTAAATGTAATTTTAAAATCAAAATTTGACCTTTAAACTGACTTTTACTTCGTGATCGTTACCCACTGAAAACTCCAGTAATCCTGACATGTGAAGTAGCAGGGGCCGTTATAACCCTAAGTCATTGCCTTTTAATCGTTAAATGATATTTTTTACTTTCATATACCTCGGGATATCGCGCTTCGGGAGTTACAAGTCACAAGGTTCCCAAGCCCCGATGTGCGAAGTCGCGAAACAACCTTGAAAACTTACCCAGGTTAGTGCCGAGAGTAAAGTTCCATAAATCTTAGTTAAGTGTTGTCGGGATTTCGCGTCGCATCTCGGCGATTGCTCTTCCAAGAAGATTTACTTTCGTAGCCATAAGTCGCAAAATCTCGATATAAATTAAACACTGTCGGGGTTTCGTGATTCGGCATCCACTCTTCCAAGAAGCTTTACCTTCGTAGCCCTGAGTCACGAAATCGTGATATTAATTAAACACTTAATCCGTATTATGTTTTTTCTTAACTAGATCATGTCATCGTGATCTCGGGTTTTATGGGCTCGAAGGATTTGAGTGAAATCTACCGATACGGCGAACACTAAAAAAGTGATTAAAGTTTAATGAAAATCTCATTAAAGAACCTAAGACAGGGTAATCAGTGTTTTAATACACATATTAAAATGCACAGTCTACGAGGTAAATTTAAATGTTTCTTGTGCCAACTTGTGTCACGATCCGTCGAAATTTATGGCATTAATTGGAAATAAGATGAAGTGACAGGTAAGGATATGGTTTTTATTGCTAAATCTTTCTCTAAAAATGATTTGACTGTTCTGTTCATTAGGATGTCGAGGTTTTAAATGGACGATATATAGATCTCGTTCTCTTAGTGTTTCAAAGCTCATTTCTATCTTGTGCAGAGAAGCTTTTCTCATCAAGATGATTTCTGTATGTATACATATTTTTACTATAGGAGAGCTAAGTCAGAGTCCTCTATCATGGCCCCACGAAAAGCGTCCAAGGAAATTTCTGAGAGTTCAGGGCAAGGCTCAGATAATGTTTCTGATACTTCACCCCGAAGTATTGATTCTGTCGGAACCTGGTCATACGTCTCCGAGGTTCTGCAGTCCAAATTAGTGAACTGTTCATATGATTCCAGTGATAATGAGAAGGATGA
Source organism: Picea engelmannii (assembly GCA_009831015.1). Classification (NCBI taxonomy): domain Eukaryota; kingdom Viridiplantae; phylum Streptophyta; class Pinopsida; order Pinales; family Pinaceae; genus Picea; species Picea engelmannii. The sequence continues at coordinate 220,776 of ML781714.1, forward strand.
CTTGACCACCAAATACAAGATCGTTGTTCAAGCAAAGATGCATAAGGTACCATCTAGGCCACGACTCCTTCCCTACTATGATATGATCCAATGGCCGCTATATCACATGGATATCCAGACCAGAACTATTATCAGCGAGCATAAGGTGACCGTTGGGACCTTTAGACCATAACATTTGCAGGCGATGTACCAATTGTCACTCACACCAAACTTCTCACACAATGCCGAGTTTCTGGAAATTTTTAAGCAAAAGGAATGCGAACAATACTACAGAAATTTGTCTGATCTAATCAAGGATTGGGTCTCGCACCCCGCGAAGTTCAGGGCAGACAGAAATGGAGTTTATTCAATCTCTTCTTTGGAACCACAATTCAAACACATAGAAATGATGACCTATAGATTGTATGGGAGGGAGGACACCACACATTTCTTTCTCCCTTGGGTGCCTCTAATTCATACAGTCGCTGAAGGCTATTCCTTTGACTGGGCCAAACTGTTGTCAGACAGTCTAATCAGTCGAATTGCAGAATATCGGATGCAGAGGGAAAATGGGAAGGCCGCTTCATTTTTTATGTCCGCATACATCATGGACACCGTTTGTTTCATGACACATTTTCCCCTAATGAGCTGGAGCTGGACTCCATCTGATGCTAAGCCTATCCATGTCTACCATTCAAAACTTTGGGAGGATAAGGCCTCAGACTTCATATACGAGATTTTTAATTGGGTAATGGTGCCGATGCATGTCATCATCTTCGGTAATCCACTGCCCATGGTTTCAGATAGCATTGCGGGCAACTTGAGTAGTGTGGCCGAATGGTACGTAGAGGCAAAATTTTCCTATATCAGGGTTTTCGGCACCTCTGTTCCTCCATATGCTCTACCATTATTTATACCAGATAGGTTGGTTTTTCATGAAATCGCTAGGAAAACTGTGATTGGTGGCATAAGCAAAGAGCTTAAAGGATTTTCTAAAAAGGTATGGCCACCTTTCCCCATTCATTTGAATACCTATTCTTTATTAGATTTCAGACACGTAAAGGCTGAGGTAGCAGCCTTGGAAGATATTAAATTTGTCCACATTGAGTTCAAGAAACACGACCCACACAGGGTCATGAGTAATCACATGGCTAGTTGTGGCCTTAAAAGATATGAGCATGAGAATTCACCTCATGATGATATTTTTTGAGGCGCAAGATCCTATGCAGAGGTCTTGAGTTAGATACAAGCCCTGTCGCCCAAAGAGATGGCCGATTTTTTCAAATTCCAGGAACACCGACGGAGCTGCCTTCCTCCAGTCTTACAGGGTAGGAACCCGATGACCCTAGATGTACAGCAAATGGAAGCCAAGGGCTCCAAAGATTCAACACCTGACCAAGAAGAACACCAGGAAAAGAAGAAGCAAACTGGGGCCCCAAAACAGGAAGCCGAGACCCCCAACCCTACAAGAAAGCCAACCTCGGTTGTTACTCTGGGGAAATCATTCAAGCAGATCGACAGTCCCATTGTTTCTGTTACTCCCCTACAATCCACAAAGGGGGTCCCAGATGTTGGATGGATTTTTGGCGAAGAAATATCGCCCATAACTGTGGAAGAGTTTCCTCCGAATGAATTTTTCTTCGATAAGAATAGAAAGGCCGTTGTAAAGCAAGATCTTTATCAAGAAGCAGGCAAAGTAGCCAAGAAATTTAAAATCTTAGCTGATGGAAAAGACATGAAGAAGCAAGAATTTGACAATCAGATAGTAGGGACATTGGGGGATTTTACTACAGCCAACCAATATTCTGTCGAGTCCCTGAAAGATCAATTGAAACGAAAAAAATGCTTAATCAAAACTTTGGAGGCTAAACTGGCTACAACAGAGGCAACTGCCAGAGATCAAGCAAATTCAGGTATAGATCAAGCTAGAGAAGTTGATCAAAAAGAAATCGAGTGACTCAAAACCGATCTCGAACAAACACAACAGGTGGCCCAGACTAACCAATCACAGATAAGTCAGCAAGAAGTATTGATAGAGAAGCTATAGGCCAAATTAAATTTCACCAAAATATAGGTGATAGATGTCGGGATATTTCAATCCCAAGCCATAGAAATCCGAAAAAGAGTATCGACAACTCAACAAGATTTACTTGCTAAGGTGGAAATTATTCAAAAATACTGCCAACTCATTGATCAAGTACTGGAAAACATCTCTTTAAGAGAAAAAGAAGCTGGGGAGGCTCGGGTCGCTTTCCAAGAGGCTGTTATAGCCATGACAAAGAGGGAAATGGGTAGTAGTTTCAGGTTTTCCATCCCAGAGCAGACCTGAGGTAACATCTTGTTGAAGGAATGGGAGTGTAACATATCAGAAGGTAGACAACAAGCTAAAGAGGTAAGAAAATCTTGTGAAGAAACTTTAGGCTTCGTAGATGGGAGTTCGTTGGGTCTCGATAGTGAAATCAGTACTGAGACACTGAGCCAGATCAATATAGCTAAACACTTGCTCAATATCAAGGAGAATGAGGAAAGAGAGTTGGCTGAAATATCACAGACAACCTAGACAAATATAGTTCAAGTAGACATATGGCTAATAAAACCAAGTGTACTTTTATGTTTTATTAGCGCCGAAGACCGATAGGTAGAAAGAAAGTTGCCACAATTAGTGAAGGATTGTTACACTTTTGAGGCAAATAATCAAGCAGAACCTTCGAGGGTGATAGCCCAGTTGGTGGAGAAGTGCATCACTTGCACACATCAGGCGAAGGGGCAGTCTTCGGGTACCAAATAATGACATGTGTTTTCCTGTTCTATTTTTAGAACCCGAAGTTTAAATAATGGAAGACAATCCATCCACCCGAAAGAGGACAGAGGCAAAGAATTGGAACGCATAAATCTCGTTTTGTAACCGAAAAAATTCCTGGGACGGTTGAGATCCTAGCATGCAGAAGTTGTATAAATATGTAAATAGAAGAAAGAAACAGAGGCTGGACCTTTTTGGTCGATTGTAATAGAGACTATCTCCTTTTGAGAATTAATACAAAGCAATCCGAATACTCCTGATTCCGTCAAGATTGTGTTATGAGTTTGATTCCTCTGTGATTTCATATTCAATTTCATTGCAATTTAATAAAACTTCTACTGTGGTGATCAATTTTTAGTCATCTATATCATTTATAGTTTTTCCTCTGTACAGATTTCTTCTTATCTTATTTTCTTCCTCTGTTTACTGGGTGAGATTCTCCCTTGATAGGAGCCTCACGTTATAGACAACTTAACGTTTTTCTCACATTTCACACACCATCTATTTAAAATATAACTCAGTTACGGGAAAAGGCCTTTGGTTTGCACTTTATCTTTAATATTGGATTCAAAAGTTCTCTTTTATAAGATCAAATTGATACAGCATCAAAAACCTCAAACTCTTCCTAAATTTTCCTGTTCCTCTATGACTGTCCCCGTTGTAAAACAACCTAATATTGAACCCAACTTATTGGACCAAACCCATATCGCTTTAAACCTTTTTGATACCATACTTAAAACAACCACCACCCGGGTAGAACTTGAACGTTCATGGGCCGTGATTGAATGGGATATAAACATCCAGGAATAGTTGGAARTGAGACAACGACAACCTGGAAATCAGCCTTAGCTTCCTTTCCCGAAGGTTGATTCTTCTCTCTTTTAATCCTTTACTCACTTTCGGATGCCTAGACACTGTACTTTCTAAGCCTTAAATACAGACTCTRGAACAACATACTATCTCCTTTTGAGAATTAATAAAAAGAAATCCGAAGACTCCTGATTCCGTCAAGACTGTGTTATGAGTTTCTTTCCTCTGTGATTTCATATTCAATTTCATTTCGTTTATATATGTCTGATGAATGTTTCATTGCAATTTAGTAAAACTTCTATTGTGGTGATCAATTTTTAGTCATATATATCGTTTACAATTTTTCCTCTGTATCGGCTATTAGTAGATACAAGACTTGTGAACCCTTTAGATTGTCATATTTTATGCTTCGTCAGATTTCTTCTTATCTTATTTTCTTCCTCTGTTTACTGGGTGAGATTCTCCCTTGATAGGAGCCTCATGTTATAGACAACTTAATGTTTTTCTCACATTTCACACACCATCTATTTAAAATATAAATCAGTTACGGGAAAAGGCCTTTGGTTTTCACTTTATCTTTAATATTGGATTCAAAAGTTCTCTTTTATAAGATCAAATTGATACAACATCAAAAACCTCGAACTCTTCCTAAATTTTCTTGTTCCTCCATGACTGTCCCCATTGTAAGACAATCTAATATTGAACCTGACTTATCGGACCAAACCCATATCACTTGAAACCTTTTTGATACCATACTTAAAACAACCACCACCCGGGTAGAACTTGAACGTTCATGGGCTGCGATTGAATGAGATATAAACATCCAGGAACAGTTGGAAGTGAGACAACGACAACCTGGAAATCAGCCTTAGCTTCCTTTCCCAAAGGTTGACTCTTCTCTCTTTTTATCCTTTACTCACTTTCAGATGCCTAGACACTGTACTTTCTAAGCCTTAAGTACATACTTTGGAACAACATCTTTTTGGCGCCGTTGCCGGGGACGAAGTTACGAAACCTTTTCCCTGGGAAGAACGACATTTTTTCAAGTTTCACCCTTTGATAGTGAACACCTTCTAAAGGATTTTATTATATTTCACTTGGTGACTCCACATTTTAATAAGCTGGCATCCGGTCGAAGGAATACCAGACAAAATCCAGAGGGTAAACAAACCACGCCCGTTTCCGATCCTGAAAAATTACTGAAAATTAGAGGTTCCCTTAAGCCAAATACTGCAGTCTACCAGCTTAAGTACCCACAACCCAATATCAAGAGTTCCATTGAATCTTCAACTTCGCACAATCCCCTCCTTGAAACCATCGACCCAACTCTAAATCTCTCTGAGGTTAAAAGTGAAATACATCCGACAATCTCTGGCGTACACAAAGGTAAAAACCCTGCAGTGAATTTATCAGAGATCGATATCCCGCTGACTCTTCAGTTAGACTTCTAGACCTCACTAAGTCTCGAAGAATATACCATATATTCAAATTCTACACCCGCGGGTTCCCCTGATTACATCTCTTGCAAATTCGAGGAGCCAAGTCCTTGTTTTTCTTTCCACTTGTCTTTGCTTTTCTCGTCTCTCGAAGAAGCTAGAAATTCACTTTTAGTCTTCCATAACCCTCTTTATAACACACCTTTTCCCTATTCGGTAGTACCGATGGCAGCCGCCAGAGGAGGAGGTGGAGTGGCTCCAGGAGGAGGAGTGGGGGGACAAGGGCCTCCCCTGCCTCCCAGGGTTTTCTCTAAAGTAGCTTCAAGGTATGCGCCTTTGGTCTTGCCCGTCCCTCTCCATGACCTTCCTGAAAATTACATAAAAAACTTACCTAAATTTACAGGGGAAGGGGACTTGACCACTGCCGAACATATAAACGTCTTTGATTAGTTTGCCGATATCCTAGGCCTTGAACACAAAGATGTATATTCGAGGTTGTTTGTTCAGACTTTTGAAGGACAGGTACGAACTTGGTTTCGAAGTCTACCCGCAGGATCAATATTATCCTATGATGCCCTGGAAGACGCTTTCCTTAGACAATGGGGTGAAAGGAAAGACCATTTATATTATTTGACAGAGTTCGGCTCTTTAAAGAAAAAGACTTCGGAAATCGTTATGGAATTCATTCAAAGGTTTAACAAATTATATAATAAGATCCCGATTGAAGTTAAACCATCCCAACCTGCAGCCAAGGTAACCTTTGCGGGAGCTTTCAAACCCGATTTCGCACTTCTTTTGAGAGAAAGGAGGGGGCCTACCCTAACCCGAATGCAAGATGATGCCGTGGAAATAAAATCTAATATGATGGATTCTGGAAAATGGAAAACCAAGGTAGAAATGGGAAACCGAGAAAACAAACGTTTTAGGGAACAAGCAGGACCTTCAGGGTCAAATAGATCCATAGACGACAAAATGGATGATATGGATAGGATAATTAAGGAGTTATCAAATAAGATTTCCAGAATGGAGCTAGATCAATCTAAAGCCGATCCTTTCGTTAAGAGGGATTTTAGAAGAAACCCCAATCCTCAAAATCAACAAAGGTAGATTAAAAATGTAGACTAGAAAATTCAAACCCCTTTAAAAAATGAAAAATTTATAGGAGGAAATGACCTGCAAGATTTCAAAGATTTGGATGAAGATGTGACAAATTTGGGTGATGACTGTATACAACCTTACTTAAATAAACAAGATTATGAGAAGTCCTTGAACACTCAACAACCATCAAATAAAGATGAGGACATAAACAACACTGATTTCACTATATGTCAAGAAACGACTGATTCTATAATGGATGAAGTTCAATCGAGGTATAACCTGAGGTATAAAAACAAACCTACGTTGACTCTTCAACCCAAGAAAATTCTCCCTAGGTGTGAAGTATACGAGCCCGCCTCAAAAGAGACTGATACATATAATAGCAAAATGAAAGAGGCAGACTCGCTAAATCCCAAAGTAAAGGAGGTTGAGACCCAAACAAAGGAAACCAAGACAGTTGAAACACATATACCAGTAGATAAACTCATGGGTGATAAATCATCACAAACAAATAAATTAGAAAAGAAGGAGTCCAAGGTTTCAACCAAAGAAACGGACAAAGGTGGTGGAGGGTTCAACCTCGAAAATGAGATAAATAAGATAAAAATACCAATCCCTCTGGTGGAATTAGCGAAGAATCCCGTATATCGAAAGCAAATGACCAAAGCGATAGGTTTTTCGGAGCTAGAAAGTCACATTGACATGATAAACCTGGAAGATGATAAGCCCAATATCACTTTTGGTCCACATTTCGAGGGTGCCAGAGACATTATCGCTCCCTTCTATATCACCTTGTATGTGCATGATCGACTGCTACATAACTGCATGTTAGACTCCGGGGCCTCACATAATGTGATGCCCAAAACTATTATGAATAGACTAGGCCTCGAGATCACCAGGCCTTATGGGGATCTCTATTCTTTCGATTCCAGAAGAGTTAAGTGCCTGGGTATGATAAAATATTTAGTAGTCACTCTTGCACAAGTCCCAGTGAAAAGCATCCTGATGGATGTAGTTATTGCTGATATACCCCCGAAGTATGGCTTACTTCTATCTAGGTCGTGGGGAGCCAAACTTGATGGGTCTCTTCAACTAGACATGACCTATGCCACAATTCCTATGTTTGGTGGACAACTTACTTGGTTATACAGGGAAACAAGGCTAGCCAACAAAGTGAGTGACCCTCAGAATCCTAACAATTTTCCTGTTTATATTGCTGATCAAGATCTAGGAAATTGTATTCTATCTTTTGATGATGATGTAAATAGCTATGAAGAAGAGAATTGCTTAGAAAATAATGAATCAGGAGAGACATATGAAAATATGTATAGTACTGGGATTTGGAAAACGTTTTTTGACGGTGCCCTGTCATGTGAAGGAGTGGGTGCATGAGTACTTTTTGTGGCACCTAAAAATGATTTTGTTATCCCTTTCTCTTACAGGCTTCAGTGGGACATAGATTACACCAATAACGTCTGTGAGTATGAAGCTTTAGTATTAGGGTTGGAAGCTACCAGGAAGTTGAACATAAAGAACCTGGAAGTTTACGGAGATGCAGAGTTGATAGTGAAGCAGATAAATTGGGACTACCAGGACAAGCACCCAAGATTGAGATCTTACAGAAATTGCGCCTGGGACCTTATGGAAAATTTCTTTTCATCAGTAAAGGTACATTTCATCCCCTAGGCTGAAAACCAACAAGTCGATTCACTAGCCTAAGCGGCTTCAAATTTCGTACCTCCCACCGCTTTCAAATTAAAGTACCACATAGAGGTAAGGCACAGACCATCCATACTAAACAATATACAACACTGGCAGGTTTTTGAGGATGAAAAATAGATCAGAAAGTTCCTGGAAATGGTAGGTTATTTCTCCGAAACCCACATTGACCAGGAGGACCAAAATGATCATACCTAGATTATGCAAGAGGGAGAGGAGCCTCAGGAGTTCCAAGAAAAAATTGCTAACCATCACATGTTGGTTTTAAAGAATAATCAGATTCCAAAGGGACTAATCCCCCTGGAGAGACTTTTCGATCAGAATGACATGCCCTTAAAATCCACTCTGCAACCCCAACCAGAAGAGGTTGAAGACTATGACGTGGGGACCAACGAGGAGCCTAGGATGGTTAAAATATCAAAGTACCTTCCTCTTGAGGTAAAAAGCAAGTATAAAGACTTACTCACGCGGTATAGATCCATTTTTGCTTGGTCTTATGAAGAACTGAGAACCTACGACACCACTGTGATCGAACACAAGATACCCCTGAAGCCTGGTGTCAAAACCTTTAGACAAAAGCTTAGACAAATCAACCCTATCTTATTACCCGTAGTCGAAAGGGAAGTTAAAAATCTCTTAGACGCGAAAATAATAGTACCACTGAGATACTCTGATTGGGTAGAAAACCTGGTCATGGTTAGAAAGAAGAATGGGGAGATTAGACTGTGTGTCGATTTTAGAAATCTAAATAAGTCATCCCTCAAAGACAACTACCCTCTGCCCAAAATGGATCACGTATTAGAAAAGGTAGTCAGGGAAAATAGGAAGTCGATGATCGACGAATTCTCTGGGTACAATCAAATTGCCGTAAATGAACATGATAAAGAAAAAACAACCTTCACTACCCCTTGGGGTACATTCATGTATGATAAGATGCGTTTTGGTCTAATGAATGCAGGTGCCACCTTCCAACGTGCTATGGATATCGCTTTCATCGGGGAAAGAGACAAGTTCGTGGTTATCTATCTAGACAATTTAACTGTTTTTTCTAAATCTAACGAAGATCATTTAATACATCTCAAACAGACTTTCGAAAAATGCCGCAGGTTTGGTCTGTCTTTAAACCCCAAAAAGTCTCACTTTGCCATGCAAGAAGGTAAACTCCTGGGCCATATTGTGTCCCGATACGGAATTAAAATTGATCCTAGCAGGGTTGAAGCTATAGACAATGCCAAAGTCAGAACCTGCAACCCTTGCCAATTGTTCGCGGGCAAAAATAAACTCCCATCACTACCGTTAGTCCTAGTCAAAATAGAGGCTCTTTTTCAACAGTGGGTACTAGATTTTATAGGTGAAATTAACCCCCATTCTAGTGCTCAACACAAATGGATCCTGACTGCCACCGATTACTTCACTAAATGGGTGGAGGCTATTCCAACCAGGAGGGAAACAGATTCGGTGGTGATAGATTTCCTAGAAGAAAACATTTTGTCTATATTCGGCTGCCCTCGAAAGATAGTCACAGATAACGCCCAGGATTTTAAATCTATGGCTATGATCGATTTTTGCCCAAAATACAATATCGTGCTCGGCCATTCCATGGCATATTACCCCCAAGTAAATGGACTAGCCAAGTCTTCCAACAAGAGTCTGATCAATGTAATTAAGAAAGTGTTGAACGAGAACAAAAAATCTTGGCACGTGCATTTGAAATATGCTTTATGGGCAAACCGAATAGGCACAAAAAAATCTATTGGCACTTCTCCTTTCTAGATGGTGTACAGGACTGACGTAGTATTACCCATAAACCTGGTGCTTCCCGTAATGAAACTGTGGCAAGACGAGAAAGAAGAACCAAATCATGCCACAAGAAGGATAAACCAGCTGATCAAAGTACAACAACACAGGGTCGAAGTGGACGAAAGGTTGCAAAAATACCAAGACGACATGAAAACGTTATTCGACTGTAAGGAAAAAGACAGAGAGTTTCTCCCTGGCGATTTGGTCTTGAAATGGGATGCTAGAAAGGAAGATTCAACAAAACACGGTAAATTCGATCATATATGGTACAGACCATTCAAAGTCGCAGCTCCTGAAGGAAAAAAAATGTTTCTATTAGAAAATATGGACGGTAAAATCTTCAATGCCCCTGTCAACGAGCATTATTTAAAACACTATATGCAATAATTGGTTCCCAAAATTTTCCATTGTATATATCGGTTTGTATTGTTTTCTATTTCATAATTTATTTTGGGTAAGTTTACTTTCACCTCTAATTAATTAGGTCAGTGATTTTTGTAGGAGTAGAGATACAAAATTTTCAATACATTCAACTCTTTTAAACGACACTCTTCATGTTTACAGGATTTCAGCTTGCAACCTAAACGAGCGAAAGGAGAAAACAACAAGTCATATATCAGAGACTAAATTCGTCGAAAACAGGTGATAGAAAAGGTTTTCGGTTATTTTAAAACGGTAAGGCAAAGGTACGAATTCCTAAGAATTTTATTTTATTTATTTATTTATTTTTATGAAGGTGTCCAAAGCGCCGAAATGGTCCCATAAATATAATGTTTTCGCTTGATTGTTATTAAAAGAAAAACTACTTGCTCTGGGTCCTAAGAATTTCACTTAAAATAAAGACAGGAGGTAGTCAAAATAAGCAAAGAAAGTAAAGCATCTCCGGAAAAAGGGTTTCAAGAGTCAGTTTTAATTTTTGACCCTTGTTTCTCAGTTTACAGATCTCTATTCGTCACCCTTCTTCCTGTCTTCAGATTTACATTCTTAAAAAGCCAAGCATCTTTCCGGGTTTGCATACATGGGGAGAAGAGATTAAGTTTTAACTTTGAAAGCTGTAAAGCAGATTTTGGAAAGTAAGCTGGTCTTCACAACTCCTCAGTCTCTTACTAAACAAAGTTATGCGTAGGTTGATCTTGACTTTTCTAGGTTTTTCAACAGTTTCGAAGAATTGAGGCTTGCTCGAAGGAGCACCCCTAGAATTAATCTTTCCCCTTTTCCCTGCGGGCTAAGGTGTTGTGAAAGTTAAAGGAAGGTTGATATTGAGTAATCAAAGTAAGTTGACAGACCTCCAATGCAAAATATTACACAGATATCACCCCTCATACAAACTAATTGCCCCCACTTCGTGTTCTAAAAAGCAAATTATAAGACAGATGGTGAAAGGAAATTCAGAAATGATTGCCCCCATCTGGTCCAAAGAGACGATGAAAGGAAATTCAGAAATGATTGCCCTCGTCTCAGTGTTTAAATGCATAAATATATTTCGAAGTGGTGAAAGGAAATTCAGTAAAAAGGGCCAGATAACTTCACCGGGGTATTGAACAGGCTCGCTGGCAGTGAAGCAATATCTGAGATATCTGTAAGGCTGTTATACATGAATCTCACTCTACTCTAGTAGTCAACTTTCTCGAAACCGGATCTACATCCTAAGTTCAGACAGGGCTCCCCGATTAAAAACATGTAATAAACTTCGTTTGATGCAAGCCTAAAGCCACAAGATTTGTTGGATTTCCTAGGACTGTTTTGATTGTCTTAAGGCAGACCTAAATTTAGTAACGAGAAAGAGAAAGTCATGAAAGGGGCTATAGTTGAGTTTGAAACGCATTTGAGTGTTGAAAATCTTTTCATAAGTGAAAGACAAAATCCCTTCTTTCCTCCGTATTACCTTTCCTTAAGCAGGTTTCACAGAAGTAAAACCAATGACTCCATTTACCCAATACATGCACGTGGTCTACTGTTCTTCCCGTCTTGCAGGAAGACGAGATCCCTAGTTGGAGCCTATGTTGGAGCCACCTTTTCAACTGGTTTAAATGTAATTTTAAAATCAAAAGTTGACCTTTAAACTGACTTTTACTTCATGATCGTTACCCACTGAAAACCCCAGTAATCCTGACATGCGAAGTAGCAGGGGTCGTTATACCCCTAAGTCATTGCCTTTTAATCATTAAATGAGATTTTTTACTTTCATATACCTAGGGATATCGCGCTTCGGGAGTTACAAGTCACAAGGTTCCCAAGCCCCGATGTGCGAAGTCGTGAAACAACCTTGAAAACTTACCCAGGTTAGCGCTGAGAGTAAAGTTCCTTAAACCTTAGTTAAGTGCTGTCGGGATTTCACGTCTCGACGATCGATCTTCCAAGAAGCTTTACTTTCGTAGCCCCGAGTCATGAAATCACGATATCAATTAAACACTGTCGGGGTTTCATGACTCGACATCCACTCTTCCAAGAAGCTTTACCTTCGTAGCCCCGAGTCACGAAATCATGATATCAATTAAACACTTAATCCATATTACGTTTTTGCTTAACTAGATCGCATCATCGCGATCTCGGGTTTTAGGGGCTCGAAGGATTTGAGTGAAATCTCCTAATACGGTGAACACCGAAAAAGTGATTAAAGTTTAAAGAAAATATAATTAAATAACCTAAGCTAGGGTAATCAGTGTTTTAATACAAATATTAAAATGCACAGTCTACGAGGTAAATTTAAATGTTTCTTGCGCCAACTTGTGTCACGACCTGCCGAAATTTATGGCATTAATTGGAAATAAGGTGAAGTGACAGGTAAGGATATGGTTTTTATTGCTAAATCTTTCTCTAAAAATGATTTGACCATTCTGTCCATAAGGATGTCGAGGTTTTAAATGGCCGAGATATATATCTCTTTCTCTCAGTGTTTCAAAGCTCATTTCTATCTTGCGCAGAGAAGATTTTCTGATCAAGCTGATTTCTGTATGTATACATATTTTTACTACAGGAGAGCTAAGTCAGAGTCCTCTACCATGGCCCCACGAAAAGCGTCCAAGGCAATTGCTGAGAGTTCAGGGCAAGGCTCAGATAATGTTTCTAATACTTCACCCAGAAGTATTGATTCTGTCAGAACCTAGTCATACATCTCTGAAGTTATACAGTCTGAATTAGTGAACTGTTCAGATGATTCCGGTGATAATGAGAATGATGACTTGGCCACCAAATACAAGATCATTGTTCAAGTAGAGATGCATAAGGTAGTGGCTAGGCCACGACTCCTTCCCTACTATGATATGATCCGATGGGCGCTAGATCACGTGGATATCCCAACCATAACTATTATCAGGGAGAAGAAGGTGACCGTTGGGACCTTTAGACCAGAACATTTGCAGGGAATGTACCAATTTTCACCCACACCAAACTTCTCACACAATGTTGAGTTTCTGGAAAGTTTTAAGTGGAAGGAATGTGAGAAATACCACAGAAACTTGTCTGATCTGAACAAGGATTGGGTCTCGCACCCCGCGAAGTTCAGGGTGGATGGAAATATAATTTATTCAATCTCTTCTTTGGAACCGCAATTCAAATACATAACAATGATGACCTATAGATTGTATGGGAGGGAGGACACCACACATTTCTTTCTCCCTTGGGTGCCTCTAATTCATACAATTGCTAAAGGCTGTTCCTTCGACTGGGCCAAACTGTTTTCAGATAGTCTAACTAGTTGGATTACAGAATATTAGACACAGAGGGAAAATGGGAAGGCCGCTTCATTTTTTATGTCCGCATACATCATGGACACCGTTTGTTTCATGACGCCTTTTCCCCTAATGAGTTGGAGCTGGACTCCATCTGATGCTAAGCCTATCCATGTCTACCATTCAAAACTTTGGGAGGATAAGGCCTCAGACTTCATATACGAGATTTTAAATTGGGTAATGGTGCCGATGCATGTCATCATCTTCGATAATCCACCGCCCAAGATTTCAGATAGCATCACGGCCAACTTGAGCAGTGTGGCCGACTGGTACGTAGAGGCATAATTTTCCTATATCAAGGTTTTCAGTACCTCTGTTCCTCCATATTCTCTACCATTATTTATACCAGATAGGCTGGTTTGTCGCGAAATCGCTAGGAAAACCATGATTGGTGGCATAAGCAAAGAGCTTAAAGGATTTTCGAAAAAGGTATGGACACCTTTCCCCATTCATTTGAATACCTATTCTTTATTAGATTTCAGACATGCAAAGGCTGAGGCAACAACCTTGGAAGATATTAAATTCATCCACATTGAGTTCAAGAAACACGACCCACACAGGGTCATGAGTAGTCACATGGCTAGTTGTGGCCTTAAAAGATACGAACACGAGAATTCACCTCATGATGATATTTTTCGAGGCGTGAGATCCTATGCAGAGGTCTCGAGTCAGATACAAGGCTTGTTTCCTGAAGAGATGGCCAATTTTTTCAAATTCCAAGAACACTGGCGGAGCTGCCTTCCTCCAGTCTTACAGGGTAGGAACCCGATGACCCCAGATGTACAGCAAACGGAAGCCAAGGGCTCCAAAGATTCATCACCTGACCAAGAAGAACACCAGGAAAATAAGAAGCAAACTGGGGCCCCGAAACAAGCCCCGAAACAAGAAGCCGAGACCCCCAACCCTATAAGCAAGCCAACCTCGGTTGTTACTCCAGGGAAATCATTGAAGCAGATCGACAGTCCCATCGTTTCTGTTACTCCCCTACAATCCAGAAAGGGGGTCCTAGACGTTGGATGGATTTTCGGCGAAGAACTATCGCCCATAACTGTGGAAGAGTTGCCTCTGAACAAATTTTTCTTCGATAAGAATAGAAAGGCCGTTGTAAAGAAAGAGATTTATCAAGAAGCAAGCAAGGTAGCCAAGAAATTTAAAATCTTAGTTGATGGAAAATACATGAAGAAGAAAGAATTTTCAACTCAGATAGCAAGGACATTGGGGGCTTTTGCTACACCAACCAATATTCTGTCGAGTCCCTGAAAGATCAGTTGAAGCGAAAAAACCGCTTAATCAAAACTTTGGAGGCTAAACTGGCTACAACAGAGGCAACTGCCAGAGATCAGGTGAATTCAGGTATAGAGAAAGCTAGAGCAAATGATCAAAAGGAAATCAAGAGACTCAAAAATGATCTCGAACAAACACAGCAGGTGGTCCAGACCAACCAATCACATATAAGCCAACAAGAAGAATTGATAGAGAAACTACAGGCCAAATTAAATTTCGTCGAAAGCCAGGTGATAGATATCGGGATATTTCAATCCCAAGCCATAGAAATCTGAAAAAGAGTATCAGTAGCTCAACAAGATTTACTTTCTAAGGTGGAAATTATTCAAAACAACTGCAAACTCATTGATCAAGTACTGGAAAACATATCTTTCATAGAAAAAGAAGCTGGGGCGGCTTGGGTTGCTTTCCAAGAGGCTGTTATAGCCACGACAAAGAGGGAAACGAGTAGTAGTTTCAGGTTTTCCATTCCAGAGAAGACCCGAGGTAACATCTTGTTGAAGGAATGAGAGTGTAACATATCAGAAGATAGACAACAAGCTAAAGAGGTAAGAAAATCTTGTGAAGAAACTTTTGGCTTCGTAGATGGGAGTTCGTTGGGTCTCGATAGTGAAAGCAATACTGGGACACTGGGCCAGATCAATATAGCTAAACACTTGCTCAATATCAAAGAGAATGAGGAAAGAGAGTTGGCTTAAATATCACAGACAACCCAGACATATATAATTCAAGTAGACAGATGGCTAATAAAACCAAGTGTACTTTTATGTTCTATTAGCGCTGAAGACCGATAGATAGAAAGAAAGTTGCCACAATTAGTGAAGGATTGTTACACTTTTGAGGCAAATAATCAAGCAGAACCTTCAAGGGTGATAGCCCAGTTGGTGGAGAAGTGCATCACTTGCACACAGTAGGCAAAGGGGCAGTCTTCGGGTACCAAATAATGACATGTGTTTTCCTGTTCTATTTTTAGAACCCGAAGTTTAAAGAATGGAAGGCAATCCATCCGCCCGAAAGAGGACAAAGGCAAAGAATTGGAACACATAAATCTCATTTTGTAACCGAAAAAATTCTTGGGATGATTGAGATCCTAGCATGCAAAAGTTGTATAAATATGTAAATAGAAGAAAGAAACAGAGGCTAGAACTTTTTGGTCGATTGTAATAGAGACTATCTCCTTTTGAGAATTAATACAAAGCAATCTGAGGACTCATGATTCCGTCAAGACTGTGTTATGAGTTTGTTTCCTTTGTGATTTCATATTCAATTTCATTTCGTTTATATATGTCTGATGAATGTTTCATTGCAATTTAGTAAAACTTCTACTGTGGTGATCAATTTTTAGTCATCTATATCGTTTACAGTTTTTCCTATGTATTAGCTATTAGCAGATACAAGACCTGTGAACCCTTTAGATTGTCATATTTTATGCTTCATCAGATTTCTTCTTATCTTATTTTCTTCCTCTGTTTACTGGGTGAGATTCTCCCTTGATAGGAGCCTCACGTTATAGATACCTTAATGTTTTTCTCACATTTCACACACCATCTATTTAAAATATAACTCAGTTACGGAAAAAAGCCTTTGGTTTGCAGTTTATCTTTAATATTGGATTCAAAATTTCTCTTTTATAAGATCAAATTGATACAGCATCAAAAACCTCAAACTCTTCCTAATTTTTCCTGTTCCTCTATGACTATCCCCATTGTAAGACAACTTAATATTGAACCCAGCTTATCGGACCAACCCATATCACTTTAAACCTTTTCGATACCATACTTAAAACAACCACCACCCGGGTAGAATTTGAACGTTCATGGGCCACGATTGAATGGGATATAAACATCCAGGAACAGTTGGAAGTGAGACAATGACAACCTGGAAATCAGCCTTAGCTTCCTTTCCTGAAGGTTGATTCTTCTCTCTTTTTATCCTTTACTCACTTTCGGATGCCTAGACACTATACTTTCTAATCCTTAAGTACAGACTCTAGAACAATAGGTACCACTTGTCATACCATGTGTTAGTAGGAGGTTCATCAAGGTGTTGAGTGTGGGCCCAACCGAAGGTGAGTATCATTGGGGTAGTGCCATTAATTCTTGGTCATTGGATCCAAGGGTGGATAGATCTCCATCATCGATATGGGTTAAAGGAGTGCATCAGGCTTGACCTACTGGGGAGTCTTGTGATCCAATTATGCTAGGAATCCCGGTGCCCGATAACCATGTGTCGCAACGTGGATTGAGACAAGTGGTGGCCTGTGACAGGGCCATGTGCCGTAGGTGCCAATTCATGCCAGATTGGGTAAGTTGGCTTTATCGAAGATGTAAGTAAGGCTGATTCCCCACAATTCAGTGATTTGGTGTAACATCAGGAGACATCACATAATGAATGCCAAAAGGACAAGTGTCAACACCGAACATGATGAGACATGTGTGCAACGATGACATGTACTCCACGTCAGTTCTCGTGGGAGGCCATGTGTCACACAAGGATTGGTCCATGTGTTAAGGTAAATTGGCACATTTGGGTGGGACCTTAGTGGTTTCTAAGTGCTATGTGTCATGTAGTGATGGTGCCATGTGTTAGATGGTAATAGGTGTTGGTTGTGGAGCCTGATTATCTTCCTTATTTAGCGGTATTAGTTTTCAACTGTGTTTATACTCCATGAATATTGTACACCCATCCATGCGGGGGAGTTGCAGGGGGGCTTGCCTCCCTGCGGGGTTTGGGGGCGAAGCCCTCGAAGGAAAATTTTCCTTGTAAATGCATATTTTAATTTCATAGTAATCTTTACCATTCATCATTAAGTCACAGATTTGATGATAGAGATTATGTTAGGGTTTTTTTCTCTAGAAGACAACCCTCTTCTTATGAGGGAATTGTATTGCAACTGTGTATTATTGCGAATATTATATTCTGAGAGAGGATACTGTGAGAGAGATAAGAGGAAGTTAAAATGGGTGTGCTGTAGGTTGTATCCCTTTGTTTCGCTGTATAATAAAAAGGAAGGACTTGGAAATTTCTCTGGTGGACGTAGCCCACACTAGGTGAACCATGTATATATGTGTCTCTATTGTATTATGTATATTCCATGTTTTATTTCCGCATTTGTTTTATTTTATTTCTCCAAGATTCTGTTTTTATAACAATTGGTATCAGAGTGAAAGGTAACTCGTAGGAAAAGAGGGTTCCTAGTTCAAGTGGGAGAAATGGAGGAAGACGAAAAGTTTAGGGTCGAAAAATTTAACGACCAAAACTATCGGTTATGGAAGATGTAGATGGAATATTATTTATATTAGAAGGATCTATTCCTACCATTGGGTTGAATAAAAAAGAATTCTATGACCATGAAGGATGAAGAATGGGAGGTTCTTGAAATAAAGGCACTAGGAACGATACGACTAAGCTTGGAAATGTTGGTGGATTTCAATATTTCAAAAGAAAAGACAATGAAGGAGTTGATGGACGAATTGGCTAAACTATATGAAAAATCCTCAGCATCTAATAAGGTATTTATAATGAAGATATTATTTAATATGAAGATGTCAGAAGGTAGGTCTGTTGCAGATCATTTAAATGGATTTAATATGGTTACTAATCAACTAAGTTCTGTAAAAGTGGACTTTAATGATGAGGTTAGGGATCTTCTAATCCTGCGATCATTGCCAGAAAACTGGAATGGCTTGGTCATGGCTGTAAGTAACTCTGTCTCTGGTTCAAACACTCTAAAATTTAATGATGTTGTTGGTGTTATCCTTAGCGAGGAAATGCAATGGAAAAGAATAGGTGAGACATAAAGGAATGCGTTGACTTTGGACAACAAGAGAAGACAAGAGGATAGAGGAAAGGGCTGAGGGAACTGTAGAATTTTCTAGGAAGGGTAGATCTAAATACAGACTGGGAAAGATAGAGTGCTGGAATTGAGGGAAGAGATAATATCTGAAGAAAAACTGTAGAGCTCCAAAGAAACAAAGATATGGACATGAGGAGAAAAATTAGAAAGAAAATGTAACATTTGATGTGTTACAAGATGCTTTGATTCTTTTTGTAGATAATATTTCTGAGTCTTGGGTAGTATATTTAGGGGCTTCATTTCATGCCACACCCCTTAGGAAACATTTTCTAAATTATGTTCAAGGTGATTTTGGACGGGTTCATTTGGGTGATGATGAATCATGAAAAATTGTTGGAATGGGTAAGGTAAAAATAAATCAAAATAATGGAAACTAATGGTTATTGAAAGAGGTAAGACATGTACCATATCTAAGGAAAAATCCAATTTCAACAGGGAAGTTGGAAGGTGAAGGATGTATATCTATATTTATAGATAAGGCATGGAAGGTCACCAAAGGATCACTGGTGATAAAAAAAGGAGAGAAGGTAGGTACATTGTATTTATGTATTGGTAATACTGACTCTTCTATCTCTTTAGCTTATATAGGAGTGGATACAACACTGTGGCATCATAGTATTGGACACATGAGTGAGAAGGGGATGCAAATACTTCACAAAATAAATTTGTTTCCAGATATTAAACAAATTGATTTGGATTTTTGTGAGCACTGTGTTTATGGAAAATAGAAGAGAGTTAGATTTGTCAGAGTTGGAAAGGTAAATAAGAATGAAAAGTTAGATATTGTGCATACAAATGTATGGGGATCAACTCATGTATCATATATTAGTTTATCTCGTTATTATGTTACTTTTATTGATGATGAAACTAGAAAAACTTGGGTTTATTGCATTTGAAAAAAATATGATGTTTTTCATACTTTTAAGAAATGGAAAGCTTTGGTTGAGAATGAGACAAGAAAAAGGTTGAAGTGTATTAGATCAAACAATGGAGGTGAATTCCGCAACAAGGCATTTGATGATTATTATTCATACCATGGGATTCATAGAGAGAAGACAGTTGTAGGAACATCACAAGAAAATGGTGTGTCAGAAAGGATGAACAAGACCAACATGGAGCATGCAAGGAGTATGAGATTGCATGCAGGGTTTCCCTTACAGTTTTGGGCAGATGTTGTAGATACCGTTGTTTAATTTATAAACATAGGAACTTCAATTTATTTGGATGGTGGAATTCTAGAAGAGGCATGTATAGGTAAAAAGGTAAACTATTCATTTCTGAAGACTTTCGGTTGTGAATAATTTGTCCATATTGATAAATAAAATAGAACAAAGCTTGAAGCAAAATCCAAGAAGTGTACCTTTATTGGATATGGTGTTAATGATTTTCGTTATCGCTTATGGGATTATGAAAATCACAAAATCATTAGGAGTAGGGATGTCATATTCAATGATAAGGTCATGTATAAAGATCAGTTGCAGGGAAGGAAACAAAAAGAAGAAAAACCAGAATACATAGTGCTTGATGAGATCACCGAAAAATAAATTCCAAAGGTACCAGAAAATCAAAATGTAAAACAACAGGAGCAACAAGTACCTCAAACTCCTGCAAGTATTGTTAGAATATCTACCAGTTTAAGTAGACCCCTTGAACGATACTCTCCTTCATTGTACTATTTATTGTTGATTGATTTTGGTGAACCAGAAAGTTATGAAGAGGCAATGTAGGTAGACACTAAAAGGAAGTGGGAGAAAGGCATGAAAGAGAAGATGGACTCCTTGGTAAATAACCAGACTTGGGACTTGGTTCAGTTTCCTATAGGAAAAAGAGAATTACAGAATAAATGTGTTTACAGGTTGAAGGAAGAAGATGGAGGCAAAAAGAGATACAAGGCTAGACTTGTTATAAAGGTGTTTGTAGAAAATAAAGGTATATATTTTGATGAAATATTTTCTCCTGTTGTCAAAATGAATTCAATTAGGAATATTTTAAGTCTTGTGGTAGTAGAAGATTTGTATCTTGAACAATTATATGTAAAAACAACTCTTCTCCATGGGGATTTGGATGAAGAGGTTTATATGCAGGAGTCACAAGGGTCTAAGGTCAAAGGGAAGGAAAATTTGGTATGCAAGCTGAAGAAGAGATTGTATGGCCTAAAGCAAGCTCCAAGGTAGTGGTATTTGAAGTTTGATAGGTTTATGACAGAACAAGGTTATAGTAGATGTCTACTGATCACCGTGTTTATTTTAAAAGGATAGAAAATGGAAGCTATGTTATCTTGCTATTGTATGTAGATGACATGCTTGTTGCAAGGTCTAACATGTAGGATATAAATGTGCTCAAGAAGAAATTGTCTAATTCATTTGCGATGAAGGATTTGGGTGTTGCAAAGAAAATCCTTGGTATGAGAATAACAAGAGAGAGGAAAAATCTCAAATTGACATTTTTTCAAGGTGAGTACATAGAGAAGGTGTTGGAGAGGTTTAGAATGTAGAATGCAAAACCAATTAGTACACCTTTGGCAAGCCATTTCAAATTAACTAAGGAAATGCGTCCCAAGACACAGGAGGAGATAGAATACATGTCCAGGGTCCCTTATTCATCAACAATCGACATTTTGATGTATGCGATGGTTTGCACAAGCCCTGATATTGCACATGTAGTGGGACTTATGAGCATGTATATGAACAATCTAGGTAAAGAACATTGGGAGACAATGAAGTGGATTCTCAAGTATTTGATAGGTACTGCTACTCATGCATTATATTTTGAAGGTTCAAACACTGTTCTATAGGGACATGTTGATTCAGAGATGGCAAGTGATAAATATGGTAAGATGAGCACCACAGGGTATGTTTTTACTGTAGGTGAAACAATAGTAAGTTGGATTTCAAAACTACAAAATGTTGTTTCGCTTTCAATAATGGAAGCAAAGTATGTTGCTGCTACAAAGGCTAGTAAAGAGATGATTTGGTTACATAGGTTTATGGAGGAATTGGGAAAGAAGCAGGAGAATAGAAGGCTATACTGTGACAACGAGAATGCCATTCATCTTGAAAATAACTCAACTTTCCATTCTAATACTAAACATATACATCTTAGGTACCATTTCATAAGGTTAGTTTTGGAAGATGGACAATTGAAGTTGGAAAAGATACATACTAGCCAAAATCCTGCAGACATGTTAACAAAGGTAGTAACTAGAGAGAAGTTGATTTCCTACTCTATTTCCATTGGCCTTAATGTATGAAGGAGGATATGGGAAATTTTCCAGGTCTAAGAAGGATCATAGTCCAATAGATACAATAGTGGTGGACTTGTTTTGATCAGTCTCCAAGTGGGAGATTGTTGGTTGTTGGAGTCCGATTATCTTCTTGATTCAGAGGTCTTTGTTTTCAACCATGTTTATACCCCATGAAGACTGTACATCCCTCCACACGGGGGGGGGGGGATTCCCCCCCATGCGAGAGTTCAGGTGCAAATCCCCTGAAGGAAAAATATCCTTGTAAATGTATATTTTAATTTCATAGTCAATCTTGACCGTTCATCATTAAGTCACATATATGACGATAGAGATTATGTTAGGGTTTTTTTCCCTAGAAGCAACCCTATTTTTTATGAGGGAATTGTATTGCGGCTGTTTATTATCATGAATATTGTATTATGAGAGAGGAAACTGAGAGAGAGAGAGAGAGAGAGAGAGAGAGAGAGAGAGAGAGAGAGAGAGAGAGAGAGAGTAAGTTATAGTGGGTGTGTTGTAGGTTGTATCCCTTTGTTTTACTGGATAATAAAAAGGAAGGACCTCACAATTTCTCTGGTGGACGTAGCCCACACTGGGTGAACCATGTATATTTGTGTCTCTATTGTATTGTGTATATTCTTTGTTTTATTTCTGAATTTGTTTTATTTTATTACTCCACAATCCTATTTTTCTAACAATAGGGCCACGAGGGGATGCTGCATGGCATATCATGGCAACGCCATGGGTCAAAGGGACAATTCAGCCACCAGATTGGGATTTAAGTTTAGAATGGATGTGAGCTTACTCCGATGGGCCAATAGTCCAACATCCAGTGGTTACGTGTAGCGATATCATGAAGGCCGATTGGTGGCATATGATACGACCACTTGTCCAAGGTGCCATCTCATACTGGATCGAGTGTTGAGGGATAAAGTATTATGCAGGCCTTTCAGTGGGTTGATGGTCCAAAAATCTAGTATGACATTGGATGAAATCATATAATCTACAACCAATAGATAATTGGTGCTAGATGATAGGTCCACATACCCTAGGCTCTAGCTCATGTTGGATCGAACCCTTTGAGGGATATGTAAATCAAGGTTATTTGAGGTTCCGGGGCCCGATAAGCCGAGGGTCTAGTGAATTATGTGGAAATAAATAACCACGATAATGTCCAAGCTAGCTTCCATGTCCACACAAGAGAATGACGTGTCATGACATGGCATTGCCACTTCAAATAACCCATGTGATGTGGGGCCACGTGGGTGCAATTTGGAAGTAAGGAAGCTTTTGTGCGCTAAAATCCCTAAATCTTTAGAGGGCCATATATTTTGATCCAGAACTTAGATTGGGACAAATTTATAGTCATTGGAAATATCTCGATGAACATAAGGCAATGGTATCCTTTTGAAGAGGATCTAAGGTAGCTGAGAAAAAGTGAAAATTTAACACCCCATCCCTTAAAGGGTAATTAGGGAGTTGGGTGTGTTACAAAGTGGTATCAGAGCATGGTTCAAACACTAGGCCTGGATGGGTCAGATATTAGTCATAGAAATGGTATACCAAGGTTAATATGATCCCATTGAAAATTGTTTCTAACTTTAAAGGATTGTCTATTATCCGCATTAACTCCTTGAGGAGAAGGATTGTAGGTTTAAAACTTTCTGTTGTTTTGAAATTTCTACAATAGAAATCTTAACACGATAAATACAATAAAAGGATTAAATTGTTGATCTGTTGAATTAATGACTATTCCTACAGAAGTGGGAATGTGCTGAGAAGCACTTAGGGTAAGACATGAATGCTAATGGACAAAAAGGGTAGAATCTCGTTAAAGACTGCTCAAGTTCAAAGAATGAATAAAACAACGATTTCAACACTACCTCTAAGCATGGGAAGTTGGATCATCTTGCAATTATGATGGCTGTTTATATAAGGGCTAAGACCCTTATGGAAAATCCCCTGTGGTTAAAATTTTTTGGTATGGATTAATAGAATCCTTAACAATAATAATTACTGCTTTAATAAAAGGATAAACCATGTATATGTGTATAACTCCTCATGATTAGAGGGATTATGGTGAATTTGTAAGGTCAATTTACTTGACCTATAATGGATGAAACCCATAGTAGGAATAATCTATTTAAGCATAATAAAGAATATTCCTTTGGGACTATTGATAATCCTTAGAAAGAGGGAAAGTGAGATGAACATATGAGCTAGTTTACTATACAAAACTATGTACATTCCTATTGACATGAGTACTTGTCTTTGCTTGGAAATGCAAGATGTGGATATGTTTTAATGCATATGATAATGAGTAAGCATGTATGTAACCTGAAAATAGACATGTTATAACCTATGGTGGGTTATAATGCATGGTCTATTGATGAAACTTTTAGATGAGGATAAAATGATGTCATCAGGAAAATTACCAGCATAAATGAAATTTTGATAATGTTGATGCCTATTGCATTAGGAAGATAGGTACGTAATGATAAATGAAAGACTAATATAAAGACTAACACAGGTAGTGCTGGAGCATTACTAGATGACCCATGGGTTGGATTGAAATCTAGAGGTGGATGAAAACCATACATGAATGGCTGGGTGTGCTCATATAGTAGTTAAAGGGAATCCAGGAAAATAGTTTCCTTGATAAAGGTATATTGACTAAGTATGATTGAAACATGAAAGGAAGATGGAATTGGGAAGTTTGTTCTCTGGGTAATGTTGTAATTACCTACTTATATTTTGTGAATTTTGAATTTATTTTGTAACAAAAGGGAAAGAGTGGTTTCTTGTTGGTTGTTGCCATGAAGAGAACGCAACATAATCATGAATATTTCAGTGAGACTTGTCAGGTGATTGAATGTAAGCTCTCAATAGAGAAGGTTGATATTAAGGATCAAATAAATGAATAGGAATAATATAAGAATGTGCAAGTGATACACATGTATAATGTATAAGTGTATGTATACTAAATAACATAATATGACTGCCTAAGTAAGAGGGTAGTAAGGCAAGGAGTGTGTTTTCCTGGATTGAATAAAGCCATGGATGCATGGCTGACCCTTTGTTGGAGGGTCTGAGTATTTTATTTAAATAATAACATGAGGGGGTATGTAATCATAAAAAATAGATAAGATGAAACGATAAAAAAGAAAAGAGAAAAAATGACATTTTGCAGGTTGTTATCTTGAAAAGAAAGCAATGTAATTATGACTTTATTGGAAAGACTAGTTGTGTAAGTGATTGTAAGGTCTCATCAAAATTGGATGATGTTAAATAAATGTGAATGAATGAGGTAAAAATGTGCAAGTGATGCACATACACATATGTATATATACATATACATGCTTAAAAGTATATTGTGACTGCTTGATCAAGTGAGATGTTGGGAAAGCCTTGTGCTTGTCAGATATGAGTAATGCCATGGATGGATGGTTGAACCTATGTTGGAGGGTCTGATTATCTTGATGGAATAATATTTTGGGGAGGATGTTTTCCATTACCTTAGGAAAGGCTAGTAAAAAATGAGGAAATAATAAAGGAGAAGGGATGCTCTACTGCCATGATAGAAGGAAACATGGTTATGTGTTTGAGGATTGCATGAGAATGACTGTGAATAATCATGAGTTGAAGTAATTTGTAAAGAAATATGCATATGAAATTTTAAAGTGTGCCTATGGTAGACACATAGTATGTTGATGCATGTGGTTAAATGTATGAAAGAATAGTTTGAAAGCAAGCTGATAACCTAAAGATACATGTTTGGATGTAGGTTGAAATGCATCATAAGAATGCATGCTAATATTCCTTATGGAATATTGGATAGAGATATACAATAATGAGGCTGAGGATGACTCAATATTGAGGTCATTTTAGACCATTTGGATATGCAACAAGAGAGTTGAATGCTGAACAAGTTCCTGTGGAGGAACCGTGTAAAGATTCTGTCAAGAGAATAGAATCATAACATTAATGACTATTGAGAATTAGACAATAGGATGCAAGGCTTATTTATATAAGAATCATGGATTACATTTTAAAATATCATGCATGAGTAAAATACATGTAAACAAATGAGGACATTTCTAATTTCTGGTTGGGAAATGTGCAGAATGCACAAGTTCATAATACATTATGAATAGAAGCTTGCAAATGTAGCATGCTGAATTATCCAAGGAGGTCAAGGTGAACTTGACCAAGATTTCTCAAGGAAAAGAGTAGGAAGATCCCAACATGGGATAGATTGCATAAGCAATAAATGAGAAAAGGAGGACACTTTTATCACTTTAAAACTATGAATTATGAGACATAGTTGTGTGTTTTAAAAGAACAACTCCGAAAATAAGTACAACTGGTAAATGAAAGATCAAACTGATAAATAGGTTTTTAAGAATTAGCTCAGTTAAGCAAGGTATTCAAAGGCAATGAAGCCTTAGAAATAATTTAGCTAGACTAAAAAGTTCTAGGCCGTGTAGAAGGAGTTGTAAAAAGGGAAGAATTCATCAAATCCTTTCTTGTTGTCTATTGTGTTTCTCTGGGATGAGAAACTACTATGTTGATGAATGTAAATGTTTTGGAATGAAAATGTTGATAGTTGTATGACTGTAGAAACAACTAAAGATTGATTGTGTTGCACTCATGAAAACATTAGGGATAATCTGATGGAGTGCATATATATGGATATGCTGTGACATATCTGAAATTGTTGCTGATTTAAATACTATGGTAATTTCATTTTTATGACAACTGATATAATTTTAAATGTGGATATGCATGTCATATTGTAGGATATGATTGGAGTTGTTGAGGAAGAACAATTGCCAATGGTAGACAACCTCAAGTAGAGAATGAATACGAAAGGATGCTAAATAGAAAAGATGGATGAAGGGACTTTGGGAGTCCCCATAAAGAACCACTAATGAGGTAATGACATAAAGGGTGCCATCAACCAGAACAGGTATAAAAGTGCTCATTCCCATGTGACATGAGAATTTAAAAGGGATTAGGTGAGAATCCCTTCTGAAATGTTTTTATTATTTGATGATATGCATGTAATGTTGAGTGGTTGTCATATGCCATTAATACCCAAGAAGGACATGATTAAGGAAGAATAAACCTAAAGGAAAGAGGGAGGAACCTCTGGTAGCTAAGGATGATTGAGATCCTTGCAAGAAATTTATGAACAATATGCCATAAATACATTGACCAATCAAGGAGTGATTGGGAACAAATGTTCTCATAAGCAACACATTGATTAAATGCATTAAGGAGATGCATGTGGTAAGAGAGTAGGCATGTGTGGGACTGCCCATTGTGGAAGAAGGATCTTCCAATTCTCTACAAAATTAAAGAATTGTAAAGAGAGAAATTGGGTGGCCATAAAGGTTGGAACCCTGGTTACCAAAGGAGAAAGAATGCTTGAGTGCATTCATATGAAATTTTAATTTCATAAAATATATGTTGATTTGAGGACATGATCAACGAAAAATAGGAAAAATAGTTATGTTGTAGTAATGAATATGGATAGAAAATCCATATGGTGATAGGTTGGTTAAAAACCCAACACACCATGGAAAAATGCCTAACATAAAATGTAATAATCTGAAAACAATGCAAGGGTGCAATGTGTGTGAATGTGGCCATGGGCATTGACACATTGATTAATTTCATTTAATGTTTGAGTTCATTTTAAAAAGTTTGGTATGTTGAAATGATTCACGTGCAAGGACTTGAAATTTCCTTTTACTTTATACTATTGAATAGATGGAAGTGATATGATTGTTAGTATGCACAATTTTAAAATAGTTTGGAAGCCACTACACGTGTGCAATGAAAATATAGAGTGCATGAGAACTAACAATTTTGTTTGGCTAGGTCAAGAATGAATTACATAAAGAAGGGTATTGGATATGGAAATAATGAAAGTCCATAGGGAAGACCAATACATGTTGAGCCTAAATTGTTATGAGAGGGAAAATCTCATACTTGTGAATTTGGTCCCTCTTTGGGATAGATATAAAAATGAAAATGTGAAATTTGAAATATGCGGGTGATATATTTGAGAGAAATTTGATTGAAAATTGATGTTATATCTCATGAGATTCTGTTTGAATGTGATATAGGTGAGATGAAAGATATATCCAAGGAGGACAGATAATGGATGTCAAAGTGATAAAGCACATACTTATGGCTACTATAGTGACATGAGAACCATCTGATACACCATGATCACCATAAAACAATAACACGGTGAGGTAACATGGGCCAGAGGGATGCCTCGACAAGAGAAAGTTGGAGGGATGCCTCAACTGTAATACTTGAGGAAGTCTTGGAAATTATTCTTGTGTGAGAAATCCCTTGAAAGGAAATATGGATCACCCAAGGAACTATATAACAGAGAAAGGGATGCCTGATCCTAGGTTTGGAGGGTGAGTGACTGCAAGGAAGAGGAGACTTTGATAGTTTTTGTAATTTGTTGATTACGATCATGCACACCATGGGTATGTTAAGGAAAGAAATGATCCAAGTTAATGAGACAACCATATGGATGGTGATCCATGAACTGCGCAATATAAGTAATGTGCTGACACATGAATTTTCTTCTTGAATTGTGAACAATGATGAATTTTTTTACATAAAATTAAGCTTAATGTGATTTCTGTTTGAAATTATGTAGACATATGCTGAATGCCAAGAGTTTGGAAAAGGACCAAACTATGAGGAACAAAACAAGGTAATGCTAAATTAATTGAAAGATGAAGGCATGACAGATGTTACTTAGAAAGAACATTGAGGATGGTGTTCCTTTGAAGGGGGAGGGGATTGTAACACCCCTTCTCTTAAACCTCTGATTATTGTAATTAATTATAATTTATGATTTCCAAGACATGGCATGTGAATAATGAAAAATTATTAACATCCAATTGCAACTGCCAACAACTAACCGCGGGGGTGAAGCCTTGAGTACTAACCATGATACCACTAGAGTAATGAGAGAATGGTTTATTTGGCTAATAGACCAAGCCCCTTTGCTAATGTATTACTTTAGGAATATTCAAAATTTCCCTCAGCCCAGATATCAAGACAAATTATTTAATGAGGAAGGGATGGTGGTTGAGCAACCAACCACCCTCAATGAATACATGTATGGAAGACCTGGCTAGGAAAACTAAAACTGTCAGCCAAAGGTACCACATGGTACCATTTATATAGATCATATTGACCCACGGGTTTCCTTCTAACAAAAGGAAGGGGACAGGTCGATAACCTTCTAAAGAGATGCGTGCAAGAGAAGCACATCAAGATATACAAGAGACCAGGAATTTTTTTTTTAGGAGAGAGAGAACTCGAGAGAGTTCGGATGGAAAAAAGAGGATGGAGTGTGTAAAAAAATAGTAATAGAAAAAGAGTTCGAGCTCTAAGTCTTAGAGGGGAGAATCCAGAGACCCGACCTGAGATGGGAAGGCTGCGAGATTGATATTGGGAAGGTATTCGAAAAACCTCATTAAGGCCTGAGATAGGTGGGTGTGAGAACATCTCTACCAAGAGTGGTGTGAAGGAGAGTGTCCTTCACAAATGTCTGAAAACTAGAGAGAGATATATTCCTTGGTGGTATCATAGCTTGGAATGAGGGTGGCTAGAGTGATAAGAGTGAATGCATTTGAGCCTATGGTTGGGTGGAAAAATGAACACCCACAATTATTTGGATGGTTATCAATTGTAATAGATAAGTATTTATAAACCCTGTATATTGAATGTAATTTATGACTAAATGTCTATAATTATCTCAAGGATGTGCATGCATGAGTCACAATTTGATTGGTGGATCTCTTGTATGTTGTGCATTCCAACAATTGAGAAGTCATATGGTTATAGGCATGCTTGTGTATGTGAAATATTGAGCCTTGTATTGGCTTTAGTCAAAGGAATGAAAATGTAGCCTTGCTAACTATGTACATAATTATAGTTATACCCATATATATACATAAATAAAGACCATCCATATGTCGTAGTGCTTGGATCCATATACATGTGCATCACAATATTTGGTTTTCCCATGACAAATGCATTTTTAGAATGAAATGAATCAGAGGTATCCTGTGCAGGCAAATGGGTTCCTTGGACTAGAGTGAGGATTTATGAAACTCGCTAAGTCTTGAAAATACTCAGTGGAGTCGTGTGAAATTGACCAAGTCCTAGAGAGGACTATCAAGCCTGTGTAAAGGTTCTTGTTTTTCCCGAAAGATTGTGATTGTTGATCTGGCACAACAGTTAGATCTAGGTCCTCCATTTGATTTGGGGTGAGACACAATTGTTGGACTTGGTGTTATGGTGTTGGAATTGATGTCAAAAAGGGTAAACATGGTCACCATTATCAGTGGATAATATATTATTTTCATTGAGACAAAATGTCGGATATGTTGTGTCTTTGATGTAAAAAAAGGTCAATATTCTGGTCATCATCATAAAAATTATGCATATGACTTTTTAATGCACTGTCTAATCTAAACTTTCAAACTGAAATTGAAGAATCTAGATTGCAGAGATTATGAAACAATTAAAGAATACTGAAGGGAATATTGAAGGGTTATGAGAGAATTGTATGCAGGAAAAATAGTAAGCCAAAGAATGCATATTGATGAGGTAAATTCAGAGCTGTAGGAAGAAGAAGAAATTGTCCTGAAATACAATGAGGAGAAAGCTACATGGAAAAACAAGAAGAAAACATTAGATAAGAGTTTTATAATTCTTGTGCAAAAAGAGGATTGTTGTGAGTGTGATTGACAAGTCAAGCAAAGGCCAATACCTGTAAAATAGGCTAGAACCAGATATACAAATTGGCACCCTAGAGAATAATTCTATGTTTGGGTGCACATACAGTGGTTAAACCCAAATCGAGGAAGGGTCTTGGATTGAAATAGAATGGGGTTTCGATTGGAGGAACATTGATCACTCCTAGGATCAATGATCCATAATCATTGCAGAATACGATGCAATGATTGAATTGTCACAGTTCAACTGACTGCGAAGTTGAGCTACAAGAAACATTGAGCTGGAGAAAATCAATGACTCTAATCTATTTCACAAACTCAAAATGCACATGTGATAATGGAGGAAGGCATACCCAAATAGTTAATTCAAATCCTCCCTTATATTTTTTGTGTCCATTGTCGATTGGATCAGATGATCCAAAATCATTTCGGGCTTGGTTGGAAGTTGACTACAATCAACACAAACTTGAACTTGAATCTTTTATCAAAACCATTTTATAGTATTTCGAGTCCACTGTTGATCAAGATCAAATGGCCCTCATTATTTTACATTATGTTTAGTATTAACTAGATTCAAAATAGATGCAGAAGCGAAATGTGTATTATGTAAAAATTGAAAAACCATACGTCAACACTTGATCATATTTGAACCGTTGATCTAATTAATGCCAAGATAATCCTTGTGTGTGGTTTCTCTCGGTCACAAACTGGTGTTATATGGAAAACATGTGGTAGTGAAAGGTTAAAATGATGGATAACACCTGGTTATAGGGTAAGGTCACCTGGTAAATAGAAAAAGTTCCTACAAGCTTAAACATAAAACAATCCTTATTCTTTCTTTGTTTAGATGTTGGTCACAATGACCATTTCTATGAAAAAGGGGCCACAATATTAGCACCCATCCATCACGATAACACAGGAAATGTACTTGAGAGTGTTAAATTTTTTGAAATTTGTCTATTAAAGAACTGAGAATGTAATGAAGAAGTGTGAGATCAAAATAAAAAGGGGTCGATCCATCAAATACTAAGAGATCTAATAAGAAACAACAAAGAAGGGTTCAAAATTGTAATTGAATAGGTTTTGTAAAATAATAAAAGTAATTTGTTCCTAAAATAATAATATTAAGTTTATGAAGACGTGCGATGGTTCTGTTAAAAAGACACAATGGTACAATGACATGTGTATTAAAAGATTATATAAAAAACAAATCACGGTGATAGGAAAGTTTCTATGTGGCCTAATTTAGAAGATCAAAATATAGATAGAGTCCAAGGAAGAACTTGAAACATTCACATGAAGTGAGGGTGGAAGGGAGGAGCAAGGGAGGATTGGAGTCCTCTACAGGTTGAAGCTTGAAACAAGAAGTTGAAACTCTCTCAAGTTGGTTCTTGAAAAATAGAGGATTGGAGTCCTTTACAGGCTGGAGCCTGATCTACAGGGAGTTGGTGCTTCCTCAAGTTGGTGCTTGGAAAACAAGAGATTGGTGTCTCCTTCAGTTGGTGCTCAAAAGGGATTGGTGTCCCTCACAATTTGCATCTTGTAATTACTATATAAACATTGTGTTTTCAGTTAAAATATTATTTGTTTTAAGATAAAACTCCGTGTCCTGTACTTCATAGTTGATCAATTGTTGTGTATTGATGAATTGGTGTTTTAAATTAGTTGTTAAAAATAAAAAATAGCAATACTGATTCACCCCCCCTCTCAGTATTGAACATTATTCCAACAACTGGTATCAGAGTAAGTTCCTTCACCACAGTCTAACCACTTGAAGGAATATTTTAAGAAATCCAATGGACCAACAAGAAAGAATGTCCTCCAACAAAGCACCATTGTTGAAAGGAAATGATTATGCATTTTGGAGTATAAGGATGAGAATTTATCTGATGGCTCTTGGATGCGATGTTTGTCTATCTATGGTAAATGGCTACATTTCACCAATTATTGCACCTTTGGATGTTGCTGTGAAGAAACTATGCAATGATAATTCAAGGGCTATTAATGCAATTATGGGTGGATTATAAAATCCTATATTTGTAAAAGTGATGCACTGTGAATTAGAAAAATAAATCCGAGACAAACTTAAATTCATCTATGAAGGAGATGGAAAAGTCAAGCAAGCCAAACTTCAAACATACAGAGGGAAGTTTGAAATTCTGAAGATGAAAGATGAAGAAAACATTGCAGAATATTTTCAAAGAGTGGATGAAGAATTAAAAGACAAAATTATTGTCCAAAAGGTGCTGAGATCATTACTAATGAAATATGATGCCAAGGTATCTACTTTGGAATATCGAGAAGACCCTGAAAAAATTACAATGGATGAACTTCATGGGATTCTCATAACCTATGAAATGAGAACCAGGCAAGAAAAGTCATCAAAAAGGGAAACAACCTTCAAAGCATCACAAGCCACTAAGAATCATGAGCATGTTCCAAATAAAAATTAGTCATATATATCAGATGAAGAAGAAGCCAATTTTATAAGGAAACTCCAGAAAGGGTCTAGGAAATATAAAGGGAATCTACCCTTAAAGTGCTTCAATTGTGGAAAAGTGTGGCATTTTGCCTCTAAATTTTGCTATCCCAAGAAAGTGGATAGTGATGATGAAGATACTTATAACCATAAATAACTTAAGAAGAGAAAAACTGGAAACGAGAAGAAATTTTACAAGAAAAAGAAAAACTTATACTCCAAAGAAGACAATATTTCATTTGACATGAGTGAAGATGACGCGACAAAACTTTTATTTATGGGAATGGAAACTCAAAATAAATTTGATGATGATAATGAAGAGAACTATGGAGTTGAAGGAAAAGTATACCTTGAAGGATAACTTATTAGTTCTCTTGAAGAACTCAGGAAACATAAAAAGAAGAACAAATCATTAAGAAAACAACTATTATAATATGAAGGAAAAAAAATCAAGAGAAAAGGAAGTTTTAGTAACCATCTGGCATCAAGGAATTAGAACAAGTCATTATTGACTTAAAAACTCAACTCCAAGAATCCAAAATAATTCAAGAGGTCATAAGTAAACAACTCACTAAAAGGAAACTAGACTGTGAAAAGCTAGAGGCTTAAATTGTTTTTCTTAAAAGAGAACTTGAGAAAGGAAACAACCAATCAAGATTTGAAATCAATTCAAGAATATTGGTTGATATTCTTAACAATCAAAGACCATCATGCAATAAGTCAGGGTTGGGTTATGATCAAAAGAAGTCTAACAAAGTATCTAACTCTACATCTCAACAAACTAATAAAAACCCAAAAATTTATGCAAATGCCCTTCAAATCTCTTTCAAAAAGGAAGAAATTAAAATAAAGTCTTATTCTAATCAACATAAATCTGCTCTCCCTTCAAAAGAAAATGAATATAGAATGAATACAACTACAATAAGAACTCCCCCAAAAAGGTATCAACATCTCTTTCTTGGCTATTGCATCTCTTGCAATAATTTTGGGCATAAAGCTTTACATTGTAGAGCTTATGGAAAATACAATCATAAAAATGTTCAAAGATATGGTAATAAGAACAACAACAACAATAATAATCAAGAGAAAAAAAACTATAATTCATTCTCTCCACTGCAAAATTACAATGTTGAATGCCATAAATGCAACAATTATGGTTACAAATCTAGTCATTGTAGACTACCAAAACATCCCATAAAAAATTCCAAATTCAAGAAGAAAAGAATATGAAGACATGGAAAGAAAAACAAATGGAAGAAAATGAAACATAGTGTAAGGTAGCCTTATATGCTAAAGACAAGAGGATTCAATGGTACATTGACAGTGGATGTTCAAAGCATATGACTAGAGATCAAGACAAATTCCTCAGTTTGAAAAAGAAAGAAAAGGGAAGTGTTACATTTGGAGATAATGTCTCATCCAAGATACTTGGAAAGGGCGCAACTAGTCTAGGAAATGATAGAGCTAAAGCATAAAATGTGCTATTAATTGAAAATTTAAATCCTAATCTCCTCAGTGTGAGCCAAACATGTGATCAATGAAACATACTCATATTTGACTCTAAAAAACGTGAAATTAGAAAAAAAGACTCGAGAAAATTACTGGTTGTTGCACCAAGAACACCAAGCAATGTTTATATCTTAAACATAGAAGATGAAGAAAAATGTTGCATGAGCCAAATAGATGAAAGTTGGCTATGGAACAACATAATGGGACATATAGGTTTTGACAATTTGATAAAAGTCAATAAAAAGTAAGTTGTGAGAAATATGCCAAAGATTATTAAACCTTCAAACTTTGTTTGTAGGCACTATCAACATGGAAAGCAGGCAAGAGTAAGATTCAAGAAAAAATAATTCTCTATATCAAAACCATTGGAGCTTGTTCACACTGACCTATGTGGATCAACAAGAACTAAAAACATGCAAGGTGAGCATTACTTCTTTTTATTCATAGAGGACTATACAAGGATGACTTGGGTATCCTTTCTCAAAGAGAAATCAAAAGCTTTCAACAAATTTAAAGCCTTCAAAGCACATGTTGAAAATGAGACTGATCTCAAAATTAAATGCTTAATATTAGACAATTTACCTTAGATGATTTTGATAAGTTTTGTGAAACTCATGTAATTAAAAGACAATTTTTTAGCTCCAAGAAATCCTCCACAAAATGGAGTTGCTGAAAGGAAAAATAGAATTGCCAAGAAACAACCAGAACTATGTTAAATGAAGCCAAACTCTGAAATATCTATTGGATAGAAGCAATGTACAATGTACATACTTAACAGAGCTAAACTTAGAGTTAACCATGACAAGACACCATATGAGTTGTGGTTTGGAAGACCGACATCAATAAAACACTTCAGAGTCTTTGGGAGAAAATGCTATATAAAAAGATATGATGATAATATAGGAAAATTTGATTCTAGATCAGATGAAGGTATATTTCTTGGTTACTCATCCAATAAAAAAGCCTACAAATTCTACAATATGATATTGCACAAAATTGTGGAAAGTGCAAATGTAAAGGTGCATGATCTAACATCAATAAGAATCAAATCTCAATACAATTCACAAGTTGATGAAAGAAGAAGAGATGATCATGATGATGAAGAAACTGAAGAAATACAAGAAGAAAAATCACAAAGTGAAGAAGAAAATGAAGAGGAAGCATCACCAAGACAAGAATCAAAAGCACTATCAAGAAGAGTACAAAGAGATAATCCTAAAAGTCAAATCATAGGAAACAAAAGTGCTGGAGTTGAAACAAAGAGAAGGCTAACATATGAATTAGAACAAGCAATTCTCTCCCTAGTAGAACCCAAAACATTTTCAGAAGCTAGCAAAGATGAAGACTGGATCAAATCCATGAAGGAAGAGCTTGACCAAATAGAGAAGAATCAAACTTGGGAACTTGTCCCAAGACCAAAAGACAAAAATGTGGTAGGGACCAAGTGGATTTTTAAAAATAAAGTTAACGAATATGGTCAAATAATAAGGAATAAAGCAAGATTAGTGTGCATAGGATATGCAGAAGTAGAAGGGATTGACTTTGAGGAAAAAATTACCCCAGTAGCTAGATTAGAAGCTATCTGAATGTTCTTGGCATTTGCATGTTTTAAAAACTTCAAAATATATCAAATGGATGTCAAATCAACATTCTAAAATGGAAATTTAGAGGAAGTTTATATAGAACAACCTGAAGGATTTATATTATCATAGAATAAAGACGATGTCTGCAAATTAAAGAAAGCATTGTATGGTCTCAAACAAGCTCCCATGGCATGCTTTTCAAGACTTGATAATCATCTACAACAAAAAGGATATAAAAGAGGAGCTACAGACAACAATATTTACATTAAAATTGAAAATCAGAATATAATTATTGTTGTAGTATATGTGGATTATATCATCTTTGGAAGTAATCTAAATCCTCTAAGCAATCAATTTGCTATAGAAATGAAAAAATAATTCGAGATGTTAATGCTTGGTGAACTGAAATTCTTCCGAGGATTACAATTTTCACAATCAGAAAAAGGCATATTCATATCTCATACCAAATACATTAAATAAATGTTGAAGAAATTTCAAATGGAAGATTGTAAACCTATGAGCACTCCTATGAATACAGGGTGAAAACTAAGAAAATATGATGAATCACTAGAAATAAACCAAACTATGTAAATATAAATGATTGGTAGCCTATTATATGCAACGACAACAAGACCAAATATCATGCAATCTGTAGGATTAGTGGCCAGATTTCAATTTGCACCTAAAAAGATACACATGAAAGTAGTTAAAAGGATCTTTAGATATCTCAAAGGCACCTTGGATTTTGGGTTATGATATTAAAAAATAGAAGACTTCACATTATTTGCATATAATGATGCAAACTGGGTTGGAAGTGTGGATGACAAAAAGAGCACTAGTGGAGAAGAATTCTTCCTAGGGAAATGTCTTGTGTCATGTATAAGTAAAAATAAACCCTCCATATAACTATCTACAACAGAAGATGAATATATTGCACCTGTCTCCTGATGCACTCAAGTAATTTGGATGAAACAAAATCTAGAAGACTTACAAGTAGAATATGATCATCCAATTCTTCTTAGCTGTGAAAATACCCATTCTATAAACCTTTCTAAGAATCTTGGCATGCACTCAAAAACCAAGCATATCCCAATTAAATTTCATTTTTTAAGGGAACAAATTACTCAAAAAGTTGTTAAAGTGGAATATGTAGATACTAAAGAACACATTGTAGATATATTCACAAAATATTTTCCCAGGACTACTTTTGAATACCTTAGACAAAAAATGGGGTAATCTCCATATATAATTAAATTGCACAAGCTTCATAAAAAAAACAATACATGGATAAGGGGAATATAACCTCAGGGGGAGTAGAGAATTATCTCTTTTGTCATTGCTGTCAAAAGGGGAGAATAAATAATAAAAATTAATTAAAATTGAAAATAAATGGTTTTTACTTTGTTTCCATCAATGCCAAAGGGGGAGAATGTTGGACCTGGTGTTATGGTGTTGACATTGATGTATAAAAGGGTAAACATGGTTACCATTATCAATGGATAATATATTATTGTCATTGAGATAGAATGTTGGATATGGTGTGTTTTTGATATCAAAAGAGGTCAAATTTGTGGTCATAATCATCAAAATTATGCATATGACTTTATCATGCACTACCTAATCTAAACCTTCAAACTCAAATTGAAGAATCCATATTGCAGAGATTATGAACAAGTTAAATAATACTGAGGGGAATATTGAAGGGTTATGAGAGAATTATATGCAGGAAAAATAGTAAGCCAAAGACTGCATATTCAGGAGGTAAAGTTAGAGGTGGAGGAAGAAGAAGTCATTGTCCTAAAATACAATGAGGAGAAAGCTACAAGGCATAATACGAAGAAGATGTTAGATACGAGTTTTATAACTCTTTTGAAAGAAGATGATTGTTGTGAGTGTGATTGAATGAGTAATATTTAGGATAGAAGGCCAATTATGGAAAATGGGTCAAGCAAAGGCCAAGACATGTAAAACATACTATAAACAGATCTACAAATTGGTACCCTGGAGAAGAATTGTATGTTCGGGTGCACGTACAATGGTTAAACCCAAATTGAGGAAGGGTATCAGATTGAAATAAAATAGGGTTTTGATTGGAGGATCATTGATCACTCCTAGGATCAATGATCCATAATTGTTTTAGAATAAGATGCAACTGTTGAATTGTCACAGTTCAACTGACCGTGGAGTTGTGTTATAGGAAACGTCGCTATGGAGCAAATGAATGACCCTAATCTATTTCACAAACTCAAAATGCACTGGAGATAATGGAGGAAGGAAAAATTGAAGATTTAATTCAAATATGCCCTTGTATTTTTTTTGTCCATCATCAATTGGATTAGATGATACACAATCATTTCGGGCTTGGTTGGAGGTTGACCAGAGTCAACACAAAATCAGACCCAAAGCCTTTATAAAAACCATTTTATAGTATTTCGAGTCCACCATTGATCAAGATTAGACAATCCTCATTATTTCACGTTATGTTGAGTATTGTCCAAAGCCAAAATAGACACAAACATGAAATGTGTATTATGAAAAAAATGATAAACCACGTGTCAACACTTGATCATATCCGAACCATTGATCTAATTAATTCCAAGATAATCCTTGTGCATGGTTTCTCTCAGTCACAGATTGATTTTATACAAGAAACACATGACATCGAAGGGCTAAAATGCTGGATAACACTATAGGGTAAGGTCACCTGGTAAATAGAAAAAGTGCCTGCGGGCTAAAACATAAAATAAGCCTTGTGCTTTCTTTGTTTAGATGTTGGTCACAACAATGGGTTCTATGAAAAAGGGGCCACAATATTAGCACCCATCCATCATGACAACATAGGAAATGTACTAGAGAGCGTTAAAAAAATTCAAAATTCATCTATTAAATAACTGGGAATGCAACAAAGAAGTGTGAGATCGAAATAAAAAGGGGTCGATCCATCAAAGACTAAGAGATCTAATCAGACAAAAAAAATAAGGGTTCACAACTGTAATTGAATAGGTTTTTTAAAGTAATAAAAGTAATTTGTTCCTAAAATAATAATATTAAGTTTATGAAGATGTGCAATGGTTCTGTTAAAAAGACACAATGGTACACTGACATACCTATTGAAAGATTATATAAACATAAAATCATGGTGATGGGAAAGTGTCTCTGTGGTCTAATTTAGAAGATAAAAATACAGACAGAGTCCAAGGAAGAACTTGAAACATTCACATGAAGTGAGGGTGGAAGGGAGGAGGAGGGGATCATGATTGGAGTCCTCTACAGGTTGAAGCCGGAAACAGGGAGTTGCAGCTTTCTCAAGTTGGTTCTTGAAAAACAAAGGATTGGAATCCTTTACAGGTTGGAGCCTAATCTAGAGGAGATTGGTTCTTCCTCAAGTTGTTGCTTGGAAAACATGGGATTGGTGTCTCCTTGAGTTGGTGCTCAAAAGGGATTGGTGTCCCTCATAAGTTGCAACTTGTAATTACTATATAAACATTGTATTTTCAGTTAAAAGATTATTTGTTTTAAGATAAAACTATGTTTCTTGTACTTCATAGTTGATCAATTGTTGTGTATTGATGAAATTAATGTTTTAAAGTATTTTTTAAAAATAAAAAACAACAATAATGATTCGTTCCCTCTCTTAGTATTGAACATTATTCCAACAACAATCTGGTGATGTGGAGAGATCCTGGCCCTCCATTGGAGCAGATTATGATTCCTGTAGAGGGTATATCCCGAATCAATGAGGGTCGTTGATCCATAAGAGGATAACTATTGAATATGTGAACTGTTAGATTCATTGTGGTGGATGCGGTCCAAGACCAAGGGCTTATAAGACCTAGTGCCATCACGACCGTTGGATTTGGCATGGTGATCCGATCGCAGCCGTAGATCCCAAGGGGAGTGTTATTAGAATAACTTGGTCAGAGTAACCTTGGATGCCAAAGTGGAGGAACCCTGATGGAAGAGTCCAAGGGAAAATCCAGGTTGTTTATTAATGGACAACCTAGGGATGACCTCCACCATATATTTTCATGGGTCTCGTTTAAGCTATACTAAGAGGAAGGTGACGTCACACTAACATGGATGACATCACACATCCATTATGTAAAGGACAAGTGGTGTGATCTGAACCTTACAATCAAGAGGGGTGCAAAGATATCTTGTCCGTACATCCGAGCTATCATTTGGGAGTATTGGAATTATGGGGAGCGAAAGAGCTCTGATGAAGGTACTCTGAAAGGAGATCTAGACTGTCAATCCATCGATTCAGGATCTAATCCCAACCGACCAATCTCTGGAGTTGAGTAACATTGGAGGCGATGGATGAAACTATGATAGATGTCAGATCCTCTCACAATGATTCTCAACCATGGATCTCACGGGGTCATAACCCATGTTAAACCTAATTAATGATCTCGTAATTACAATATTAGTATTAACTAATCTCCTCATAATCCCCAAAACCAAGATATTTCTAAGTTAACACCAGAGGTAATATCCGACATCCGGTGCCTGGGGGTGACGTGGCACGTGACAAGTGGTCCATGTGTCACAATAAAGGAAGGTGACGTTTCACCCCATGTTGGTGCCACTTGTCACGACGAAGGAAGGCCATGTGTCACCCCATGGTGGTGCCATGTGTCACGATGAAGGAAGGCCACATGTCATGTGGATTTGGTATAATTATACAGGGATCTATAAGGAAAATGAGTGCCACATGTCAAGTGGTACAGGTACCACGTGTCGATAGGAGGCTCATTGAGGTGTTGAGTGTGGGCCCAACCGAATGTGAGTATCCATGGGGTAGTGCCATTAATTCTTGGTCATTGGATACAAGGGTGGATATATCTCCACCGTCGATCTGGGTAAAAGGAGTCAATCAAACCCTACCTGCCGGGGAGTCTTGTGATCTGGTTATGCTAGGAAGTCCGGTGCCTAGTGCCTACGTGTTGCAATGTGGATCGAGATAAGTAGCGGCTTGTAACAGGGCCATGTTCCCCGGGTGCTAACTCATGCTAGATCAGGTAAGTTGGGTTTATGGAAGGTGCAATTAAGGCCGATGCTCGATGATCCAATGATCTGGTGTGAAATTAGGAGACATCACATAGCCAATGCCAAAAGGACAAGTGTTAGCACCCAACATGATGAGACAAGTGTGCAATATTGTCATGTACTCCACATTAGTCCTTGTGGGAGGCCACATGTCACAGAAGGATTGGTCCACGCATCAAAGTAAATTGTATTATTCCAGATATTAAAAAGTATGCAGAACAAAAGTAAATAGCTAGAAATGGCATATGTGTTGATTAAGGTTGGTTGTCATTGATGTTAACCCTTGAAGAAAGACCCGTAGCACAAAGGTTTGGGTAATGGACCCAATATTGTTTGATGTAAATATGACTCATTATTGTTTTTTCATTTTGATAAGAAGTAAATATGGATGAACTCCAAAGTGGTCCCCTTATGGTGAAAGCCCTCACGGGAAGACGCTTTGTGGAGTAAGAAAACCCATGCTTAATTGTGGAATAATGAGATGAAGGAAAGTGAATTTGTTAGGTAAAATGTCCTAGATGGATATTTCTAGTCATGTCATTTCTGGTGGTATGTGGAATGCCACATAATTCCTCACGGTTAGAGAGTTATGGCCATGAGAAGTTGGAGACCCCAGGTTTGGGTAATGGACCCAAGTTTGTTTGATGGGTACCGGTATGAGTTATGATATATTTTCAGATAACACTATTCTATATGGATAATACATGTCATGCCATTTCTGGTGGTATGTAGAACGTCACATAACTCCCCACAGTTTGAGAGTTATGGCCTTACAAAGTTGGAGGACCCTCATATGTCATCTAGAAGCCCCAAAAGGTCAAAGTAATCAAAGTGGTTTAAGAGATTTTAAAAGGTAAATAATAAAGTGAAGTGATGAGTGTATTATAATTCAAAGTAAATACAAAATAAATTATTTCAATAATAAATTTAATGGATAAATTAAAAGTGGACCCAACCCTAAAATAAGGAAAGTGGGTCAAGTGACCTAGAAGATGTTTTTAAGGAAGCTACTTGGAGAGTATAAATACGAGGCAAGGCTCTCTCATTTGAATCACACTTGAGAATATTGAATATATATAGGTGTATGAGGTAAAAAAATATATCTAAGCTGAAATTCTGAGGAAAGTGAAGAAAGGAAGGCCGAAATGCAAGGAAGGATAAATTCTTTTGATGGTGCTTTCTAAGGTATGTTATTTACAGGTCATCTCACCATTTTCGCTATAACTTTTTTTCTATAATGATTCAGATCTTGAAATTTCTATGAAAGTGATAAAACATATCCAAGTATCGTTGGTTAAAAATTAAGCTTGTGGTTTGTTGTATTTTTGGAGTTACACTCCGTGGAAAATAGGGTTTGTGGCCAGTCCTGAAACTAGTCAAAATCAGGTGTTTCGGGTAAAAATGTCATAACTTATTCATAACAGATCCAAATTTAGTGAGACCAAATGTGTTGGTTAGGTTAAAGTATTTAATATTTTTTGTAATAGTTTCATATCAATTCATTAAATTTTTTTGTGGGGCACGCTCTACAAGGTCACTCTCTAGAATAAGCCAGAATTCAACAAGGTATGCCATTTTTGCTATAACTCCTTTTTTGAGAGGTTTCAAGTAGTGAAACTTGGAGGAATTATATAAAACACACTGAAGAACATTGTGTATCAGTTTCAGATATTTATACATTACAGGTTCAAAGTTATGATTACTTCAAGTTAGGGTTGTTGACTAATCCAAAACTAGGCATGTGAGATTAAAGAAAAGTTTGATGAAAATGCTAGTCTCTTGATTTTAAAGTTAAGGAAGGTTTGCAGGAATATGATCAGGTCTATTATATATCTACAAATAAGATTTGKATGATGAAATTGATGAGGTCTTTTGGTTGTGGTATATGTTGAGTACATGGTTGAGACAAGTAGTTGATGAGTTGGCGCACATACATGAGGTGTATAGTTGATGAAGTTGGTACATATTGATGAGTCATAGTTGATGAGTAGTTGACACATGATTGGAACATACTTGGTACATGGCTGGATGCACTTGTTTATGGTACAGGTTGATTACAGGTTGGTGCATGGTTGATGCACTTGTTTATGGTACATGTTGATTACAGGCTGATGCATGGTTCAGATTTATTGGTACAGGTTTACAGTGGTATATCTCATAGTGATAGTGTGATAGTGGTTCCATCATTCTACTTCTACTTCAGGGTGGTAGGATGGGGCAAGGACAGGTGGTTGTAGCCACCTTCCGGTTGTAGCCTGAGAACATTGGGGGTTGTATCCTCCTTCTGGGTGTAGCCAGAGAATTGGGGAGTTGGAGCTTCCCTTAGGTTGTAGCCTGAGAAACTAGGGGGTTGGAGCCTCCTTCCAGTTGTAGTTGGAAAACAAAGGAAGTTGGTGCTTCCAATGAATGTAATTCTTCAAGACATATAAGAAAAAGCATTCCGTGGTTTTCTCCCAATTTGGGTTTCCACGTAAAACACTGGTGTACTGTGTATGTGTGTGATTTTTTATTTCTTACTGCTCATTATTAGATAATAATTCTACATTGATATAACATTTGAAGAAAAAGGATTATAATTATTCTATTACTGATTCACCCCCCCTCTCAGTAATCCAACAATATGAACAACAATATAACCAGAACGACACCACAATAATACCAAAATGATACCAGAATAATAACATAAAGAGAAATTTGATTACTGAAAGCAATGTTCACTTGCCTCTTTGAGGGGGAAACCTCCAGCAGAGCAGAGCTCTATTACAATAATATCCAAGACAAAAATTCTCATACCCTCAACTCCTATTTATACTAAATATGTCTATTAAAAGAACCATCTAGAGGAAGATCCTTCTAGAAGTGGAAGCTTCTATTAGGTCTTCTTACATTGGACTTATTCTTCCTTATCGATAGGCCTTATTAATAATGACCTTTATTACATGGAAATATATTATTTTACCTACGTGAGGGGTTATGTCCCTAACATGTCCTCCCCCTTAAAAAAAACCTTGTTCCTCAAGGCTTGAGATGGGGAAATTGCTGTAGAATGGTAGTTGGTTCCCATGTGGCATTTGTTGGAGTTGTATCTTTGCACTGGACTAACACTTACTTGATGGTTCGCTGAAGAAGACGACACTCATGCTGGTCCAAAACTGCTTGTGGCTGTATCCAAATGGATCCTTCTTCGTCCAACTCGAGAAGGTTGGTTTGAGTTTGACACTTAGTTTCAATCACCTTCTTTAAGAAGGAAACATGAAAAATAGGATGGAGCT
Source organism: Picea engelmannii (assembly GCA_009831015.1). Taxonomy (NCBI): domain Eukaryota; kingdom Viridiplantae; phylum Streptophyta; class Pinopsida; order Pinales; family Pinaceae; genus Picea; species Picea engelmannii. The sequence continues at coordinate 265,205 of ML781714.1, forward strand.
TAGAATGACTGGGAAAAGCTAACTGATAGGACACCTGTCCCACATGCTTCAGAATGGTATAAGGACCATAAAATTTTGGCACCAGTTTCTGACAATGGTTAGCCTTGAGGGAATTTTGCTTGTAGGGTTGCAGTCGAAGAAACACTCAATCTCCTTCTGCAAATTGACGTTCCGAGCGACCTTGATCTGCTTGTTGCTTCATGCAATTCTAGGCCATGACCAAATTATATTTGAGGGTATGAAGAATATCCTCTCGAACTATAAGCATTTGGTCAACCGCCTGGACCTTTGAGACACCTGAAAAATATGAGAGAAATAAAGGTTGATTTTTTTCATATACCACTTCAAAAGGAGTCAAACGGGTAGCTGTATGGTATGAAGTGTTGTACCACCATTCAGTTAGTGGGAACCATTGAGCCCACTAATTTTTCCTTTCCAATGAAAAACACCTCAAATATGTTTCCAAAAACTTGTTGAAAATTTAAGTTTGACCATCAGTCTGGGGATAATAAGCTGTGTTGAGATGCAATTGGGTGCCTTGTATCTTGAACAGTTCTTGCCAAAAATTGGTGGTGAAATTTGGGTCGCGATCAGAGACAATAGAATGCGGCATGTCATGAAGCTTGAAGACCTGATCCATGAAAAGTTGAGCGATGAGACACACATTTTCACAACGCCCTCCACATTTCATGGACCTTCCATTGACAATCATGATTTGAAAATTATTGACTGTATGGATATAAAAATTAGTTTTTTGGGCAATGTGGCAATGAATAAAATTATGGGTGCTTCCACTATCAACAAGAATGTTGACCTTCCCATGATTGATGTAACCAATTAGCTTGAGGGTTTGGGGAGCAAAGACGCTAGTGAGAGCATTTAGAGAAATGACTGGCTCTACTTCGGGAGGGTCTGAGGGAGGGGTTATGTCAGTGGGTTCAGGTGACACTGACACAAGGGGAGCCTCAACATCCTCTTCCAAAACATCCTCTGAGATGAGCATAAAAATATTTTGTTCCTTACACTTGTGTCCCAGAAAATATTTGTCATCACAATTAAAATAAAGGAATTTGAGTTGGTGTTCAACCATTTCGGCCTTGGTCAATTTCTGGATCTTTAGTGGAGTAGAAGTGTTACACATGAAATTTGCACACCTAGGTACCTCGCCCTAAGTTCCGTATAAGTGTCGCATACACCTTGACACCATGTAATAACCTATGTCACAATCCCTAGTCAATGTGGAGGAGGGATATATTACATGAAGGTAGAAATACTAAGTACACATGAATTATTATTAATATTCATGGAAAATAAATGGATTAAGTGTGAGAATCAAGTGCACATGAATTATTATTAATATTCATGAAAAAGAAAGTAATTAAGTGTGAGAATCCACCTCACATTTGGTTTCCTATTTTTTAGGGAAGGTGGAGGATCTCATGGATGGTTGAAATATTTCCTCCTTAAAATCCTTAAGAGATATTTCCTCCCCAAAATCCTTAAGAGATATTTTCTCCCTAAATATCTTAGAGATCCCTTTCTTAGTGGATCTGATGAGAGATTCTCTCCATGGTGGTAAAGTCTCCAAATATTATATAGTGAGGGATTTCCATGGAGGAGGGGGAATGGAGATTGAGAATTATACCAAACTTATGATCTCATGAGTGGTATGTCATTTGGAGCATTAGCATTTTGCGTGTGGACTGTTTAAGCAAGGGTTTGGACAAGGGGAAGTTGATGAAGCTGCTGCACTCACATCTATGGTTATAAGTTTTCTTCATTGTTGTTGTCATTAAAATAATATGCTTGGCCTGTTTCTTTCAATTTTGTGTTTGATCTCACATGAATTCATCTCTAATAGATAGATCTATTTAAAGCTAATCTCATTAGAGTAGGAAGTTGTTTGTACTTTTGTTTGTCTACAGGGCTTATCAAGGATTTTAAGATTGGAGCTCAACTCGGACTGTGCAGGGACAAACACCAGTAAAAAGGTACTTCTTTTCTCCTTACTCCTCACACATTAGTTTATCTATATCTAAAAGGAAGTCAATTTCCATGTTAAGCATCTTCTGTCTTAAGAGTTAAGAGTCTAGCTCTCAAGAGGAGATCTACCTGTCCGCAGGGAGATTTTCCTACAACAGAAATTGGCGACCATACTGGGGAAGGAATACTATTGTATTTTATTGGTTTTTCCCTGCCCTTTTACCACATCTCAGATCACTTTTTATATTTTTTTATGATCCATTAGCCTTCTCCCATCTTCACTTACATTTTCACCAATTTTTTATACATTTTGGGTGAATTTTTTGCAATTTTTTGGCTCTTTTTCTGAGCTTCTGGGAGGACCAACGCCCCCCTGTAGGCCATATCAGAGCGCTGATATATCATCAGCGCCCCCCTATAGTGCTTTAGGTAGCGTTATAACGCTCCGTGTACCCTTTTGGGGGAGCACTAGTCTCCTTCTTGAGGTTTTTCTGCCTTTTTCTCATTAGTTTTTTGCAACTTGTTTTGTGGAAGTATTTACCCAGTCTTTGTGAATGGTTTGTGAAGTTATTTGGATTGGTTTTTGATGATTATCACTCCCTCTTGTCTTGATTGGAGCTTGAAACCCTTTTCAGAAATGTGAAAATTGCTCTTTCTAGCTGCTTGTTTTGTTGGGACAATTTGGTTATTTTTTCTTTCTCCTTGTATCTTTTTGGATTCTTCTCTGCATTTTATTGTACTCCTTGAATGCTTGTTGCTTTTAGGATCCTTGATTGAGTTCTTGTTAGACCAAGATTCTTCTTTTTTTCTTTTAGTTCTCACTACCTTGAGTGCATGCTTTGTTTGTAGCCTTTTTCTTCGTGTCTTTTGCATTTGCATAGGACTCTTTCTCCTGATTGAAAGTAATGGAGCATTGAAGGTTTTGTGTTTAATTTCTGTATACATCATAATCAAACAAATAACATATATTCATTCTTGCTTTTAGGTAGTGAAACTAGCTTGCATTTGAAGTAGCAGAATGGCATGTTTTCGGGCATTTTTGGGACATTGTGCATCTGGAATGATGAATGTTTTCTCCTTCTCATAGCATAACTTTCATCAAAATGAAAAGATTGCATCTTCATCTATTTGCATAAATTTTGAGTCGGTCAAAACACCATATTGTCCACACCATTTTCCTTTTGAGTAACAACAACCTTAAAAAATCAATGCTTAACTAAAATTTATCAGACTTTTTACATCTTTGTTAGCAAACCTACATTAGTTTAAGGTGTAGGGATTTGGAATAGGTTCTAAGGATAACTTTCCAAAGCTATCAAACAAACTTAGTATCTTGCGGTAGGGAGAGTGAAATCCAATTATCGTATAGGTTTTCTGGGATCCCCCTCTTAAACAGGGGTTACACACGTGGTCACATTCGGGTGAGTTACGGAGATTATCCCTCCGTGGCCCAATTGTTTGTAGTGGTCGGATCATATATTGGGGGTCACTTGAGGGTATACCCACAATTATGTGTGGGAGCCTCTCAAGTTGATTTCGGATTTGTTATCTTGCCCATACATTCAGATCAGATTGTTGACTTTACCCACCCAGGGGATGACTGTGAATTGGTGACATTAGTAGCCATAATTTTTAGGGTCTCACACAAGGTGACGGTGAAGGGAAGTCTCACTGTACCTGGAATAGACGTTGGTCAAACTCACTCGGGCTCCTTGGAGGGTAAATCCACAATTACTGTGTGGAAGCTTGGACCAAGGCGTAAGTCCGTTAAGAAGGTCGCCAATGTAACTGATCCACCCGCTCTATCCCCGCCCCTTCCTATTTTGATCTCGTGACATTGGATTTCATCACCAACTAGTGGTTTCATCATGGGAAGTTTTGTTTGATTGTTTTCTTCGCAGATTCATAGCGTGTGTTGGTTGTGTTACTTAGTAGACCTTAGGTCGAGTCAGTATTAATGGCATCGAATCCCAAGAGTACCAATGGAGGAACCCCTTCTCCCGGGGAGCCTTACACCTTTCCTTCTTTTGGAAACTTTGGTCCTCCGTATATTGCCACATTGAGTCTTCCAGGACTCACCATCGGATTACCAGTTTGGTTGTTCCCCACTCCGGTGATCTCAAATCCTCCCAATGTTTCAACTGCACCTAATACTTTATATGTCAGTACACCACCCACACATCAACCTCACGTCGAATTTTCCCCTTCTTCGCCCATTAAGTCTCCTTCCATTTCTCCTTCTTCGCCTACTGAAATCTCTAAAGCAAGTATCCAGGTAGATCAGAATAAGAAGAAACAGAAAGAGAAGAAGAAGAAGAGCCCGGAAAGGACCACGACCCCAACAACATCAAATGTTGGATCCAAGCAACCAGTTACTGTTAATAGTACTGGGAGCATTGATGAGGTCAACAAGATTAAAATAAATAAACCAAAACCCAAATTCCCTTTCAGTCTTTGTAAGGGTGACCGCTTTCTGAGGGATTGCCCCGGTCTTATCAAGGTATTAGAAATATGGTCCTCCACGTCATTGGCCTCTTCCATTCATGCCGATGATACCCCGTCAACTAGTGATGTTATGGTTGGTAAGAAGAAGAAAACTGTCAAGTTCCCTTGCATGTTATGCAAAGGTGATCATTACTCTCACCTTTGTCCTCGCATGGATGAGGCTTCTTCTCTTTTGGAAAAACTTCAACTTCCAAAAGGTTATTGTAAGATTTCCCCCAACCCATCGTTAGTTGATGGACTGGTCAATCCGGTTCCATCCTTGGTCAGTCCGGTTGATCAGGTGGTCAATCTAGTTCCCTCCTCGATTGAACCACAAACCCAAGTAGTTTATCCAGTTCTGTCATCGACCAGCCCCACTCTTCATCAAAAGAGTGTAACTCAAGTGGTCGATCCGTTTTCATCCTCGGTCGACCCCACTCTCCCATTAGAGAGTGACACCAAAGCGATCGATCCGTTTCCACCCATCGACCCTATTCTCCCCTTAGAGAATGAAACCCAAGTGGTCGACCTGGTTCTATCATCGGTCAATCTCACTCTTCCATTGAAGAGTGCCAAAGTGACTGATCCAGTCCCTTCCTCGGTCAGTCCCACCCTTCATCCGAAGAGTGCCAAAGTGGTTTCTCTGGTTACATCATTAGTCAATCCCACTGTTCCTCTGAAGAGTGCCAAAGTGGTCGATCCAAGTCCACCATTGGTCGATCCAAATCCACCATCAATTGATCCTACTCTCACTTTAGAGAGTAAACCCGATACTACCCATGTTTTTCTCGTTGATACAAAATCTACCATGCCAGGGGGCATTCCTCCTTCTCCTGTGAAACCCCCTCCAAGTAATGAGACCATCCTTTTTGATTGGGGTGCACTAACTAGACCTCGTCCTCCCTCTCACATTCCTTTCTAGATTACAGTACAGGTTTGTGGTCGGGACGTTCCTCAAACGCTGATAGATGAAGGTGCGTCCGTTAGTATTTTGTCTTCTATTGCTTGGTACGCTTTGGGTTGTCCGCAGCTTGCGCCAGTTACATAGAATCTGTTATCTTTTAACAGAAGGACTAGTCAACCTTTAGGGACCCTTCCTCAGTTTCCTATAACTTTGGGAGGGAAAACTGTCTTTATTTATGTCATGGTAGTCCGAGACCCCGTGGATTTCACTTTACTCCTTGGGCAGGATTATGTCTATGCTATGAAAGCTATTTTGTCCACTCTTTTCCGTGGAATATCTTTCCCTCACGATGTAAGAATTGTGACTATTAATCAACTTTCATTCATCGGTCATGATGGGATTACCTCCCTAAGTGGTTCTTATATGCAGACAGTATCACCCCCACCGCATGTTAATTATGTGGTGTTGTCTCCAATGACTTCAACTTCCGATGATTTAGATCCGGTAGTTGACATGGTGATTTATTCGGTAGGGATATTGGAGCCTGATATCCTTACCCCTGTCGCGACCCTCGACATGTGTTCCTTCCGGAGTGATTTCTTCCATCCAGCGAAGATCTCTTGGAAGCCATGACCGAGTTTTGTCCCTTGACATGGTATCCTTCCAGAGCATTATTCTCTTGGAAGCCATGATCAAGCAAAGTTACGAGCATAGTTTTTCCTCTCTGTAGCAAGCTCATTAAAAAATGAAACAGAGGCCACGAGCATAGTTTTCCTCTCTGTAGAAATCTCCTTAAAAAATGAAACAAAAATCTGGGTATCAAACCCAAAACCACGAGCATAGTTTCTCTTCTCTGTGGCAATCTCGTTAAAAAATGAAACAGAGGTTACGGGCATAGTTTTTTCTCTCTGTAGCAAGCTCATTAAAAAATGAGACAGAGGCCTTGAGCATAGTTATTTTCCTGTGTCAAGCTTGTTAAAAAATGAAACAGTCACCTCTTTTGAACCTTATTTTCATCCACCTTTCTCCTTTTTCTCATCTAATAGAGAAATTGGTGACAACCTCAAAGTCAGTGAATGAATTGAATCTTGGGGGGCATGTCTCCAGCATTTGATGATCATTCTGGAGTTAATCCACTAGATTTCAAGCTGGGGGCATACCGAGCTTAGTCTTTGTTCTTTCTCGTGCTCGTAAATACATGAGAATGCATCCGGGTAAACTTTTATCTCTTTTTCGGACCTGTATGGATACACAAAAAAGGAACCCCCTAGAGTCTCCTTTAAGCTCTTTTCAGACTCTCTAAAAATGAAAAGATTGCTGAGTGATCTTGCTTCCTTTCCCACTCGTTAAAAGGTTTGAAAGGGCATCTTTCGAGTGATAATTTATCTCTTTTTCGGCCTCGCGAGACCAACATTATGAAAAAGGACAACATTGGAGTCATCTTTAAGTTTTTTTCAGACTCTTTAAACATGAAAAGATTGCCAAGCGACCTTGTTCTCTTCACACTCATTAAAGTATTTGAATAAAATGTCTGTTGAGTGATAGTTTATCTCTTTTTCAGGCTCATCAGACTACTTTACGAAAAAGGAACTGAGAGAGTTCTCTTTTAAGTGTTTTTCCAGACTCTATAATCATGAAAAACCTTCGAGTTTTCTATCTTTGGACTTGTTAAACAAACATCGACAGGCCCATACGAGACCAAACCCTTACTTCTTCTAGTTCATTAAACAAAGGAAGATGAACTTACCAAAGGTGAGTTATATCGAGCATGTGTTATCCTCCTCGAGCTCGTTAAATTAAAAAGAAGTACTTGTCTATCTGGATGGGGGAAAAATTGAAGGAAGCAAGCCAAATAGTTTTTGAGAACATTACCAGTAACTCTTAGAGTCTCCCTTGAACATGACACTTTGTCTTTGCGCACATATTAATCTACTGAACCTCTGCACTGAACCAATCCTCTAAGTTTTTATTACTCCTTTGGGTCACCCGACGAAAGTCACAGTATCCACTGCATCATCGTGTTTTGGTCCATGTCATGTTTTTGCTGTTGTGCCTCAGTGTTCAAGGGAAGTATCCACCTCGAGAGTCAGCCATCAAAAATATCTTGTTTCAATACCCGTGTCAGTCCATGTTCATTTGATCTACCAAATTACATCTCTGTGTCTGTTTCGTGTCATTGATGGGGGATACATCAAGGCCCTCCTTCGATGAGTCTATTCCTCTCGACTTCAACACATTATCCAGGAAATAGACTTAGAAACCAATTAGTACTTTGGGACCTACATGCCTCAATGGTAGGCCTCCTCACGTTTTACAGTGGGTTTACATCATTGACCTTTGATCGAATGATTCCACGGATGTTCGACTTCAACTCATCCATTCACATTCGTCAGAATGTACTAAGTACCTTGGGAATCATTGACATCAATGGTGATATCCCTTGCGCTTGTTAATGGTTCACCTCATTGACCAGTAATCAAGTGGTTTCTTCCATGTTCGACATCAGGACATCTATTCACATGGTTAGATTCGTACTACATTGGGATCGGTAAGAAGATCTTGGGTTGAGTGATGACTCTGATATGTACTTTGCCTAGGTTGCGACGAAGTTTCTCTTGAACAATGACAAATATACTGTCACATAGATCCACTTTGTATTGGTCATGGCTATGTCTTGTCATCTCGTAGATCCACTGTATATTCTTCGTGGCTACGATCAATTCAGGTCATGGGAGTATAGATCCACAGTGTATCTTCAGTGTCTATACCGATTTGTCAATATAATCACGGATCCACAATGTAGTTTATGGCAGCCATATCTTGCAAGTCTTTATCACCCAAGCATAGGTATGCCTGCCTTGGGTTTGAAACATGTCATAATATTTGTTGGATGTTTGTGTGCAACTTCTATCAAGTTCTCTGCATCTACACCCTTGCTTTAAAGATTTGTAAAGTGTTTCGGCCATCATTCTCTCTTCTTACCTCACACTTTAGGGGGAATTCTGTTACACATGAAATTTGCACACCTAGGTACCTCGCCCTAAGTGTCGTAAAGTGTCGTATAAGTGTTGCATACACCTTGAAACAATGGAATAACCTATGTCACAATCCCTAGTCAATGTGGAGGAGGGATATATTACATGAAGGTAGAAATACCAAGTACACATGAATTATTATTAATATTCATGGAAAATAAATGGATTAAGTGTGAGAATCAAGTGCACATGAATTATTATTAATATTCATGAAAAAGAAAGTAATTAAGTGTGAGAATCCACCTCACATTTGGTTTCCTATTTTTTAGGGAAGGTGGAGGATCTCATGGATGGTTGAAATATTTCCTCCTTAAAATCCTTAAGAGATATTTCCTCCCCAAAATCCTTAATAGATATTTTCTCCCTAAATATCTTAGAGATCCCTTTCTCAGTGGATCTGATGAGAGATTCTCTCCATGGTGGTAAAGTCTCCAAATCTTATATAATGAGGGATTTCCATGGAGGAGGGAGAATGGAGATTGAGAATTATACCAAACTTATGATCTCATGAGTGGTATGTCATTTGGAGCATTAGCATTCTGCGTGTGGACTGTTTAAGCAAGGGTTTGTACAAGGGGAACTTGATGAAGATGCTGCACTCACATCTATGGTTGTAAGTTTTCTTCATTGTTGTTCTCATTAATATAATATGCTTGGCATGTTTCTTTCAATTTTGTGTTTGATCTCACATGAATTCGTCTCTAATAGATAGATCTATTTCGAGCTAATATCAGTAGAGTAGGAAGTTGTTTGTACTTTTGTTTGTCTACAAGGCTTATCGAGGAGTTTAAGATTGGAGCTCAACTCGGATTGTGCAGGGACAAACACCGGTAAAAAGGTACTTCTTTTCTCCTTCCTCCTCACACATTAGTTTATCTAAATCTAAAAGGAAGTCAGTGTCCATGTTAAGCATCTTCTATCTTAAGAGTTAAGAGTCCAGCTCTCAAGAGGAGATATACCTGTCTACAGGGAGATTTTCCTACAACAAGAAGGAGGAGTGGGAGTTACTAGTTTAGTGCGAGGAATAAATGAGGGTTTTTGATTTTGAGAAGAGACAACCTGTTGTGCTTCCTTATCTCTTTGAGTAGAATCCACCCAACTCTAAGGCCAAGCCATGAGGATATGAGCAAAAATATCATCCTTGAGGCCACTGATAAAACATTCCCGAAAAAAAGCATCAGACATGCCCTCTGTACAAAAATCCAGTCGCTCAAAAGAAACTATAGAGTCTTTCACTGTGCCAGATTGTTTCAACTTTGTCAATAGGCCTAAATGGTTGGTGTAAGTGTCAAAGCATTCATAAAGCTCTGCCAAAAAGTGTGTCCAAGCCACATACCCTTGGCGAGCATTTTTTCTCCATCGCCACCATTGCCAACGTTCTTGATCTAGATGGAGAACACCATACCGAAGTTTGGCCAACTCATCTGTAATGCCATACAAAGAAAAATAATGTTCCATTCAAGTTACTCAAACAATGGGATTTGATCCATCAGATTTGGTCACATCCACACATGGAAGGCATATGTTACGCTGAAAGTGATGGGGCTAAATATTCCGGGAATGAGAGGAAGTTTCACCTTCGATATGCAAAGGTGGGTCAAATAAGGGAAGATCTGTAGGGATATGCAGCTTGGTGTAGATCATCGTAGTGACAGATTCAAGCTGGGTAGTAATGTCTTGTTTGAGGTCTTGTTTGAGTTCCATGATTGAGGCAACAATGGAGGAATGCATATTTTGATTGATGGTGGCAATATTGGCACTGAGCGGTCACATTTCTTGTTGGGTTTATGTGAAATTAGAGTGCAAGGTAGTGAAGCGAGCTTCCAAGTCTTGGTTACGTGTATGGGCCATGATGATGAGGGAACACGAAAAGGGGTAGGTGGGACCGCACAAAAAATGGGTTATGGGTGAAGTGTATCACAATGATATGGGTGACGAGTTGAATCCAATGGGGTAAATCCTAATAAGGGTGTTGGAAGGGGGTTGGGTCCACAAGATAAAATATTTTTTTGCTAAAAAATGATAGGTATGACTGCAATAAGGGAGAAGAGAGAAATCCAATGGAATAGGTCTCAAATAATGGTTCCAACATGATCCAAATGATTTTTTTTTTTAACTACTGTGGAGTTATACTCCGATATGAAGAATATTGTAGTGATGAAATGCCCAAATTCTTAACAGGAAGAAATGTGTAGTAATTTCGCAACTCGAATGCAGGAGACACAGTGTTGAATTACTAAGAGGGGGGTGAATCAGTAATAGAGAAATAATCCTTTTTAACCACAAAATGAAAGTGTTATATCAATGTAGCATTATCATCCAATAGTTGCAGAGTAAATAAACAATGAACAAATGATCAATCATACACATACATAGTACATCGATGTTTTTACGTGGAAACCCAAAGTGGGAGAAAACCACATAATTATTTTTCTTTTATGTCATTAAGAATTACATTCATTGGAAGTACCAACTTCCTTTGTTTTCCAGTTGCAACTGGAAGGGGGCTCCAGCCCCCTAGTTTCTTAGGCTACAACTTGAAGGAAGCTCCAACTCCCAATTCTTTGGCTATAACCAGAAGGAGGCTACAACCCCTTATGTTCTTTGGATACAACTGGAAGGTGGCTACAACCACCTGTCCTTTCCCCTTCCAACCGCCCTGACATAGAAGTATAATGTTGGAACCACTGTCACACTATCACTGTGAGATATATTGCTGTAAACCTATACTAATCAACCTGTAATCAACTTGTACCAACCTGTACCAATAACTTGTGCCAAAATGTACCATACATCAACCTTTACCTCAACCTATACCATAAACAAATGCATCAACCATGCACCAAACTTGTACAAATAACATGTCATAATAACTTGTCCAAACAACCTGTAATCAACCTGTACCATAAATAAGTGCATCAACCATGCACCAACCTGTACCTCAAATTGTACCATCAACGAGTGCATCAACCATGCACCAAATATGTACCAATCATGCATCAAATACACATAAACTACGACTCATCAAGATGTACCAACATCATCAACTATACACCTCATGTATGTGCCAACTCATCAACTACGTGTCTCAACCATCTACCCAACATGTACCTCAACCAAAATCCCTCATCAATTTCATCATCCAAATCTGATTTGTAACTCTGTAATAGACTTGGTGTATATGATCACAAACCTTCCTTAACTTTAACAACAAGAGACTAGCATTTTCATCAAACTTTACTTGAGTCTCACATGACTAATTTTGGATTAGTCAACAACCCTAACTTGAAATAATCATAACTATGTACCTACAATGAATAAAGATATGAAAATAGTACACAATGTTATTTAGTGTCTTTTATGCAATTCCTCTAGGTTTCACTACTTGAAACCTCTCAGAAAATGAGTTATAACAAAAATGACATACCTTGTTGAATTCTGGCTTATTCTAGAGAGAGAAATTGTACTAGAGAGTGCCCCACATAGAATATTTGTTGTATGGATCTAAAAATGGTACGCATAATACTGCATACTATACTCTAACCAATACATTTGGTATTACTGAGGTTTTATATTTTATGAAGAAGTTATGACATTTTTACCCAAAACCCCTGTTTTACACTAGTTTTAGGACTAGCCACAAACCCTATTTTCCACGAAGTGTAACTCCAAAAATAAAATGATCCATAAGATGAAATTTTTATCAAAGCTACTTGAATATGTTTCCTCAACGGCCTCCTAATTTCACAGTCTGATTCATTCTAGAAACAAATTTATTGCGAAAATGGTGAGATGACTTGTAAATGACATACCTTAGAAAGCATCATCAAAAGAATTTATCCTTCCTTGAATTTTGGCCTTCTTTACTTCACCTTCCTTGTGAAATTCGGCTTAGATATCCTTTGGTTACCTTAGTCACATGTAGATATTCAATATGCTCAAGTGTGTTTAAAATGAGAGATCATTGCCTCTTATTTATACTTTACTGTAGCTTCCTCAAGGGGTTACCTTTTAACCATCTTAACCCACTTTCCTTATTTTAGGGTTAACCCACTTATAACCACTTGTCCACTTAGTAATTTATCCATTAAATTTATTATTTAAATAATTTCTTTTGTATCCACTTTGATTTATAGTACACTCATAACTTCACTTTATTATTTACCTTCTAAAATCTCTTAAACCACTTTCCTTATTTTAAGGCTAACCCACTTCTAACCACTTGTCCACTTAGTAATTTCTCCATTAAATTTATTATTTAAATAATTTATTTTGTATCCACTTTGATTTATATTGCACTCATCACTTCACTTTATTATTTAAATAATTTCTTCTTTGCAATTACTTTGACTACTTTGACCTTTTGGGGCTTCTAGACGACTCATGAGGGTTCTCCAACTTCACATGGCCATAACTCTCTAACCGTGAGGAGTTATGTGACGTTCCACATACCATTGGAAATGGAGTGACATGTACTAGCCATCCATAATAGTCTTACCTTCAAATATATTAAAACTCATACCATTATTGTTGGGTATGTGTTATATTCTTTGCACGAGAAGTAGTGTCTGTGCGTTGCGCTGGGCACGCAGGGGGTCAATGCTCCTGAATATTTTTTTCCTCAGGAAATGTGTCACATATTTAGGTGGTTTTTCAGCACATGGCTTCTTTTCCGATGGTTTTCTATTTCCGGTTAAGGAATTAGGGTCGTGGACTAATCCAGGTCATTGGGTTAGGGTTTTGGATGTCGTTAGCTCCTATATGTATATTGTATTGTAAAACATGTATCACTATGAATGAATATAGAATATGTTGGTTTTCTCAGTTTGGGTTTCCAGGGGGAAAATATTTGTGTAATGTTTGTATTTTCCATTGTATCTTTTTTTTTCTTTTACTGAAAAATTGTTTGCAGTAAATATTGTACAACGTTAAAATCTACATTTGGTATCAGAGCTTTTTTGACTTCAGGGAGGATGCCTTTGTGGTCAAGGGTTTGGCTCAGAATTGTGATAAGCCTTGTTATAGTGGGAGATCTGTGGTATTCATTTTTCAGGTGAAAAGAAATGGCAAGCAATTCGAAGCTGGAGATTGAGAAGTTTAATGGGAAAAGTTTTGAGCTATGGAAGCTCAAGATGGAAGATTTGTTGGTGGAAAAAGATCAGTGGATCATAGTAGATCCAGGTACTGCACCTACAGGAACTTTAGAAGATGACTGGAAAAAGTTGGATCGGAAGGCAAAGAGCACAATCCGACTGTGTCTCTCAGATTTAGTATTACTGAATGTGTCAGAGGAAGCTATAGCCAAGGATTTATGGGATAAGTTGGGGAAGTTGTATTAGTATAAGTCCCTAGTGAGTAAACTATTCCTGAGAAAGAAGCTATATAACTTGAGGATGAGAGATGGAGACTTGGTGGAAGAGAATTTGAATGCCTTCAATACCGTGGTAAGTCAATTAGTATCTGTTGAGATTAAAATTTCAGATGAAGATAAATGTATCAGTTTACTGTGTTCTTTACCAGACTTGTGGGATACTATGGTTGTGGCCATAGGTAGTAATACAACTTCCTTGAAGTTTTATGAAGTGGTCTCATCTTTTTTATCTGAAGATATGAAACAAAATAATATGGAAGGACATAGCACAGATGCATTATTTGCAAGAGGATTTTCCCAGGAAAGAAATAGATCTAAGTTTTCAAGTGGGATATCTAAGTCTAAGGGTAGATCTAAATCTCCTAGTAAGTTTGTAAGGGTATGTTGGAGATGTGGAAAATAAGGGCACTATAAGAGGTAGTGTAGATCCAAAGTTGAGAAAAAGAATGGATCTGAAGAATCTCCTTCTACAGAAGAAAAGAACTCTAAGTAAGAAGGAGGGGATGTGTACTTGGCTTCTTCAAGAACACATGCATATCATGAGGCACGATTGGTTGAATCTGGTGCATCCTTTCATATGAATCCTTATAGGGAGTGGTTCCGCGAATATGAAAGGTATGATGGAGGTAATGTTTTCATAGGTGATGATTAGACAACCATAATCATAGGATGAGGAAAAGTCAAGTTGAGGCTCATAGATGGAAGTATTAGAACACTACATGGTGTTCTACACATCCCAGGTTTGGCCAAAAATTTGATTTCTGTAAACAAAATGAACGATGTAGGGGTAAGAACAATATTTGAAAAGGAAACCTGCAGGATGGTTCGAGAAGAAATGGTGTTGCTGAAGGGAGTTCGGTTTGAAATTATGTATAAGCTACAAGGAAGCACTATTAGTGATGGGTGTAATAGTTCCATTGTTCCTGATATTGGAGTTGAAGAAGAAAGAACTCCTATAGTCTCTAGAGAAAAGGTTATGTTGTGGCATCAAATACTTGGGCATATCGGAGAAAAGGGTCTTTGACTACTACACAGTAAAGGTATGGTTGAAGGTATGTCTAACTTCTCTTTGGATTTTGATTTTTGTGAACATTGTCTATATGGGAAGCAGAATCGGGTAAGATTCCCCTCTGGTGCAACGAGGGTAGAAGGAATTTTACAGCTAGTTCACAGTGATATTTTTGGACCTGTGTCGGTCCCATCATTGAGAAAATCTGTGTACTATGTCTCATTTATAGATGAATTCTCGAGGAATACTTGGATATATTTCCTCATGAAGAAATCTGAAGTCTTTGACATGTTTAAAGAGTTTAAGGCTCTTGTTGAGAATCAAACAAAGAAAATAATTAAGGTGTTGAGGACAAATAATGGTTGCGGAAATGAATTTGAAGAATTCTATAAGAAGTGTGGTATAACAAGGCATAAGACTACTCCATATACACCTCAGCAGAATGGGGTTGCAGAAAGGATGAACTTGACGCTGATGAAAAAATCAAGGTCCATGCTCAGTGATGTTGGGTTAGGGAAATAATTCTGGGCAGAGGCAGTGGGTACTGCATGTTACCTGGTCAACAAATCACCCTCATCAATGTTGGATGAAAAGACTCCAAAAGAGGTATGGACTAGTAATGAACCTTCTCTCACACATCTCAAGGTATTTGGCTATGATTCATATGTTCATGTTCCAAAGGAAAACATGAGTAAGTTGGATAAAAAGGCTAAAAAGTGTATCTTTATTGGATATTAAGATGGTCTCAAAGGTTATAAGCTTTGGAACCTAGAAACTAATAAGGAAGTGTATAGCCGAGATGTGGTATTTAGAGAAATGAAGGATGTTGTTAAACAAGAAGTCTTACAAAGTAAGGAAGAACCAGAGAAAATAGAGTTTGATTTAAAGGATGATGAATCAGACTCTATAGAAGAACAAGAATCAGAAGAAGAAGATCCTCATACTCCAGTATTGAGGAGATTGGTTCGAGAAAGAAGACCACCAAAAAGGTATACTCCATCTAATTTTTGTTCAAATTTTTCTTTGTCTATTACTGATGATGATCCTAGAACTCTCAAGGAGGCAGTGGATTCATAGGATGGAAATATCTGGAAAAGGGCCATGGATGAAGAAATGACATCTTTGGAAAAGAATGAGGCTTGGGATCTAGTCGAGTTGCCGACTGGAAGAAATCCCATTGGAAACAAATGGGTATTTAAAAATAAGATGGATGCAAAAGGAAAATCGGATAAATACAAAGCTCGGTTAGTAGCAAAGGGTTATTCCCAGGTTGAGGGAATTGATTTTGTTGATATTTTTTCTCCTGTTGCCAAGTTAACCTCTATAATATTTCTGTTATCTTTTGCTACTGCATTTGATTTTGAAGTATAACAAATGGATGTGAAGACAACATTCCTACATGGGGATATGGAAGAAGAAATCTATATGAATCAAGCAGAAGGTTATGCTGTGAAAGGAAAGAAGGAGCTGGTATGCAAGCTGAAAAAGTTTCTATATGGTTTAAAACAATCACCAACGATGTGGTATAAAAAATTTGATACTTATATGCTGGGACTTGGATTCAAAAGAAGCAAAGAGGATCACTGTGTGTATTTTAAATCAATTGGTGATCATTTGATATATTTGGTCTTGTATGTGGATGACATGTTGTTGATAGGAAACAAGAAGGAGATTATCCAGGATGTGAAAACTCAGTTGTCCTCTAAATTTGACATGAAGGATCTCGGTGCTTCAAATTTCATTTTGGGCATGGAAATTAAAAGAGATCGGAAAAGGAGGAAACTCTAGTTAAATCAGATAAAATACATCGAGACAATAATGCAGAGGTTTAATATACAAAAATGTAAACCGATCAAGGTTCCTATTCCTGTTGGTGTAAAGTTATCTGTGGATTAGTGTCCCAAGACACATGAATAGGAGGAGGACATGTCTCGTGTTCCATATCTGAGTGCAGTTGGTAGTTTGATGTATTCAATGGTCTGTACTAGACTGGACATTGCACATGCAGTGGGAGTTTTGAGCATGTATATGTCAAAACCAAAGAAGGAGCATTGGACAACAGTAAAAAGGATTTTCAGGTATTTGTGTGCCACTGCTAGCTATGGATTGTGCTATGAAGGAAGACCGGGATTGGACAGAGTGGTGGATATACATGGATTTGTGGATGCAGAATGGGCTGGAGATCTGAATCGTAGGAGATATACAAGTGGGTATGTGATTAACTTGTTTGGAGGAGCAATAAGTTGGATGAGAAAAAGACAGGCTATAGTGGCACTTTCAAATACAGAAGTTGAATACATGGAAACCACTCATGCAAGTAAGGAAGCAGTATGGTTACAAAGATTGTGTTAAGGTATTAGGTTGGTACAAAAAGCTGTAAGGATAGAGTGTGACAGTCAGCGTGCAATTTTTCTGGCGAAGAATCCGACTTATCATTCAAAGACAAAGCATATTGATATTCAATATCACTTTGTGAGAGACATAATTGAAGAACAGAAAGTATCGCTGATGAAGGTGGACACTTTGAAGAATGTTGCAGACTCATTAACAAAATATGTGAGCACTGAGAAGTTCTCTTGGTGTAGAGGATCCATGGGTATTGTTGCTTTGGATTATTGACTATGTAACCTTGTAACCCCTTGTATGCAAAGAAAACAACAAGTGGGAGAATGTTGGGTATGTGTTATATTCTTTGCACGAGAAGTAGTGTCTGTGCATTGCACCGAGCATGTAGGGGGGTTAGAGGGGGGTCTTCTAGGACCCCCTTTGGGGGGTGTAGGGGTTTGGGGGCAGCACCCCCAATTTTTTTTCTGCCTCGAGAAACGTGTCACATATTTATGTGGTTTTTTGGCACATGGTTTCTTTGCCGATGGTTTTCTATTTTCGGTTAAGGAATAAGGGTTGTGGACTAATCTAGGTCATTTGGTTAGGGTTTTGGATGCCATTGGATCCTATATGTATATTGTATTGTAAACAATGTATCACTATGAATGAATATAGAATATGCTGGTTTTCCTAGTTTGAGTTTCCAGGGGAAAAATCTCTGTATAATGTTTGTATTTTCCATTGTATCTTTTTTGTTCTTTTACTGAAATCTGTTTGCAGTAGATATTGTACAAGGTTAAAATCTACAATTATACATAAAACAAACTTGGGTCCATTACCCAAACCTTTGTGCTACCAGAATTCGCTACCAGACTTTCTTCAAGGGTTGACATCAATGACAAGCAACCCAAATAATCAAGAATCTCCCTCTTTGGCATTGATGGAAACACTCTGATGCAATACTGAATTCATATCACTCATGCTCCCAATTGTGACCATCGTTCCCCCTGGAACCATGCCTCTGTGCTCTTTCTCCAAGAATTTACCTTTGCATTTGATAAATCTCTTCCCCGTTGTCATCAATGACAAAGGTATCTTTCCATCCAGGGCTGCTCCCCCTAATTGAACTGTCCTTGTAGATACTCCCCCTGACTGAAATCTTCCTGAAACTGATCCCCCAACCTGAACTGTCCTCTTTATGGTGATTTCTCGTGTAAATCTAAGACATATAAGATAAGCATTCAAAAGCATTCATTTTGGAGTAGAAATTACTTCAAGTATCTGACGAAAATACTCAAAAGCTTCCCTTGGAAGTGGTTTTGTAAATATGTCTACCACTTGTTATTTTGTGACCACATATTCATCTCTGATGTTCTTATCTACAACCTGTTCCCATAGAAAGTGATACTTTATTGGAATGTGCTTCATCTTGGAGTGCATCACCAGGTTCTTTAAGATACCGACGACACTTGTATTATTACAATAGATTGGAATGGTCTCATCATACTCAACTTGTATATCTATCAATGTTTTTTTCATCCATAGAACTTGAGTACAACATCCTGCTGCTGCAATATGCTTTGCTTCAGCTGTAGATAAAGATATTGATAATTGTTTCTTGCTTAGCCAAGATACTAAACACTCACCCAAGTAGAATGCTGCTCCATTGGTGCTTTGTCGGTCATAAATGCAACCTACTCAATCTACATCTTTGTAGGAAATAAGTGATAGATACTTTCCTTTTTGATACCATAATCCAAAATCTTTTGTTCCTTTGAGATATCTGAAAAACCTCTTCACTGCTAATACATGTGATTCATTTGGTGCTGCTTGAAATCATGCCACCTATCCAACTGCCTGCATTACATCTGGTCTGGATGCTGTCACATATATTAAACTACCAATCATTGACTTGTATTTCCTCTGGTCTATAGACTTTGAATCATTATTTTTGCTCAACTTGCAACTGGTTTGCATAGGAGTGGTAACTGGTTTGCAATCTTCCATTCCAAACCTCTTTAGCATTTATCTGATATACTTAGTTTGAGAAATAATAATTCCTTGGTTTCTTTGACGTATCTGAAGACCTAGAAAGAATGATAGTTTTGCAAGTAATGACATTTTAAATTCATTATGCATATCCTTTGCAAATTTCTGGCTTAACCTGTCATCAATACTTCCAAAAATAATATCATCAATATAAAATTCAATTAATAAAATACCATATTGAGTTACCTTGATGTAGAGGTTGTTGTCTGCACTTCCTTTTCTAAATCCCACCTGTTGTAGATATTTATCTAGTCTAGAGTACCATGCTCCAAGAACCAGTTGTTCAATGTAGACTTCTTCTTCAAGTTCCCCATTTAGAAAAGCTGATTTCACGTCCATATATGTCCATACTGTTCAAGACTCTACTACACATCTGTCCATAATTTTGACTCATATGTCACTGTACTATCATGAAGTACTACTACAACTGATTAATATTGTACTTTTGCTAACTGAATGCACTGAACCTGTCTACTCAAATTCTGCAAGCTGCTCGAAGGATGGTTCTCCGGTCTGTCTCAGCTACCGCATAGACTCCCTTGTCTATTATTCATATTATCTGGGATTCTCTAATCCATATGGCTTAGAACAATTCCTCCTCTGAAGTGTATTCATCATCATCTTCATTAGTAGATTCATCATCTCTCTAAGATTTGACTTATTTCTTTGTCTCTGGATTCATCTTTCACTACATTGCCTGAAAGTACAATCTCTTGAACCTGTTCCTTATTTACCCATCCTTCTTTTCTTTCAATTATTTTCCAAATCTTTCTGTATCTGACATCTTTCCTTTTCTCTGTACAATTTTCTTCATCTCATTTTATTTCCAATATTGCGATCTCTGGGACCTGGTCTTTGTTCACCCGTTCTTCGTGTTTTGAACAACCACTGTCAATATACCAACCACACTTCTTCTGCTTATCTTTTAGAGCAAGTGTGCATTCTTCATTGCTATACTGATTCTTCTTTCTTATCCATGTTCTTTTTTGAGGCTCCCGTCTGTGACTATTTTTGTTTTGTTGTGGTTCTATAGGAGGGACCGTCATTCTACAATGTTTGGCTATGTGTCCAAAGTTATTGCACTTGTAGCATTCCACTTCAGTGCTCAATGATTCAAACCTGTTGTAGCTTCTTCTCTGTCTTTCACTAGGCCTTGTTGGATAACCATTTTGTGTATGACTTTCAAAATTGTTTATGTTCCTGCTATTAGCTCTGCAATTTACAACTTTGTGTCCAAAATTATTACATGCATAACATAAAACCAAAAATATAGTTTGATACCTGGGAGTTGAAGATCTTCTGAAAGGAGTTACTCTTATGAATCCTTCTTCTTCTTTAAGCCTATTTGTTTTTGTCGGTCGTTGATTCTGAAATATGAATCTTCTCGGTGGAGGCATGTCCCTGTAATCTTCCTTGTAGGTCTTTGTTGGGCCTCAGAAATGTCGCATTTTCATCTTATTTTCCTTTCACTATTCCTCTCATTTATCCATATTCCATTATTCCATTATACCATTTTCACAAATACATTTGGGTTTCAACTTATTATTTTCCACTTTATTCATTTTATTATTAAAAGAGAATTTATGATTAAATATTAGAAAATCAACATGTTTTCATATATATCTAAAAAACGTGTGAGCTTTGTAATGTGTAGGAATATGTGAAGGATTAATTCAAAAAGACTTCTCGAATACTTCCTCCACCATTTCAAGATTTGAGGAGATAATTCAAGCCTATTTCAAGGAGAATATCATGGGGAATGGATAACATATCTTATCCAAGATGTATGAGAGATATGTGTGAGGATTTGAAGGGATTATATTTTGTAATAATGGAAAATTGGTTGAGAGAAAAGTGGATCTGTAATTATGAGATGCTTATCCTCTTTTCAAATCTCTCATGTATAAAAGAGAGTGATCTCTCTTCATGAGGGAGTAGTCATTCGGAGGAGAAATTGATTAGTCATTATGGGATTAGAAGGAGATTAGATTTAGGTTGGAAAATGATCGGATACCAATGATAGGAGTTAGTCATTTGGTTCATAGTCATTTCTTTGATTAGTTTTGTGATTTCATTATCTTGTCATATGATTATTGTAATGTAATTGAGATTTCTTTATTGTTAGTGTGAGCTCACATGTGTTGTCTTGTTGCTCTTCATAGGTTGTTTTTCCTTTGATGCAATTTTCCATTTCAAGTTAATTTCATTTACGCAATTTCATTTCAGTCATGTGTTTCAGCTTCCGGCATTAGATTAATGATTCAATTTCAGTTGTATCTTTAACATTAGATTAGGTAAAATTAGATTCAATCCTACATATACTGTGCTTGAGCTTCATAAGTTTACGAACTCCTCGGGTTGACAATTAAATGATTGGGCATTTATTTAACGACAATATTTACCACCAACGGTCTTCCTATCCCCTTTGATTGTTTATGTATAACTTTTTCAATATGTTTTTTGTTTTGTTGCTTTGGAGCTTGATCCCTTTTAAAACAGAGCTCTATTACAATAATATCCAAGAAAAAAGTTCTCATACCCTCAACTCCTATTTATACTAAATATGTCTATCAAAAGAACCATCTAGAGGAAGATCCTTCTAGAAGTGGAAGCCTCTATTAGGTCTTCTTACATTGGACTTGTTATTTCTTATTGCTAGGCCTTATTAATATTGACCTTTATTACATGGAAAAATATTATTCTACCTATGTGAGGGGTTAGGTCCCTAACATAAATTGGCAATTTTGGGTGGGACCCTGGTGGTTTCGAAGTGCCACGTGTTAGGTAGTGACCATGCCATTTGTCAAGTGGTAATAGGGCCATGAGGGGATGCTGCATGGAAGATCATGGGAACACCACGGGTCAGAGGGAAAATTCGACCACCAGATCGGGTCTTAACTTTAGAATGGATGTGATCTTGCTCTGGTGGGCCAATTGTCTAGCATCCAGTGGGTACATGTAGCAAAATGGTGAAGGCTGATTGGTGGAATATGATAGGACCACTTGTCCAAGGTGTCATCTCATATCAGATCGGGTGCTAAGGGCTAAGGAATTATACATGCCTTTCTGTGGGCCGATGGTTCGACAATCCAGTATGATGTTGGATGGTGTCATCTAACCTATGACCAATGGATAATTGGAACTAGATGACAGGTCCCCGTACCCTAGGCACCAACTCATGACTGATCATTCCCTTTGAGGTATATGTAAATCAATGTTATACAAGGTTCTAGGGCTCGATAAGCTGAGGGTCTAGTGAATTAAGTGGAAAGCACCACAATAATGTCCAAGCCAATTGCCACATCCACACAAGAAAATGATGTGTCACGACATGGTAGTTCCACTTCAAATAACCCAGGTGACGTAGGGCCACGTGGATGCAATGTGGAATTAAGGAATCTTTTATTCGCTAAAATCCCTAAATCTTTAGAGGGCCATATATTTTGATCTAGAACTTGAATTGGGACAAATTTATAGTCGTTGGAAATCTCTCCATGAGCATAATATAATGCTATCCTTTTGAAGAGGTTCCAAGATAGCCAATAAAAAGTGAAAATTTAATAGCCCATCCCTTAAAGGGTAATTAGGGAGTTGGGTGTGTTATAGGTGTTGATTAGGATTGATTGTTATTGATGTCAACCCTTGAATAAAGCCCCGCAACACACAAGTTTGGGTAATGGACCCAAGATTATTTGATGTAAAGATGACTCATTATTGTCTCGTCATGGTTTATAAGAAGTAAATATGGATGAACTCCAAAGTGTTCCCCTTATGGTGAAAGCCCTCATGGGAAGACGCTTTGTAGAGTAAGAGAACCCAAGCTTAATTATGGAATAATGAGTTGAAGGACAGTGAATTTGTTAGGGAAACTATCCTAGATAGATAGTGCTTGTCATGCCATTTCCGGTGGTATGTGGAACGTCACATAACTCCTCACGGTTAGAGAGTTATGACCATACGAAGTTGGAGAACCCCTCATAAGTCTTATAGAAGCCACCAAGGGTCAAAGTTCTTTGCAAAATAAATTATTTTAAATAAAGAAGCCCTAAAATAAGGAAAGTGTAAGGCTACATGAATATATAAATAAGAGGCAAAGCTCACTCATTAAAAACACACTTGTACATTTTGTATATCTATTTTCTTGTGTAAAGCTTCTTATAAATACTCGTGGATACATCTGAAGTAGCGAACATCTGAGGTAGCATGAAGGGTCGATGGCGAAATTATCAGATTTACAAAAAAACCCATTTTCTGATGCATACGCGAGTTTTCTGTGTATAGGGTGCGTATACATTGAAGGTAGACGCGGGCTGGCTGTGTATAGGGTGAGTATGTACATGTGCTGATTGTGTATAAGGTGAGTATATGTTGATAAATCTATGAAACTTGAGAAGATGAAGGTGAAAAGGTTCTAGATTCTGAGATCAAGCTCCTGAGAAGGTCTAGAGTGCTCAGATATATCAGAGCCATCCATTGGTTCAAATGTCTTATTTCTATGAATAGTTGGATTTTGATGTATGCATGAGGAATGTCAATGGATATTTGAGGATTCTCCCTAGAGATACTAGTGGATACATGGGATCTTTTGTATACGTTAGATCTACAGAAATAAAGTGCTGGTATATTTATCATTGATACTTCTTGTTGAGGCACATCTTGTATTTCTTGGCATATGGCTAAGAGTTTTTATGGTACATGGTTGATATCTTGTATTTATTGATGTATTGAGAAATTGAATATCAGAAAGGGGTTCATGACTAAGATCATGTGAGGGATATTATACTTTTTCATGATTACACATACCTATATGGCACATGACTAGAGAGAGACATACTTTCCTTGAGTAGAGGTTATGTATGAGGATGCATATACGTGGTACAGGTTAATACAGTTGTACAACAATATATCTCACAGTGACAGGTTGACAATGGTTCCATCATTCTACTTCTACTTCAGGGTGGTTGGATGGGGAAAGGATAGGTGGTTGTAGCCACCTTCCGGTTGTAGCCGGAGAACATAGGGGGTTGTAGCCTCCTTCTGGTTGTAGCTAGAGAATTGGGGAGTTGGAGATTCCCTCAGGTTGTAGCATGAGAAACCAGGGGGTTGGAGCCTCCTTCCAGTTGCAGCTGGAAAACAAAGGAAGTTGGTGCTTCCAATGAATGTAATTCTTCAAGATATATAAGAAAAAACATTCTGTGGTTTTCTCTGGATTTGGGTTTCCACATAAAACACTGGTGTATTGTGTATGTGTGTGATTGTTTATTTCTTATTTCTCATTATTGGATAACAATTCTACATTGATATAACTTTTGAAGAAAAATGATTATAATTACGCTATTACCGATTCACCCCTCCTATCAGTAATCCAACAATTGGTACCAGAGAAGGTTCCTTTAGAAATCAGTTTAATCACTGAAAGGTAGATCATGGAGAGTACCAACTCATATAAAAATGGAATACCACAATTTGATGGACAAAAGTATGTGTTTTGGAGCATAAGAATGAAGACATATATACAGGCACAAGGATTTCAAGTTTGACAATCAATTGTAGATGGATACATATCACCAACAGTTCCACCAACAAATGACAAAGCAGTGAAACTCGGTGAGAATAATTCCAAAGCCTTTCAGTGATACATTATTCACCAAAGTTGCACATTGTAAATCTGCTAAAGAGATTTGGGACAAGCTTCGAAATATTTATGAAGGATATTCAAAAGTCAAAGAAGCAAAGCTTCAAACTTACAGAGGTCAGTTTAAACAACTAAAAATGAAGGAAGATGAAGATATCGTAGCCTACTTCTTACGAGTCGATGAAATAGTGAATGAAATCATAGGATTGGGAGAAGAAATCGAAGAATCCATAATTGTTCAAAAGGTACTAAGATCTCTTCCTATGATATTCAACCCTAAGATATCAGAACTAGAAGAAAGATCGGATCTAAACTCAATAAGCATGGACGGACTGCATGGAATCTTCACAGCATATGAAATGAGAATTGAACAGGAAAATCCATATGTAAAAGAAGCATCCTTCAAAGCATCCAAAAGATTAAAGAAAAATAAAAAGGAACAAGAAGAATATAGCAGCAACAATGACGTCTCAGAAGATGATGAAGAAGTGGCCAACTTCATCAAAAGACTGAACAAGGGAACCAATGGTAGATATAGAGTTAAGCTTCCTTTAATTTGTTTTAATTGTTATGGTATTAGTCATTTTGCTAACAAATGTCCTCATAAGAAAAAGAGAAATGATGAAGGTTACTCAAAAGGAAGACACATATATAAAGTCAAAAGAACTGCAAAGAAAGATTTCAAGAAAATCTTATGCATCAAAGAAGATAACTCATCATCAGATGAAGATGAAGTCAGTGACAGTGAGACAGGAAGAGTTCTATTCATGGCAGTAAAAGAATCTGACAAAGCGGATTCTGAAGAAGAATATGAAGAAGCTGAAGAAGAAGTCGAAGAAGAAACTGAAGAGGGATAAGTTGACTTTTGAGAAGAATTAATGTGTGCCATAGAAGTTATCAAAAGAGAAAAGAAGAAGAACAATAAACTACAAGCATAACTAGACAAAAAGGAAGACACTCAAAAACTAGAAAAAATGATCACAAAATTGAAAGTTCAAATAGAAGAAGATAAAAGAATTGAAGAAGCACTCAAAGAACAACTAGAAGAAAATGACAGGATCATCAGAAACTTGGAATAAGAGATTGTCACATTAAGAAATGATATTTAAAAGAAAAATATGCAGAATAGCTCAAAAGTTTTGGATGACATTATCAATAGTCAAAACTCTCATCTTGACAAGTCTGGACTTGGATACAATCAGACAGAAAAGGGATCAAGATCCAAAATAACAGAGCAAGAAACAAATCCAAAAATCTATAAAGAAACAATCAAAGAGGAAATGAAGATACACAAGGAAGATTACAGGGACACTCCTCCACCGAGAAGATTCAGATTTAGGAATCAACAATAGACAGATAGGCCTCAAGAAGAAGAAGGATTCATAAGAGCACCTCCTTTCAGAATATCTTCAACTCCCAGGTATCAAACTATATTTTTTGGTTTATGTTATGCATGTAATAATTTTGGACATAAAGCTGTAAATTGCAAAGATAAAAACAGGAATAATAACAACTTTGAGAGTCATACACAAAGGGGTTATTCAAGAAGACCTAGTGAAACACAAAGAAGAATTTACAATAGATTTGAATCCTTGAGCACTGAAGTGGAATGTTACAAATGTAAAAAATTTGGACACATGGCCAAAGATTTCAGAATGACATTCCATTCTAAAGAACCTCAACAAAATAACAACAGTCACAGACAAGAACCTCAGAAAACGACATGGATAAAAAAGCAAGATCAGTATAACAATGAAGAATTCACAGTCGCTCTTCAGGCTAAGTAGAAGAAACACGGTTGGTATGTTTACAGTGGGTGTTCAAAACACATGACAGGTGATAAAGACAAATTTCTTACATTACGAAAGGAAAGAAATGGATTAGTCTCCTTCGGAAATGATAATTCAGCCAAAATCATTGGAGAAGGCATAATCCGAATTGGGAATAAGAATGAAAAGGCACAAAATGTTCTACTGGTAGAAGATATGAAACATAATCTTCTAAGTGTGATTCAAATGTGTGACCAAGGTCATAAAGTTATTTTCGATTCACAAAAGTGTAAGAGAAGAAAAGAAGGTTCAGGGAAATTGGTCCGTACAGATGCAATAACTTCAAACAACATATATGTGTTAAGTGATATTGGAAATGAAAAGTGTTGTCTAGGAAAGGAAGATGAAAGTTGGCTATGGCACAAAAGAATGGGTCACATGCATTTTGATAACCTTGTCAAAGTCAACAAAAGAGAAGTAGTCAGAGAAATGCCCCAGATCACGAAACCAACCAACACTTTATGCAAGCATTGTCAACAAGGAAATCAAACAAGGACCAGGTTCAAATCACAGGAATATTCAACAACAAGACCACTGGAAATTGTGCACACTGATCTAGTTGGACCAACTACAACAAAGGGCTTAAAATGTGAGAGATACTTTATGTTATTAGTTGATGATTATACAAGAATGACTATAGTTTGCTTTCTCAAGAACAAGTCAGAAGATTTTGAAAACTTCAATATCTACAAGGAAATGGTTGAAAATGAGATGGATTTAAGAATCAAATGTTTGAGATCTGATAATGGAGGAGAGTTCACTTCAAAGGAATTTATGGACTACTGCAGCAGCCATGGAATAAAAAGGTAATTCTTCGTTGCTAGGACACCTCAACATAATGGAGTTGTTGAAAAAAAGAACAAGACAATACAAGAAATGGCTCAAACAATGATAATGGATTCCAAATTGATAGATATATTTTGGACACAGGCAATGCATACAACAATTCACATTCAAAACAGAGTAATGCTCAGAAACAACACTGATAAAACTCCCTACGANCTATGGAAAGGAAGACCAACAAATGTGAAGCACTTCAGAGTTTTTGGAAGCAAATGCTACATCAAAAGAGAAGATGGCAGAATGGGAAAGTTTGACTCTCTTGTGGACAAAGGAATACTTGTTGGTTACTCAAGTACAAGGAAAGAATACACGTGTTACAATCTAATATTAAACAAAGTTGTGGAAAGAATCAGCGTAACAATTGATGAAACAGGCAGACTAGAATCAAAGGAAGAAGAAAACAAATCAATGGAACAAATTTTCGAAGAAGAAGATGAAAAAGAAGTAGAAGAGGAAAATGAAGAGAATCTGACAGAAGCAAAAGAGAAAGTTCAACAAGTGTCTCCAAAGACACCCAGGAAACAAGTACAGAAGAATCATCCTTCAGATCAAATTATCGGGAACACAGATGCAGGAGTTGAGACTAGAAGAAAAATCCATTCACCAGAACAAACACACCTGGCACTCTTATCTACAATTGAACCAAACTGTTTTGAAGAAGCCAGCAAGGATGAATTTTGGAATAAGACCATGGATGAAGAATTGGATCAAATAGAGAAAAATGACACTTGGGAATTGGTTCAAAGACCAAAGAATAAGAATGTGATCGACACAAAATGGGTTTTCAGGAATAAATTGAACGAAGATGGACAGGTGAAAAGGAACAAAGCTAGATTGGTATGTAAAGGATATGCACAGATTGAAGGAATCGACTTTGAAGAGACATTTGCCCCAGTTTCCAGAATGGAAGCAATCCATTTGATTTTAGCTTATGTATGCTCTAAAAATGTTAAAGTATATCAGATGGACGTAAAATCAACTTTTCTGAATGGGGAACTTGAAGAAGAAGTCTACATTGAACAACCAGACGGATTTTAGTTGTCAAAGAACACATGTTATGTGTGTAAATTAAAGAAGGCCATGTATGGTCTAAAACAGGCTCCTAGAGCACGGTACTCTAGACTGGATAAGTATCTGTGACATGCAGGGTTCAGAAAAGGAAGTACAAACAACAACCTCTACATCAAGGTAAGTCAAGGTAATATTTTATTAATTGAAGTTTATGTTGATGATATTATTTTTGGTAGTGATGATGACAGGTTAAGCCAGAAATTTGCAAAAGATATGCAAAATGAATTTGAAATATCGTTACTTGGAGAACTATCCTTCTTTTTGGGACTTCAGATACGTCAAAGCAACAAAGGAATTTTTATTTCTCAAACCAAGTATATCATAGAAATGCTAAAGAAGTTCAGAATGGAAGATTGCAAACCAATTATCACTCCCATGCAAACCAGTTGCAAGTTGAGCAAAGATGATGATTCGAAGTCTACAGATCAGAGGCAATACAGGTCAATGATTGGTATCCTACTATATGTGACAACATCTAGACTAGATGTAATGTAGACAGTTAGACATGTGGGACGGTTTCAAGAATTAGCAGTGAAGAGGATTTTCAGATATCTCAAAGGAACACAAGAGTTTGGATTATGGTATACAAAAAGAAAGGATCTATCACTTATTGCCTACACGGATGCAAGTTGGGTAGGTTGTATTGATTAACGATGAAGCATCAATGGAGCAATGTTCTACTTGGGTGAGTGTTTAGTATCATGGCTAAGCAAGAAACAATCATCGACAATATCTTTATCTACAACCGAGGCAGATTATATTGCAACAGAATCATGTTGTACACAGGTTCTTTGGATGAAACAAACTCTGACAAATATACAGGTTGAGTATGATGATTCCATTCCAATATATTGTGATAATACAAGCGCCATCAGTATCTCAAAAAACTCAGTGATGCACTCCAAGACGAAGCACATTCCAATCAAGTATCATTTTCTACGGGAGTAGGTTACAGAAAAGAATATCAGAGTTGAGTATGTGGGCACAAAAGAACAAGTGAAAAATATATTTACAAAACCACTTCCACGAGAATCCTTTGAATATCTTCGCCAAAGACTTGGAGTTATTTATACTCCAAAATGAATGCTTTTTGAATGCTTATCTTATATGTCTTAGATTTACACGAGGAAGCACCATAAGAGGACAGTTCAATCAGGGAGAGCAACCCCAGATGGAAATATACCTTTTCCATTGATGATAAAGGGGGAGATATTTATCAGATGTAGTCTGTGTAGAGGACATAGACATAGACAGAGGACATAGGCATGGTTCCAGTGGGAGCAATTTTATCAGATGCAGATGATAGAGGCGTGGTTCTAGGGGGAGCAGATTTATCAGATGCAGAGGACAGAGACATGGTTCCAGGGGGATCATGAGTGATATGATTTCAGTATTGCATCAGAATGTTGCCATCAATTCCAAAGGGGGAGATTGTTGATTAAGGTTGTTTTTCGTTGATGTCAACCCTTGAAGAAAGCCTCGGAACACTAAAGTTTGGGTAATGGACCCAATATTATTTGATGTTAAGATGACTCATTATTGTCTCGTCATGGTTGATAAGAAGTAAATATGGATTAACTCCAAAGTGGTCCCCTTATGGTGAAATCCCTCACGGGAAGACGCTTTGCGGAGTAAGAGAACCCATGCTTAATTATGGAATAATGAGTTGAAGGACAATGAATTTGTCAGGGAAACTATCTTAGATAAATAATGCTTGTCATGCCTTTTTCGATGGTCTGTGGAACATCACAGAACTCCTCACGGTTAGAGAGTTATGACCATACGAAGTTGGAGAACCCCTCGTAAGTCGTATAGAAGCCCCCAAGGGTCAAAGTGCTTTGCAAAATAAATTATTTTAAATAAAGAAGCCCTAAAATAAGGAAAGTGTAAGGCTACATGAAGATATAAATAAGAGGCAAAGCTCACTCATTAAAAACACACTTGTACATTTTGTATATCTATTTTCTTGTGTAAAGCTTCTTGTAAATACTTGTGGATACATCTGAAGTAGCGAACATTTGAGGTAGCACGAATGGTTGACGGTGAAATTCTCGGATTTAAAGAAAACCCCATTTTCTGATGCATACGTGGGCTGTCTATGTATAGGGTGCGTATACATTGAAGGTATACACATGATGGCTGTGTATAGGGTGAGTATGTACATGGGATGACTATGTATAGGTTGAGTATATGCTGATAACACCATGAAACTTGAGAAGATGAAGGTGCAGAGGTTCTAGATTCTGAGATCAAGCTCTTAAGAAGGTCTAGAGTGCTCAGATACATCAGATCCATCCATTGGTTCAAAATGTATGTCTTATTTCTATGAATATTTGGATTTTGATGTATGCATGAGGAATGGCAATGGAGATTTGAGGATTCTCCCTAGAGAGACTAGTGGCTACATGGGATCTTCTGTATAAGTCATATCTACAGAAATACAATGCTGGTATATTTATCATTGATACTTCATGTTGAGGCACATCTTGTATTTCTTGGCACATGGCTAAGAGTTTTTATGGTACATGGTTGAGATCTTGTATTTATTGATGTATTGAGAAATTGAATATCAGAAAGGGGTTGATGACTAAGATCATGTGAGGGATATTATACTTGTTCATGATTACACATACCTATATGGCACATGACTAGAGAGAGACATACTTGCCTTGAGTAGAGTTTATGTATGAGGATGCATGGATGTGGTATAGGTTGATACAATTGTACAATAGTATATCTCATAGTGACAGGTTGACAATGGTTCCATCATTCTACTTCTACTTCAGGGTGATTGGATGGGGAAAGGATAAGTGGTTGTAGCCACCTTCCGGTTGTAGCTGGAGAACATAGGGGGTTGTAGCCTCCTTCTGGTTGTAGCTAGAGAATTGGGGAGTTGGAGCTTCCCTCAGGTTGTAGCCTGAGAAACCAGGGGGTTGGAGCCTCTTTCCAGTTGCAGCTAGAAAGCAAAGGAAGTTGGTGCTTCCAATGAATGTAATTCTTCAAGGCATATAAGAAAAAACATTCCGTTGTTTTCTCCCAATTTGGGTTTCCACGTAAAACACTGGTGTACTGTGTATGTGTGTGATTGTTTATTTCTTATTGTTCATTATTGGATAATAATTCTACATTGATATAACATTTGAAGAAAAAATATTATAATTACACTATTACTGATTCACCCCCCCTCTCAATAATCCAACAATAGGGTCATTTCATGAAAATATCTTCAAATAAATTGCCATGAAGGAAGGTACTCTTCGTACGCATCTTGTGGATTTTCTAGCCAAAACGAGCAACAAGGGAAAGAATTAGTCAAACATAATTCATCTTTGAAACAGGGGAAAAGGTCTCAGTGTAGTTGATTCCTTCCTATTGAGGAAATCCTTTTCCAACCAAGTGAGATATATGACACTTAACAACACCTTCAAAGGTAAATTTGATCTTATAGATCCATTGACATTTCAAAATGTTCTTCCCTAAGGGTGAGGTACTAAATCCCAAGTATGATTATTCAAAAGGTAATTCATTTCAACCTACATAGCTTGAACCTGTTCAGGTTAGACTTGTGCATCTAATTAAGAAACCAATTCACAAGTTTCAATAATATGAGTCATCAAAGCAACATTGACTTATTGCTTTTAAGTGCAAGTTTTTTTGTCCTGAAGAGATATCATTGGAATTAGGACCAAAAAATTCAATCGTCTTAGCAACCAATCAGGGTAGACAAGAAAATGGTGAAATGATATCGGTTATAGAATTTTTAGTTGAAGAAGAGGGAGGTCTAGTAAAAATAGAGATTGATTATCGAGTCCAAATAACTATTAATGACCCCGTCAAAACAAGAGTAGAGTTTGACTGCCCGATCCAAATTCTGAAATAGGAATAGGTGATCCAGTATCATCAACATTACCAAAGGGACCATCTTGTAATAAACCAGGGGAGGCATTCATGAAATTAATTCTTGAAGAATTCTAATCAAAGAACACATTTATTTTGATAATAATATTTCATATGATAGGGTCAAATAGGCAATAGGAATTAGAACCTTCAGAGTATCCCATCATAATACAAGCATGACTCTTTGCATCTAGTTTCTTCCTGTAATCGTCTGGAATATGATCCCAAACAACATAACCGAAGACATAGAGATGACCGACTAATGGTTTCTTTATGCACCATATTTTTACTGGAGTCATAGCACTAACATCTCTAGTTAGAATGTTCTTCAAGAATTAGTTTTCACAGTTGACAACTTCATCCAAAAAATAAGTAGGCAAATGTTTGGCCTATAAAAGACAACGAGTCATTTCAACCGATGTCCGATTCTTACATCATGAAACACCATTATGTTGAGGGGTATGTGGGACCGACTACTGGAATACAATACCAAATTGAGTAAGGTATTCTTAAAATGGTTGATTTACATACTCACAACCATTTTCGGATCTCAAGCACTTGATAGGTTGATCAAATTTCATTTCAGCAAATGCCCAAAATTCTTTGAACTTTTCAAAGAAACGATTCTTGTTTTTCTATAAATAGACCCAAGTGAATAGAGAGAGATCATCAACAAAGGTTAATACATACTTTGCACCTACCAATTAAGGCTAATTGATGCAACAAATATTACTATGTACTAGTTCCAATAGGTTCTCTTCTAGCCATGCTTTACCATATTCAAAAGGTACTTGATAATGCTTCCCTAGCACACATAATCTACAAACTCCATAAGGTGGAAGAAATTTAGGTAAAACTACAACCATGTTTTGTGTGGAAATTGGCTTCAAACTTTAATTATTGATGTTTACAAGTCATCCATGCCAAATTTGACTTTTTTCATCAGTGTGAGCAACAAGAGCATTTAGTTCAGGATCTTGTTGAGGGAGGTCACAAAACTTGTATAGGCCATCCTTTGAGTCAAGAAAACCTTTTGTGATAACAAACTTACCATTCTTTAGATCCTTAAAAAGGAAATTATCTATCCAAAACTCCATAATATTCCTTTTCTGTGTCATCTGAGAGAACGATTTCAAATTTGCACTCAAGTTAGGAACATGATAGATGTTAACAATTTTCCCATGTCAACGAGGAACATCACCATGACCAACAATGTCAAGAGAAAATTCATCAGCTACATAGATATTCCACTTGACAACTTTATCCAAGGACCTGAACAAGGAAGCATCCTTGGCCATACGATGAATGCACTTAGAATTGACTACTCATTCATTCTGTATGGAATGAGAAAACATTGCTTGAGAAGTTTTGAATTGGAAGGTGAAATTATGAGCAAGTCGATGAACATTCAACACGTCTCCTACAAGATTATTGACCTTGTCCTTTAGGTCAGGGTCCATATTCCAACAATTCTCTTCAATATGTCCAATCTTTCCCCAGTAAAGGCATTTTTTCTTCTTTCGATTCTTCTAGGTCGATGTCAACTCATCAGTCTACGTTTTAGTTTTTTGGTTGAGGTATTCTTGTATGTGTATAGGAACTTCAGAGTGTTCTCTTTCCTTGTAATTGATCTTTCCCTTTTTCCTGAGAAAGTGAGCCTGATGCTTACCACCAAGCTTCCTTTCATCAAGAAATTTGTGTTGATCATTAATCAATAAGCCACATAAAGTTTCAAAGGTATAATCCTTACCATCTTCTTTGCATGCTTTCCAATTTTTGTTTAGAACGTGGAACATAACAAGTCAAATGGTGTTCTCAAATTCATTAGGACTAGATCAATGAGTTGGCTATATTTCTTCTGGAAATTCTTCCCACATTTTCCTAATTTCAAATACATCTCTTTCATGTGTGCCAAGTAGTACTCAATTCTATCGAAGGAATGAGGATATAGAGACATCAACTCTTTTTCTAACTACATAACTTGGCTTTCATCGACTTTATCAAACAAATATTCTAGATTTTTATCTTGATGAGGGAAGTCGATTCCATTGGTATGGAACTAGATCTCATGAGAGATATATGTCGTGACAACCCCTACAACCTCATCCTTCTTTCCATTGACGACAAACTTCATCTGGTTGGTCATTGGGTTTGGAATCACAATCTTGGTATACTTTCAAAGTTCCTTACTTTTCAGTAAGGTTTCCATGTCTGGTGCCCAAATAAAATAGTTCATTCCATTTAGAACAACTCTATAGATCTTAGAATCCATATTCAATATCTAATAGATATGATCTAGTCTAAGGGTTACAATTGACAAATCATTGACCCAAAGTCAATAAAAAACAGATCCAACTCAACTGGATTTTTAGGAAACAGGAGAGTTACCAACCAATTTCTCTGATACCATGTTGGAGATTGGGTGTAACCATGAGAGGAACAACAACAAAAATTGTAGAATAAACAAAGAGAAATAAACTTCATAGAAGATCAGTGGTGTATAAAGACATTGTTTCAACACTTAAGCACAACACACTGTGATTTGAAAATCACAATGCATTATTGAATACAAGTTTACCATGATTTAGATATTGATAATAGCCTGGCCCATTGGGTCCTTTATTTATAGTCTCAAGATATAACCAAATTCCTTGGAATCGAGAAGATATTGTCAACATACAACCATCAGTAATTAGATTTGACTCCATCAAATCCATGCTGTCTAGTCAGCTGGTTGAACCAAGTTGAACCAACCATCCATTCATCCAACCCATAGTTGATTTCTTAGTAGGCCGATCCATAGACCGAATGTCTTCGACTACTATTTGAATGTTCAATCGATAGGCTCATTGACTACTTGATCGATTAATGTCAAAGTCTAGTTTCATGCCCAACTGACTGTCTCCAACTATAAGTCAATCACTTGATCGACTGTATCCACCTGTAAGTTGATCATCTAATTGAATATCTCCAATAGAAGTGGGATGGACCAATAGAGCTTGAGGTTCAAACAAGTTGGATATATTATTTTGTTTTTTTTCTTGATAATAAGGAAATGTAGATGGTATATTTAAGGTTGGAAATCATATATTAGTGGTAAAGTATCTCTATCTTCAAACAATTTTGAGTCCATGGCCAACCATACTCCTCAAGCAAGAGACAAAGGGAGAGCTCTATACCTTCCATTTTCTCTATTAGTGCACCAAGTTCTAAGAGCCTCCTCTATAGTGTTCCCTTCCCAAGAATTTTTCAATCATGTCATTCCTTCAACCTCATTCCAAACCTGCTTTGTAAATTGGAAAGACAAAATTAGATGTGATTTTATTTCTTCCTCTTGTTTGCAAAGAAAACACCATCCAAGTCCCACAAAATTCCTCTTCTAAAAAATATCCCAAGTCAAAGATTTGTTATTCATGAGTAGCCACATGAATATTTTTTATTTTGTTGGAAACTTAAATTTTTAAACTCGTTTCTACCACTAGACCTATATATTCTCTCTTCCCTCAGTAGCTAAAGATTTATATCCAATTCTTGTCATGTAGTCCCCAGTTGGATTTAATGACCGAATAATATGATCCTCATCATCTCTTAGTCTAACATAATAGGATATTAAGTTTTTAAGTGTACCCTTTCTAAGTAACTGCATCCTCCTCCCTTAGAACAATCTCCTTCCAATTATGTTTCCATGTAGTTGTCTTGTCCCATATAGAAATTTGTTTGAGTGTATTAAAACCCTTCTCTCTTAGATAGCGAGTCAATTTTGGAGGAAACCTATGTGTTGAGCACACAACACACCCTAATAATTTAAAATTTTATGTACCACTTATTTTTTATTTCTCAAGTAATCTGGAGCATGTTTGTTTTAGTTAATTCTATGCATTTCATATAGTGTATCAAGTGTTTTTAGTCTTAAGAAAACAAAAAAAAAATCCTAATTCCCAAAGACAATTTCCTAAAGATAAAAATGTTGTATTGGCAAAGTCAAGGCACTCATCAATGCTAGAAAAACAAAAATTGAAGTTCACTGAAACAAGAAAAGAACCAATTTTGAAAGTAACTGAAATAAGGAAAAGAACAAATTTTGAAAGGTGCCAAAACAAGAAAAGAACCAATGTTGAAATTCGATTACAGGGACTTGAAACATGCTAAAGTGAAAAAATAGGTACCCAATGCCACATATAGATGATCTCTTTGATTAGATGAAAGGAGAAACAATGTTCTCAAAAATTGATCTACGATTAGGGTATCACCGGTTAAGGATTAAGGAAGGAGATATTCGTAAAAATGTATTTTGAACTCGGTTTGGGCATTACGAGTTCGTCGTAGTACCTTTTGGTTTGACCAATGTTCCTGCAGTATTCATGACCCTCATAAATGGTGCATTCTAAAAGTACTTAG
Source organism: Picea engelmannii (assembly GCA_009831015.1). Taxonomy (NCBI): domain Eukaryota; kingdom Viridiplantae; phylum Streptophyta; class Pinopsida; order Pinales; family Pinaceae; genus Picea; species Picea engelmannii. Next base: position 302,038 of record ML781714.1, read on the forward strand.
ACCACTTTGTATAGGTATTTTTGGATGATATCCTCATCTATTCCAAGAATGAAAGAGAACATGAGGAACACTTGCGAGTGGTGTTGTTGTGCCTTAGAGAGAACAAATTGTATGGCAAGTTGTCGAAGTGTTATTTATTCCAGAAATAAATTCACTATTTAGGTCATATCATTTCGGGTGAAGGAATATCTGTGGACCCAGAAAATGTAAAGGCCATTATGGAATGTCCAGTGCCGAAAAATGCTCATGAGGTAAGAAGCTTCATGGGGCTAGCGGGTTATTATCGAAGGTTTGTGGAAGGGTTCTATAAAATAGTGAAACCCATCACCACCTTGTAGCGCAAGGGAGTCAGGTATGAATGAACAAAATAATGCGATAGTGCATTCATCGAGCTTAAGAGGTTACTAACTACTGCACCAATTCTGTGAGTGCCGAATATGGGAAAATACTTCACAGTCTGCACGGATGCCTCAAAGCAAGTATTGGGGGTCGTGCTAATGCAGGATGGAGGAGTGATAGAATATGTGTAAATAAATTTGAAGAAACATGAGGAGTTTTACGCTACTCATGATTTAGAGTTAGCAGTTGTAATGCTAGCTCTGAAAATTTGGAGGATCTATCTAGTGGGGAAAAAAATTGAGCTCAAAAAAGACCATGAAAGATTAAAGAATCTCTTCACTCAAAGAGATATCAATGCAAGGAAGAGGCGATGGAGTGAGTTTATGAGTGAGTACGATTTTGGAATTTAGTACATCAAAGGAAAGGAGAATATGGTCACAGATTCCTTGAGCAGGAGACCACGTGTCTTCTCTTTGGTACCCTTAAAAGTTAATCTAAGGGAGTGTGTGTTGGGGAAACTTCTTGGAGATAGTTGGTATTTAAAGGTTACTTCAACCCTCCAGAGTGGGAGGCAAGTAGATCAAAATTATGAAGGATATATCCTGGAAGAAAATGGATTGTTAAGATATCAGGGAAGGATGTACATCCTCGAAGGTAGGGATATTTGAAGCATCATACTCAAGGAAGACCATAGAGAACTTTATTGTGCACATCCGAGTGTGAATAAAATGTACATGGACATGAATAATGTTTTCTTCTGGGTAGGCATGAAGCGTGATGTAGTCCATTTCATCGCCAAGTGCCTAGAGTGTCAACAAGTGAAGGCTGACCACCACCACCCGACATGTCTCCTACAACCGCATGATGTTCCTATGTCCAAGAGGGAATTCATTTCTATGTATTTTGTTGTGGGATTGCCGCTCACATCGTATATACACAATGCCATTCTTGTGATAGTTTATAAGTTGACCAAGAGTGCTCATTTTATTCCATTTAGAGACACTTATGATGCCACTGATGTGGCACACATGTTTATAAGTGAGGTCATCCGTTTTCATGGGTTACCCAAGAAGATCATTTCAAATAGGGACTCCTGATTCACATATAGGTTTTGGACAAGTTTGCAGTCAATGTTGGGAACTCAGTTGAACTTAAGCACAACTTATCATCCTAACACAGATGGGTAAACTGAGAGAGTAAATCAGGTTATGGAAGACATGCTTAGGATGCATGTTATGGATAATCAAACCCATTGGGAGAAGTACCTACCTTTGATAGAGTTCGCCTACAATAACAATTTTCATAGATCCATTGGAATGCCACCCTATGAATCTATGTATGGAATGCCATGCAGAACACCGTTGAGTTGGGAAATGTTAGAAGAATGAGTGACAGTTGGGACATAATTGATTCAAGAGATGGAGGAAGAGGCAATTTAGATTAGACAACGACTAAAGGAAGCACAATATAAACATAAAAGTTATGCTGATGCACATAGGACTGATCAAGATTATAAAGTGGGAGATAAATTTTTCATTTGTATCAGGCCTAATAAGAGTACCATTCGATTCAGGAAGGGGACAAAGTTGTCTCCTCGATTTATAGGACCATTCAAAATCCAAGAGAGAATTGTAACTGCTGTGTATAGTCTCGTACTTCCACCCCACTTGCATCAAACTCATAATATTTTTCATGTATCTTTTCTACTTCATTATGTTTATGAAGAATCCCATAAACTAAATTGGAAGGAATCACAGGTATCGAACATGGTAACCCTCACAATAGAACCATTACGCATATTGGACCATAGGGTCGGACAACTTAGGAACCATCTGGTAGACCAAGTTAAGGTCCAATGAGACAAGTATAGCCCAAGATATTCTACTTGGGAGGATGCCAAGACCTTACGATGAGATCATCCCTCAATTTTTGACCACCTTGGGAATATGTTTTCTCGAAGGTTGGGTGTATGTAATGCCACCTTTTGACTTAGACAACTAGAATTACTTAAGGCCTATTCATGTTTATTTTCTATTCAATATTAATGATACACTTGAAATTTTAAGACATATGAACCTATGTGAATGTCAATTCTATGAATGTTTAACACTATTTGAATTATGATTGATATTATGCAATCTATTTATAACTTGAAATTTTTGACATTTAAAGTTGTTGGTACATGGATACCGGATTGAGATTATGATTAAATCCATTCACATGATTATAATGCATGGATATGTATGAGTTTTGTTATAGACTAATCTGCTGGTCAAGAGGCTATGGAATAGCCAAAGAATAATGATGATAAAAGGTTGATGTCGTGAACATCGACCAAGAAGCAATATGGTATAAATTTTGTATGTGAAATTATATTGGTTCAAATGCATTGCTATGATATGTGGAAAAGTGCAGTTTTTTCAAGTTGCGAGACTGCCTAAAACTGAATATATGATGACATAATTCCCAACAACAAAGTTCCACTGTATGGTCCATGGTAGGGTGTTGACCCTAGTTCTATTAGGAGGGGTGGAGGAATTTCCCACCGTGTATCCTCTGAAACTTGGAGTCATGGGAGGAAGGTGTTAGCTCACGCTCCCCTAGACATGTGATGATGATTGTTAATTGCCTGCTGGGGAAGCTTGGTCAAGAGAGTTGACACTTCCACTTACGGGTTCTATTTGGAGTTAGGTCAATATAGTTGATGCTCCAAGATAGTCCAGTAGAGGAAGGATAGGGATGGAAGATGGAAGTAATTTAGGGAGGAAG
>ML781714.1:320665-364237 GCA_009831015.1 Picea engelmannii
ATCATTCTACATTTGTCTGCAGATTGGGACGTCTTGGAGCCATAGGGGACGTCCTGTGATTTAGTAAAACTCATATATAGGGAGATTTGCTTGAGATCTGAGTCCGAAACTTCTCCCACAGGATTCTCATAGCCCGATCTATATTCTTGGAGAGTTTCAGAGCATTTGGAGGCCTCCTTCATCAGGGCCGAGCCAGCTAGGGTTTCAGTCATCTAGTGGGGCGCACCATTCAGTGGAAGAATTAAGATCTACAGGGTTTGAGAGTGGATTTGAGAATTTGGACATCTGGGTTGTCCTTACAGTTGCTCGATCTATCATTTGGCATATTTCTTGGGATGATTGGACACTTTTGGTAGCAGGGAAGAATTATTGAGGGCTTCAGCATTCTAGCAGGACGTGGCACTTTCCAGCTTGGAGGTTGAGCATTAGTACGGCTCAAATCTACTTGATTCAGTCTTCATTGTATATCCAGCCTTTGGAGGATTATTTTGTATTATCGGGAGCATTTTGTAGCAGCTCATATCTATTGCTTGTACGACCATCTGAGGTTTATGCCAGATCGGCCATCTATTGTATTGATCTTACATTTCTCATAATAAAAAGGTCAGATCTTTGCTTGTGCTTCTACAACTTGAATATATTGTGATCTCCATGTGTTGATGAATCTTGTATGCACTTAATAACTCAATAAATTAGTAGTAGTTAGTGATTCCAAGAAAGAATTTGGCTTGGGATCATTACATAAAATTACTAATTTAATTAGTGCTAATAATTATATGAATACATTTAACACAATAATGAAACATTAATATCTATAAATATTCCATTAGAAAATGAGAAACAAAATTGAAAATACATATATACAATTTTAACATCTTTTTAAAATCAAACTTTACATATATAAACTTTAAACATCTTTGTAAATTTGAAGCATTATTCTTTTTTTATTGAAAAAAACAAAATAGTACTACTCTTCTAATATGAAAATACAATAAATGCCAACTACAGAGTGGAGCAAATGGTTATTGATTTATTCCACTTTCATGTTTAGTTTGAACTTGAAGGAAAACATAAATGCATTAAAAGTTTTTCATATCCACAACTACAAAGTGAGTATTATTAAGTTTTTTTACTTTACTAATTTTTGAAATAATATTTACTTTAGTTTAGTCTTAGTTTTATAGGGATATTTTTAATAAATATAATGAAAATATTTGTAAGAAATTATGTATTTGTAATAAATGAATACATATATTTACATTTTAATTTAATATAATTCTAATTTAAAGCTCTTCTTTTAGGACACTAGTTCCCAAGCTCTCATTTTTTTGATGTTGAAGCTCCCAAGTTCCCAAAAGAGTTCCCAACCAATTGAAGATGTTCCCTACTAGTTCCCAAACTCTCGGAATTTAGGGAGCTTGAGAACTAGATGTTAAAAATGCGTTTCCGTACAACTATGATATTATTTGAATGGTTTAACCCATAAATTTCTTAATTTTTTTATTATAATAAAAGATATATTGAAAAACTAAAAGAAGAAGAATGTATTTGTGAATGTTTGAAATTCCCATCAAAGTGACGTAGTTTCTCAATTCTTTAAACGTTTTTCCAATTTATATGGTTTCCACGACATTTTAAATGAATATAAAATTATAATAGGTAAATAGGAGGGACTAACTGAGTGAAGCTACGAAATGGCTCTAGACCGGGCAAGGAGATATCCCGTATACGACTCTCGAAGACCCTTTCCTCCTGTATACTACTCTCCTCTCCCTCCCCTGGTGTATCCCTTGCTTGGTCCTTAGTTAACTGTTCCTTGGTCACCTGGTCACTCTCCCTGTAATTGGTCAGCTTGGAACTAGAAATGGAACCGGGCGAAGAGAAGCTACAGGGACTCTCGATCTAGAAATGGAAATTTAAAAAAAAAACTTATATTATTTATAATTGGAGTTATAGAAGGTTAATGTAAAATTTAATTATAAATTATTAATCAATTATAATAAATTATTGAAATATTTTTTAATAAGATATTATTTGAATTGAATAGGTTTAATTTTGGGATTAGGGTGTAAATTTGATGGACACTTCTACTAGTCAAGTAAAATTTTTATTTTTATTTTTTCTCTTCATTTAAATATTATGCGTCATACGTGTTTTTGTTCATTTTTATTGTAAATACAAAAGCATTCCAAGGCACAATATAAAATTATTATGAAATTGCATTTAATATAACATTATCAAACTCTTTCACATGGAATGCAACACCATTAAAAAAAAACAAAACTTAACAGATTACCTTGATATAGCAGCGTGTACACATTTTCAATTTTGAAAATCACAAGTAAGAGGTTCCAATTTCTTTCTATACTTCAATTCCTCATAGATCCAATCACTGTACAAAAACAATCAAGCAAACACTAAGTAGTATGCATGCAATGATGTCAAGATAACTACAATCTATGGGAAAAGGAAAAAAATTAGTTACAAATGGTTGTAAAAATAATTAATATAATGAAATAATGAATATGAATGAATTATTATTATTATTATTATTTAAATAACAATCACTGATGTTTTTTAAAATGAAATAAAATAGAGCTTGTGAGAGGTCAACACCCATGTTTATTCTTATTATCAAGATTCACTAAGACATTAAAAACACATGTGAGAAGGTATAATAATGTGGATTCTCAAAAACCAAATATAATGAGAAAATAAGTGTGCAAGGTGTTTCCTAGCTTCACCCAAACCAAGACAATTTTCATCAATGCAATTACAATTTAATATTAATGAGCCTTGTCTCTTTGGATAGTTGCATGCAAGTACTCACTTTTCAGACTAATTTCCAAAGAATCTCCATGACTTGTAAGTTGTGAGGGTGCAGGTACCCACCTGATCTTGTGCTAATATTTGTAACAAGTTGTGCATGGCCTTTGCTATAGAATTTATAGCTTGTGTTATGCATGCTTTACACAAAAATTAGCATTCAAATTTAGGAAATTGTTTTTATATTATAATATGTATTGTTATCATATGTGTGTGTGTATACGACCAAATTTTTTATTTGTCTATCAAATTGAGGATTTGAAAAATTAAATGAACATCATTAATAATGACATGTACATTTAAAAATTGTGGGTCTCTCACTATTAAAAATGAAAAAAAAACACCAATTTTTAATAAAAAAGAAATGCATTTTTTTTTTATATTTTTAAAAATTGGAATAAAGGTATTTATGAAAATTTTAAAATTCAATAAATAAATATATATTTTTAAAATGCATTATAAAATAGAAGAATGAAAAGATACATGATAAAAGAAAATAAATGAAAAAATATATAAAAAATATATATAAAAAGAAAAGGGGATATATATAAGCATTGTCTAAAAGCTTTAAGTTTTGACTCTTTTAGTATTTAGAATATATAAATGGATTGTGTTTAAAAGTGGTTGGGGCACTTGGATTATAGAAACTTAGTCAAATTTTTCATTAGATTTTGGTCAAAATTAAACAGAAAATATCCTCTAAAAATGATCAAAATGTAGAAAGTCAAACTACACACACACACACACACACACACACACACATACATCATGAGTGGGTTAATAGTTAAGAACATGTGTTTCCTCCTAAAATGTCACAACTTCAAATCCAGAAAAGGGTAGGCTATGCATACCTCCATAGACTTTTTTCCAAATGAATATATTGTTGTAATGGATCAACCACCCATCATACTTAGGCACTAACTTTAGCATCAAATTTGAGACATTCAAAAACTATTTTGCAACTAGCATGAGCCAAATGTCTTCAGTGCCATCTCCTACTCCAAGAAAATCTGTGCCCTCTGGCGATTTAACTTAGAATTATGAGAAACAAACATAGGCGAGGCTAGGCTCACATTTTATATTATTGAATGAGGGCTAATTACATCATTATATATGAAACTACTCTACTTAGTTCGTTACATCAAACCACAAAAAACTAGAATCTACATTAAGTGAAGTAGAGTTCAACTACACTATTGACTCTTGACTAATAGAGTTCTTCTACATAACTATCTCTTGCAACTGGCTCTTGCTCCATTATTTCCAAGTATTTGATCATATTTTCAATGTTTGTTGTAACCCATATGGTGTCAATCATTCTCCACCACCTTATCGCTTGACTAAATTTCCACAAGTCTATACTAGGAAGCCTCTCCAATATTTGGGTTCCATGGTCTTCCTTCACACTCCATGTCAATATCACTCAGTAATCAAAAGGTCATGACATATAAGGTATCATAATGGGTAATGAAACATTTCCACCATAGTAAAATTCTTATTTGATTGTTGCAGGGAGCATGAGGGGCATGATCATCATTATTGACCAAATCATCACAGAAATATTGTAAATATCTACAGGAAGCTGAGAAACAAACACTAACATTACCACGACGATAAATACACAAGGGGATGGAAAACTAATTGAGAGAATGGGATCATCGTCTTCAAAGAGGCTCATCTTATTTATTGTCCATACCTCTATCTTGGAATGATATAAAGCAAGGTGAAAAAAGTTTTGATAATTACCAAACAAATAAACTCTAAAATGTCTTGTCTTGTTCTCTCTTTGCATCTCTTCTGTTCCATGAACAATGAGGTAGTTTCTAAGTTCAATATGGTTGCATTCGTGTGAATAAATGTTTGGCAAACTCTTGCACTAGGCTGTGAGAGGATTGACAACATACAATGTCAAGTCAGATCGTGCCACCAGAAATAAACCATCACAACTGGATTTGATGCTTAGAGTCTTCATACCCAAACTTTCCCAATCACAATGGATCTTCATTAGAAACCAACTCTTTGATATAACTCCAAAACCCTACATATCTAAATTATGGTTGTTAATCACAATGCATGCTTCCGTTCTGTTCCACCTACCTTGGAAATTTTTGGAATCATAAAGGGCTGCCCAATCATCACACACTGATAGAGAGGCGACCAAATCTACTAGAGGAAGTCTTAAAAATATTATTCTCCAGCACGTCTGTAGGAATATAAATGGCTTGACCATCTTCTGCTTTTTCTTCCACTTTACTATTTTTATCGGATTTGCCTCTACAAATCCTTTCGCTGCGGTGATAACGGTAAAACCCTTCAAAGGATGTTCCTGTAAAAATCTCATAATAAGGATAAAACCCTTGAATGAGATGACTCATTGGACTTTTTTCAGTGAAACAAATGACTTCTTTTCTCCATTCGGGTTTGAAGACTGAAACCAGTTTCTGATTCCCTATGACCAATTTTCTCTTTCCTTGGCATTTATCTTCTTGATCTCTTTTCTCCGAAAGCAAATATTCAATGTTTTGGAAGAGTGAATTGACCTTCCAAGCTTCTTCTTGGCCTCCGCTCTCCATATTAAGAGATGCAATGTCTTTTCTAACAATGCAAGAATGGAGAGTAAAAGGGATGTTGTGCGAAATACTGAGAATCATTGGTCTGAGATATTGGAGTTCAGGGTAGGTCGTTGCCAACACATTAACGATATTGATTTTGGGAAATTGAGCTATGAATTGTGATCTTAAATGGGTTATGGTAAAACAATGTGTTTGGGAATGGGGATTTCAAGTGGTCACCTAAAAATTCGTCACTTGATTTCATTATTTCATTCATAACATTTAATGTAGCTTCAATGCTAGCAATCTTATTATCGAGATCTTGACATTCAATGGGTTGAGCTTGTTGTTGGTTCTCGAAGTTGGTCATGTTTCTAGTTTGAACCATGGGACCATCCAAGATTTGATGGAAGTATTATTTTCCTCTTATCTCAACATGATCAATGGATTGAAAGGATTTTTTTGAGATATACCTTGAATCAATGTAATGTTAGGTCCACACAAAAAGGGTTATTTGAGAGGGAGATCCAAGTAATTAACAATACACTGAGAATATTTTGAGATAAGTCTTCCACAATGGATAAATAAGAACCCAAACATCATTACTCTCAGGGGAGTATTACTCTCATTTGATTAATATCGCGGTGACAAAATCTCCAAATTCCTTCTGGATGTAAAGATGTAGGAATAAAGAGAAACTTTCTCTCAGTTTAAGTTTTGGGGGACATGGCTTTTGCATTTACATTTCAGAAGGGGAAAGTACTCATTTGTTCAGAGGGAGCTAGCCCTAACACAACAATCAACATTGGTGTTGGAGAGGGTAGGTTATACAAGTTGCAGGGCCAACCTGTAATAGGATCCAAGGGGATCTTGGATCATGGATTGATGTCAGTGACATAGGACAAGGAGTAGGGGGCTACAAAGGGTGACCAGTCGAAGGAAGAGAAATGTTCACAAACTTTCAGTGTAGGGAGTGAACCTTCAGAGGGGAAGAGGTAGTTATCCCATTCCATTTCTCTCAGGAGACCGAGTTGGTATGAGATGACATTGATGGATTCTCAGGGGCAGGAAGATTCTAGGAGAACATTGAGGGAGAGCATACCTATGAAAAAGTTTTCAAACTTCATGGAATTGATATGTAGTGACATCGATTTCGATACTTCTAGTATTTGAGGAGAAACTAACTAGCAGGGTTAGAGGAATGCCAGTATGCAGGATGATGTGTATGACATTGTGCCGGAGTCAGAGGTAGAACCAGTTCTAGGTTGATATTCATAAAATACCCTCCTCTCTAAGAGGGAGTGTTGATGTTAGTGGTAGCATCAGACATATATTTCCACATAGGTCTATGCGTCTAGATGTTTGCAAATTGTCAAAATCCTTCTACTCTTCAATTTACTTTAGTTAAAGGATTTTTTTTCTTTTTTGTAAATAAAAATAAAGGGGGTTTTACTGCCTCAAAATTCTACAGTAATCATACATAACTGAACTATGTCTAGAGGTTTGCCACTTGTTCTGCCAAACAAGTGGAAACTAGAACATGTGGTGACCTGTTGTTCTATATGGTTCATGGCAAAAAACCACCACCTGTTCCTCCAAACAAATGGAAATCAGAGCAGGTGGAAGTGGATTTTAATGTCTAAACTGTCTGAGCAAGAGGAGATAATTGTGGACAAGAAAAGGTAAACAATATTTTTGCAAAAATGGTGCATAGAGATAAAAGGAAAATGACTAAGCATTGGATGAACCAATGAAACATGTTTCAACATGAGTTCCACCACGAGGAGTGAAAACGTATGGTTGTGCGTAGGTCGGGCACCATTACTGGCTCTGCGAACTCAAGAGCGCATCATAAAAAATGTTGAGACGGTTGTTGAGTAGGGTGTGCATGTGTAGTTGATCCTGCATATCCCTTCCCATCCCAAATATGAGTTCCAAATGTTATTGAATGAGGAGACAAGTGGAGTGCGATTCCCGGTCCAAAGTTGAGGAGGGAGGTGGAGTCTCCATTGTATGATCGACCAACGAGAGTTCTTACTAAATTATGCAAGTCTCCCAGTCTGAGGTACAAGCTGCAGTGGAGACAAAATGATTGGTGCTAGACGAGTCATGGGGGTTTGGAACAATATACAGAAGGGAGTATAGTGTAACAATAATTGGCTCTGCTGGAATCTCTTCTTCTACAATGGCCATTGGAGGCTTGTCATGCCCCCCATCCCGACATACCAGAGAGGTCAAAGATACATGGGAGAGTCTATGAAGTCTTCACTTCGTGGCATCATAGTTGTACCAAGAGGGCCCTCTCTTGGGATTACCACACTCCCACGATATGGTGGTGGAGATGAACTAGACTCTAAGCGACCTAAGAATTCGTACAGCTGGGAAAACGACATGAGAAAATAAAAAACACAAGATCTGAACCGAATGGAAAGATCCATAACATACTTGGAGGAAGTGGAGGGGAGCCAAAGGAGATGAAATTACCTTGCGCATGCTTCCCATACCTGTTATCACTGAGAGTCACCCTCAGATAGCAAGAGGATAAGCCCAATAGCCATCAAAATGTTTGGTAGATGTTGGTTTTATGAATGGAGGTCAAATGGACAAAACTCAATACAAGAATGATTTTAATCACAAAAACTGGACAAGAAATGCATAGGGAAGTGAGGTCCTCATTAACTTCAGTCAGTGATTTGAGTTTAAGTGTGAGAAAAAGGAAGAATTAGTGAGAGAGGTGAACAAGACTGCTATGGGAATCTGACTTTCAAGTAGCTTGGTGAAGAAAAACTCAGGCTCAAGAACACTCTTGAAATCAAGTTTCATACACTGAAATATGTCACAACAACATAATAATCAAACCTACATTATCATGCAACTACAACAACTTGATTAGTTCCTCCATGCCCGAGCCTTTCAACATAAGGGGAAATAAGGTAACAAGGAAGCTGACTAAAACTGGTCACAACATTACTGTAATCAAACCTACATTACAATAGAACCAAAACCCTCAACTGGATCCTCCATGCCTAAGTTTTTCAGCATAGTTTAAACAAAGAGATGAAAGAAGCTGACTTCTATTAATGAGAAAGTCTCAAATTTGATACATAACCAGAGAACAATTTTGGCATCAAAATTACACAGTAGGGAGCTCGGCTTAACTAGTTGACGACCTTAAAAAAATCTTGAACTGATCTATTTATACTCAGATTAGTCCACAACTACCAGGGGTGTGATCTGGCCATTGCATTCAAAGCCTTTCATCTGCGCCTTCTTTTGTCAGACCGTCCATGTATATCTCTGTCAGACACAAACTTAGCTCAACATGGGCATGCAGGAAAAACAGTCCATAGGGGTACCTCGGGATGATAGTTATGTCTCCATGGCCATATCCTCCATGCCTTCTATTTATGGAGTGAGTCGAGGTTTCAACCACCACTTCTTTTTCATTAACTTCTTTTTCTCTAGATCGCAACGAGGCTTACTGTCTAGGGGGAGGCCACCCGCTACTCTTGGATTGGACGTCTTATAAGCACGTGATTGTGGGGCCGTCAGAAGTGGTTTGAACTCATACCGCTTTTTAGCTCACAATTAACCACCTTCTGCCACATAGATTTTTTGATATACCATGGTTTCAATTATGGGAATGCTCAATAATTTTATCATTTGAGCATGTTGCGTCCCCGCAATGAAACATGGTCGTTGATTTGGTCACGATCTGTGATTTGGGCACTACTGCTGATTTTAGTGCCACTGCAAAGTTTATCTGCCTGCCAACTTTAGGATCATTCTAACTATGCTGGGAGATGGCACTAATTTTGGCGTTGAACAAGAACACTTCTCAGAGGATGATCTAATGTGGTGGCCTTACGTCACTATGTTGACATGTCATAAAAAGAGAGGTGACATGTGTCACTTGGAAACAAGCGGATGATATGCCCAAAGGTGTCTGGAATGTGTGCCACGTGTCATCGCCAAATGGATGTCAGGTGTCATGATTGAGGAGAGTGCCACATATATGAACTAATGAATTCCATACACTTTGGCACTTCAGATCTCTGGGGCGGTATGCATGTAGAGCTAGAGCTCCGAATTGAATGATGACCGTTGATCTGAGGAGGACACATGACAAGGATCTGTTAACTCTGGGAGAAAACACTTTGGATGAATATGAGAGTGAGGAAGCTAAAAGTCTCAAAGCCCAGAGTCCCAAAGAAAACTACAGTCGTTAGATTTGGATGGACACGTGACAACGATCTGTGGACTTCGGGAGAAAACGCTCTGGATGAAAGCGAGAGGGGAGGAGATAAAACTCCCGAAGTATGGATTTCTGAAGTAGATATTGACCATCCGATGGAGAAGGATGTGTGGTGCTTGATATGCAAGTCTAGGGCTTCTGCCTAGTCACTAATCCTCGTGCAACTTTGACATGCCGAATTTATGTGATTCGTTGATCTAATCACGATCTACGATCTGGGAAAGCCCCACTTTTGTTGCCATGTGCCGCTCTTGGATGGAACCTGATTCCTGCTGCGAAGATCAAAAACTCACAATTACTTCAAGATTTCGGGCGTTAGGCCTCCTTAATGTGCAACTCTTACAATCATCCGAAGTGCTGAATTCCCGAAGTGAGAGATCTAGTGATGCATGACCTCTTGATTTAGACGTCTGAGATTTACTTTGGGACCTTTAGGACTTCTGGGCTTCTGGTGATACTACTACCAAGATCAACGATCCTTGCTAGTTTGATATCAACGGTCCACAATTGTTTCAGGAGTTCAGGTTTCGGCTCTTCAGGACTCTTCAATTCACAACTCTTACAATCCTTCGAAGTAAATATTCCAAAGTGAGAGATCTGGTGACACACAACCTCTTGATTTAGACGATCGAGATTTACTTCGGGACCTTTAGGACTTCGAGGCTTCTGGTGATACTGTTTCCAAGATCAATGGTCCTTGTTGGTTTGAGATCAATGGTCCACAATTATTTCAGAAGTTTAGGCTTCGACTCTTCGGGACCCTTCAACGCACAACTCTTACAATCCTCCGAAGTAAATCTTCCAAAGTGTGAGATCCGATGATGCATGACCTCAACCTTAAATGGCTCATATTTACTTCGGGACTTCAACTCCTCTATCTAGTTGTTAATCCTCGTGCTACTTTGAAATCCCGATTTCCCAAGAGCTGTTGATCTGAATTATTCATAGGATCTCCGCTGCTTAAAATTGAGCCTAACTGCTTGCTTGCGTTTCAAGCCTGAAATGGACCATTCTGAATGATGTTGTGCTTTGTGCTTATGGTTTTTAACTATAAAAACAAAGGACTTGGATGACCTGATGTGAGATCAATCAATAGAAAATAGGATGATTGAAAATTTGGATCCAAAATCACGATATGCGTTCATCCTTTAAAGAAAACAGAAAAACCTTGAGCCAACAATTTCCTAAGCAAGATACTAAGGAAAACTAGATCATTGATCGGAAAGGGAAATTGAATTTATCAACTAGAAGGGAAAAATCCTAGGAATGATGTGCAGAAAAGATGGAGACGGAGCAAAGGTGCAGACTTGGGTTTTCATAACAAACACATACGACCCCTAACAACTTCATGTGATAACATTGGCTCCACAGGAGATGGCATGCTCCTTGTGAGCTTCCAAGAACGTGCAGTTTCAGTACCTTAGCTTTGGGTTATGGTGTCTTTGATTCAAAATATAAATGAAAAGAAGTGGTAATTACAATGGTGGAATGACGATAAAAAATACTTTTTCAGAAAGTGCCCATTGACAGGGCCACCAAAAACTTCGGTATCCTCCAAGTTCTGCAACTTATAAGTGTTGCTTGAAAATACTTAAGAAATATTGAAGGGACCAATCCATAAGGCTTCGAATTTACCATGTTTTCCTTTGTCTTACTTGGGGGCATCCCACTTGAGTACCAGATCCCTGAGCTGAAAATATTCCTTTCTTGCACTCTTGTCAAAGGTTCATTTTATTTTCTGCGGATGATCCTATGCCTTATCAAGCAGCTGCTCCCTGGTTTGCTTTACTTCTACCAGCTGCATTATCCTCCTGACCATATCATCAGGTTCTCCTTGGTAGTCCCGTAGGAACTTTTCCACAGGCAAGGTGAGTTGAGTAGGAAAAATAGCCTCAACCCCATACACAAGTTGAAAAGGGGAAATACCAAGTGAACTTTTGGTTATAACTCTGTCAACCCATAATGCAAATTTCAGCTTTGAATCCCAGGCCTTCTTATTGTCTTCTAACAAATTCTTGATGATCTTTATAAGGATTTTGTTGGAGGAATATGCTAAACCATTTCCCCGAGGGTAGTAGGGAGTAGAGTGTATTAATGTAATCCCATACCGCTTACAAAAATTAATTAATGGTTCAGCTTTGAAAGAGGCAACATTTTCTGTAACAATCCTGCTTGGACAGCCAAATCTGGACATGATATCTTCAAGGAAGCTTATGATTACCTTGTGGGAGGCACTCCTTGTAGGGATGGATTCTACCCATTTGGTAAAATAATCAGTGGCAGTCAAAATCCACTTGTGGTGGCCACTTGAGGCTGGGTGGATCTCTCCAATGAAGTCAATACCCCACTGCTGAAAAGGTCCATAAACCATTACAGGTTTCAAAGGCAAAGATTTGAGTTGCTTCTTTCCAATAAACTTTTGGCATTTGACACAAGCTCTAAACGTTTCACGAACATAAATAAAAAGGCGGGGCCAAAAATACCCAGCTCTAAGGATTTTATAAGCTGTGGTCCTCCAAAAATGATGTCCCCCACATAAACTATCATGAAAATTAGTCATAGATTTTTGGGCTTCCTGTGGGTCTAGACATCTTAACAGAATTCCAAGAGGATCCTTCCAGTACAAAACCTGATCAATGAGACAATATTTGATTGCTTTGAGTTTCAAATCTCTTACCTTGGTTTTATCCAAACCATCAGGAGGCCTCAACTTCTGCAAAAGATATATGATGTCTTTATACCAGATGCATTTTGCTAAGTTCAGGTTGACATGAGACTCTTAATAAACAATCTCAGTTTGCTGATTTTCTGAGTGTGTTTTCATGAAATTAACCCCCAACTCCTTGCAATTTGATTCAACCAGTATCCTGGCTAAACCTTGGCCTTTCACCAATTTGGTGGGTTTTATTTCCAGGTCAAACTCCAAAATTTTGGCAATCCATTTGCTTCTCTTCCCATCTATATCAGGCTGGATCAATATCTCCTTTATTGAGGCCGAGGGGACATATGCAATAATATTTGAATGCATAACATATATTTTGAAAGCCTTGAGGGCTTTGACCAAAGAATATGCTTGCTTCTCCATGATATCATATCTCATTTCTGCATCCCTTAATGCTCTGCTGAAAAAGGAAATAGGTTGCTCTAACCCCTTTGTATTTTTCTGTAGCAAAACAACAACCAATGTATCAGATCAGGCAAAAGAAAATATCGAAAATTCCTTAGAATAGTCAGGGATGATGAACACAGGTGCTTTAGTCAAAGCCCTCTTGATTTGGTCGAAATAATTTCTGGACTCAACAGTCCATTTCACTTCGTTCCCCTTTCTAAGCTGGTTGTAACGTGTTTAACCAACTCAACGAAATTTGAAATGAACCTCCTCAAAAAGTTGATTTTACCCAAGAAAGACTGAATCTCTTTCTTAGATCTGGGAAAAGATAAGGCATGGATGGCCTCTACTCTTCTTGGACCAATTCTTACTCCTTTTGCTGACACAATATGCCCCAATAATTTACCCTCTTCCATAGAAACAAGGATTTCTTAGGATTGAGTGAGAGACCAAACCTTCTGCACTTCAAGAAGACTTTGTTTAGATGATGACAATGCTCTTTATCATACCTTGAGAATATTATAATGTCATCTAGATAGATGACTACAAATTTTTCCCTTTCCCCAATGAAGGCAATGTCCATGGCTCGTTGGAAGGTTGCTCCTGCATTCATCAATCCAAAGGGAATTTTAGCATACATGAATGTTCCTCAAGGAGTAGTGAAAGTTGTCTTCTCTCTATCTTCAGGCAGAACATAGATCTGATTGTAGCCAGAGAAGCCATCAATCATAGATATCTTGTATGAACCAGTCACTCTTTGCAAAATGTGCTCCATCTTTGGAAAGGGGTAGTTATCCTTTTTGGAGCTCCTGTTCAAATTTATGAAATCAACACACAACTTGATTTCCCCATTTTTCTTCCTCACAGGCACCAAGTTATCCACCCATTTTGAAAATCTCAAGGGGATGATGATCTGTGCATCCATCATCTTTTTCACTTCTTTTTCCATAATAGGCAACAACATGGGATTTATCTGTCTAAGTTTCTTCCTGAAAGGTTTGTCATCTTATTTCAAAGGGTTTTTGTGTTCAATGATGCTGGTGTCATATGTTATCAAATCTTCATATTTCTAGGAAAACACATCAGCAAACTCCTTCAGAAGTTTGACATATTCAACCCTTTTCTCCTTTGACAAACTACTAGACAATTTGACATATTTTGGATCTTCCTCTGTTCCCAAATTTCATTCAATCACATTGACACTTTCAGTCGAACCTTTAACCTTTACAACAACATCATTTATGTCAAACAATCTCTCCAAAGGGACTAGTCCCTTTGGAATATGGTTACTAGGAAACTGAACAATATGATGGTCAAAAAATTTATTAGGAAAAACATCAGCATGAAGTCCTTCTTCAGAATACTGATCCAGATCAATATTCAAATCAGAAAATTCATCCACAATCTCAAGGAACTTTTTTATCTCAAGATCATCCTCAAAAACCTTCCAATGTTTGACTTGTTAGGAATAGAGGGCATGTATTTTACCTCCACATCATACTTGAGTTTAGGGGGCAATGGAACCCTGAACTTACTTGCCGAAACAACCAAGGAATCTACCACAATGTTCTCCTCTCTTGGAACAAAAGAGATATTAAAAGCCAAGAAGAAACTGTCAACAAGATCCCAGACTTCTTTTCTATAGGCCCTTAACCTGGGGTGCTTATCCTGATACAGATTTATGACCTGATGTACAATTAAATCAACATCTCCAAATACTACTAGTTCCTCAATCTTCATGTCTTTAGCAGCTATCAAACCCAAAACTCAAGCTTATAAGACATAGGTATGGTCTCTTGTGTAGGGGAAATGAACACTACCCAAATACCAACACTTTCCCAAGAAGAGGCTCCATCAAATTGTTTTTTCCAAACAAAGGTATTGGGAGGAGGGTCTTCACAAGAGGTGATGGGATGCTTTCTGATGTCCATAGGTGTTTGAGGAATATCATTGAGTTGTAGCATGATGGTTCCTAAATCAATATCAATTGAAAAAATGGGGTGATTGGTTGGATTTGCTTCATCATTGATGATGTAAGTAAGTTGTGCTTCCCTATAAATCCTTCTATGTCCCCCCCCAAACACAGTAATAGTGGAATATGAAAGATCCATATGAAAAGTTCCCCCTAGTATTTTGATCCAAGATCTAGACAAGAGCATCCCAAACTTAGGGGGGACATCAACCACCAGAATATCCATGACCACACTTTTCATGGGAAATTATAACAAGGAGAAAACCAAGTCTTTAATAACCCCTAGACACTTCACCTTCTTGAAATCGAATGAGTATAGGTCATGGTAGGTTTTTGTAACCTCTAACCCAAGATCATCCATGAAAATCTTAGGCATGAGATTATGAGATTCCCCTGAATCCATCAAGTAGTTGTGAAACACTTTATCATGAATGTTCAATGATGTATAGAAAGGAGGGGAGGAATCATCCCTATCCTCTACCAAAGTCCCTAGTATGAAAACTGGTTTTTCATCTTGGAGGTTGACTGAGTCTGTGGGATGAGATGAAGGTTCAGGTTGCAACATTTTGGAAAGGTGCCTTTTGAAGTCCTCATTCTTGACTAACTCTAAAAAAGGTATAGGGATTTTAATATTTTGAATCTCATGCTCAAAGCTAAAAGAGGAGGGAGGCTTCAAAATCTCCTTCACTTCTGGGATAGGGCTCTTAACCACTGGTGGGGGGTTTAGTGCCTCTTTTCCTTTACTGCTAGCTGCCACATCCTTAGCATGATGCTTTGTTCTAGTAGGTTGATAAAACATTTGAGGCTCCCCCTCTTTCTTCTTGGACCTGAGGTTGTATCTATTTGGATTTCCACTGGTCCTTTCCCCTTTTCTCAACTCATTTAGTTGGTTATCCATGAGAGACTCTTCATATGTAGGCTGAGTTAAATGAGGAGATGAAGAGGTGTCACCAAGACAATGGATTTCAAGATCAACATCTTCTTCTCCTTATTCATTAGTAACCAGGTTATTTTGGAGAGGGGCTTGGATTTTTTTATCATCCCTATCCCTATATCTTTGATCTCTTTGGATGATTTGAGGGGCATTATTGGGTCTTCTGAAATTGCCCCTATTATATGCATTTTGGGGATTCCTATAGCTCTTCTTTTCTTCAAATTTCAATTTCTCTGTTTCTGCAAAAAGTGATTTTACCAGTTTTGTCAACTCATCCACTTGAGGGGAGGCAACAGAGGAACCAGAGGTTGAAGCTTTAGACCTACCCTTTCTTCTGTCTCTATCAGCCTTACTCATAAGTTTGTCAACTGCCAATATATTGGATTCTACTTCAAGGGATGCATCTTGAATATGAGCCAAGGAGGTATCTCTTCTTTCTCTCAAAAGGAGGAAAAACACAGGGTCAAAAGCACTAGCATAAGTAATCTTGGCAGAGGTTTCTGTAGGCTTAATTTCAATGGGAATATTTTTGTACATCTTATTAAATCTCTTTGAGAAGTCTAAAACAAATTCCCCCTCTTCTTTCTTAAGTGCCCCAAATTCTGTAATATAATAAAGGAATTATTTTTTACCCCCCCAATGTCATAAGAATGAATAATCCAGAGCTTCAATCCCATCAATAGATCTAGGAGGCAAGTCCCTAAACCAATTCCTATCATCACCATCAAGGCTCTGTACAAAAACTATCATCCACACATCTTCATTTTTGATGAGCTGAATCTCTGCAAATCTATAAAAAGCTAAAAGGTGTTCTTCTACAGTTATGTCTCCCTCCCTTGCGAAATGGGGCATGTAATTAAGGTAGTCTCCGACTGGGAGAGAATTCATAGGCTAAGGTAAAACAAGAGGGGCATATCTAGTAGCCAATATGCCAGCCATCCTATTTCTAGGAGGATTAGCACCTGGCATTGGGATGTGAACTGTAGGATAACTAGGGGGAGATGGAGTTGGGAAAGGTACTACTGCAACTATGTTGGAGGAGAATGATATAGGGTTCAAAGTAAAATAAGTTTCCCCCTCTTCATACACAACAAATTTAATAGGAGGAGGAGTAGTAAAGCCCAAAGTGGGAAAGTCTTCTAAGCTCCTGGGTCTAAACCACTTTACAATATCAGGGGAGACAGGAGTTTCAAAACTTTCTCCTTCCAAACAGAGACTAGGAGGGGAGAAATCAACATGAAAAATTACAAAATTTAAACTTCGGGAAACTCCAATGGATGGTATAATACGAGAATTTGATGCAACTACTAGAGTTTTAAAAGAAGAAGTTTGTAAATTACCAGAATCACTTGGTACAATAGTTGAATGTTCTTCTTGAGAGGTTTTTCCTTTCTTGATAATATTTTCTGGGTCAGCTTCAGGTGTATCCATAGGCAGTTGTGGAGTAGACCTCATGTTTCTTCCTTTGGGAGCCACAACTAAAACAGTGGAGTCACTAGTTGAAAGTTGCAATCTTCAAGTTACTGATTTATGATGCACCTTCAAAATCAAAATTTCTTTGTCATTCTAGCCCAGGGAAATGTCTTCAATCCGTTCCCTGACAACGATGCCATGAATGTTATCACTAAGAGTCACCTTAGATTGCAAGAGGATAAGCTCAATACCCATCAAAATGTTTGGTAGATGTTGGTTTTATGAATAGAGGTCAAGTGGACAAAACACAGTACACAAATGGTTTTAATCACAAAAATTGGACAAGAAATACACAGGGGAGTGAGGTCCTCATTAATTTCAGTTAGTGATTTGAGTTTAAGTGTGAGCATAAGGAAGACTTAGTGAGAGAGGTGAACAAGACTGCTATGGGAATCCATATTTCAAGCAGCTTGGTGAAGTAAAACTCAGGCTCAAGAGAACTCTTAAACTCAAGTTTCAGACACTGAAATATGTCATAGCAACATAATAATTAAACCTATATTATCATGCAACTACAACAACTCGACTGGATCCTCCATGCTCGAGCCTTTCAACATAATAGGAAATAAGGTAACAAGGAAGCTGACTAAAACTGGTCACAACACTACTATAATCAAACCTACATTAAAATAGAACCACAACCCTTGACTGGATCCTCCATGCCCAAGTGTTTCAACATAGTTTAATGAAAGAGATGAAAGAAGCTGACTTCTATTAATGCAAAAGTCTCAAATCCGATACATAACCAGAGAACAATTATGGAATCAAAATTACACAGTAGGGAGCTCGTCTCAACCAGTTGACGACATTAAAAAAATCTTGAACTGATATATTTATACTCAGATCAGTCCACAACTACTAGGGGTGTGATTTGGCCATTGCATTCAAAGCCTTTCATCTGTGCCTTCTTCTGTCAGACTGTGCATGTATCTTTCTGTCAGACACAAACTAAGCTTAGCATGGGCATCCAGGAAAAACTATCCATAGGGGTACCTCAGGCTAATAGTTTTGTCTCCATGACCACATCCTCCATGCCTTCTATTTATGGAGTGAGTCGAGGTTTCAACTGCCACTCCTTTTTCATCAACTTCTTTTTCTCTAGATCACAACGAGGCTTACTATCTAGGGGGTGGTCACCCGCTACTCTTGTATTGGACATATTATAAGAACGTGATTGCGGGGCCGTTGAAAGCGAATTGAACTCACACCACTTTTGAGCCCAGAATTCACCACCTTCTACCACATAGCTTTCTCGCTATACCATGGTTTCAATTGCAGGAATTCTCAAGAATTTTATCATTCGAGCATGTTGCAGCTCCACAATGAAACATGGTTGTTGATTTGGTCGTAATATACGATCTAGTTTCTCTCTGCGATCTAGGTGCTCCTGCTGATTTTAGCACCACAACAAAAGTTTATCTGCCTGCCAACTTTAGGATCATTCTAACCGCGTTGGGAGATGGCGCTAATTTTGGCGCTGAAAAAGAACACTTCCTAGAGGATGATCTGACATGGTGGCCTTACATCACTATGATGACGTGTCATAAAAAGAGAGGTGACATGTTTCACTTGGAAACAAGTGGATGATATGACCAAAGGTGTCTGGACTGAGTGCCATGTGTCATATCCATATGGATGGCAGGTGTCATTATTGACGAGAGCACCACATATCTGAACTGATGACTGCAACACACTTTGGAAATTCAAATATTGGGGGCGGTATGCATGTAGAGTTGGAGCTCCGAAGTGAATGAAAACCATCGATCTGAGGAGGACACATGGAAGGGATCCATTAAATCTGGGAGAAAACACTATGGATGAAGATGAGAGTGAGGAAGATGAAACTCTTGAAGCTCAGAGTCCCAAAGAAAAATATCACTGTTATATTTGGATGGACACATGGTAGCGATCTGTGGACTTCAGGATAAAATTGCTCCGGATGAAAGCGAGAGGGGAGGAGATAAAAATCCCGAAGTAGATATTGACCGTCTGATGGAGAAGGACACGTGGCACTTGATCTGCAAATTTAGGGCTTCTTCCTAGTCACTAATCCTCGCACAAGTTTGACATGCCGAATACACGTGAGCCATTGATCTAATCATGATCTACGATTTGGGAAAACCCCACTTTTGTTGCCATGCGCCGTTCTTGGATGGACCCTGCTTCTTGCTGCTAGTATCACGACTCACAATTACTTCAGGGGTTGGGGTTCGGGCCTCCTGGATGCACATCTCTTACAATCATCCGAAGTGATGAAATCACGAAGTGAGAGATATGGTGACGCACGACCTCTTGATTTAGATGGCCAAGATTTACTTCGGGACCTTTAGGACTTCAGGGCTTCTAGTGATACTTCTTCCAACAACAACGGTACTTGTTGGTTTGTTATCAATGGTCCACAATTATTTCGAGAGTTCAGGCTTCGGCTCTTCAAGACCCTTCAATGCACAACTCTTACAATCCCCCAAAGTAAATCTTTCGAAATGAGAGATGTAGTGACACACGGCCTCTTGATTTAGACGGTCGATATTTACTTCGGGACCTTTAGGACTTCGTGGCTTCTGGTGATACTGCTGCCAAGATCAACGGTCCTTGCTGGTTTGAGATCAACGGTCCACGATTATTTCGGGAGTTCGGGCTTTAGCTCTTCAGGACCCTTTAACGCACAACTCTTACAATCCTCTGAAGTAAATCTTTCGAAGTGTGAGATCCACTGACGTGTGTCCTCAACCTTCAATGGCTCAAATTTACTTCGGGACTTCAGCTCCTCTATCTAGTCATTAATCCTTGCGCAACTTTGAAATCCCGATAGCCCGAGAGCTGTTGACATGAATTATTCATGGGATCTCCGCTACTGAAAATCGAGCCTGACTGCTTGCTTGTGTTTCAAGCCCGAAATGGACCATTCTAAATGATGTTGTGCTTTGTGCTTATGGATGTTAACTGTAAAAACAAAGGACTTGGATGACCTGATGTGAGCTCAATCAATAGAAAATAGGATGATCGACAATTTGGACCCAAAATCATGATATGCATTCATCCTTTAAAGAAAACAGAAAAACCTTGAGCCGAGAATCTCCTAAGAAAGATACTAAGGAAAACCAGATCATTGATCGGAAAAGGAAATTGAATTTATCAACCAGAAGAGAAAAATCCTAGGAATGATGTGCAGAAAAGATGGAGACGGAGAAGAGGTGCAAACTTGGGTATTCATAACAAACACATACGACCCCTGACAACTTCATGTGATAACAATAGCCATCACCATATTCCATCCTTGGTTCACTGAAGGAGCCATTAAACCCGCACAAGAGACTTTTCGTTCCTACGTTAATGTTTTTTGAATTCTTCCCTCCCTACGAGAAATGGATGTGAGGGAGGTGGTAGGAACAATTAATTCAAGGGATTGCACGTTGGCTACGTGGCACCCCATCTGGGGTAGGGAAATCATGTTGAGTGATTTCCATGCACTGGAGCAACAATGGGGGAGCTGGGGAGATTCATGCACCCATTTGAATCTTATTTTCCTTTGATACTACGCCTACATTATCCAGGTGATCTACTACTTTTTTGGCCTCTCTTTTCACATGGGAGGGAATGAGAGTGAGGGTGGGTCATAGGAGGGCTCTAAACTCTTCAATAAGGCCTAGAAGTTGCCATCTTGCGGATACTTTTGTTGGATTGGAACCATGGATGATTTTTGAAATCAACAAGATTATCACCTGGGAGTCCCCTTCCACTATGAGTTGGTTTATGTTGTGATAGGTAGCTAGTTTGATTCCCTTGATGAGACTCCACATTTTAGTTGCATTTTTTGTGTTCAGTCCCAAGTGGCCTTCTATTATGTGTAGAATTTGTCTAGAACTATCTCAGAGGACAACACCAAATCCTGTTGGTCTTGGATGAACCTTTGAAGAGCCATCAAAGTTTAATTTAACAAAGCCTTGAGGGGGGGAGGGGGGGGAGAGAAAGAAGGGGGAAGTGAGTATGAATGGATGGAAGAGGGGGGGTTTGGAGGGGGTGTTTAGGGATATTCAACTACTAGGAAGAGAGGATGAGGCTTTCTGGTGGATTTCATTGAAGATCGTCCTATGTCCAATGGCCAGATCTAATGGTTTCATGAATAAGAGTCATGATCTTTTCCCATGTTGTGGGGGGGAGGATTGGGATTGGAAGATTCTTTTGTTTCTCTCTTTCCATATATTACAGACAATAAATCCTGGTAGCATTTTCTAGATAGAGTCTACGATTGGGCTCTGATAAGTGCTCCAACCCCAATTTTTGATAATTCTTACAATGGTGTCTCTATTTAAGTTAGAGAGACACATTATTTGGGCTTCCAGATCCCAGATTGCCCCACTATGAGGGCATTGATTTAAGATGTTCTCTGTGGTTTCCTCCTGTTGCCTTTAGAGAGAGAATATTGAAGGTCCTACAAAGGCACGCTTCTAGAGATTGTCCCATGTGAGGATGCAATTTTGAGCCATTAACCAGATGAAAATTGAGATTTTCGGCCAAAATTTGGAATTCCAAATGATGCTCCAAATGTTCCCTTTTGGTTGCATGTGGTAGTTTTCATGAAGGTAGTAGGATTCCTTTACTGAGAAGTTTCTTGTTGGTGAGTGTCCCCACCTGAGGATATCTAGTCCTTCACTGATAAGAATCTTCCATTGAGAGGCTTTTTCAAAAAAAGGTTGTGTATCATTGTCCTCTGCAATGTTGAGTTCATGAGGTTGAGTCTTCCATATGCACCTGGGGTGGTGTTGAGAATTCTCCTGCCACAAATCCTTTACATGAAGTGGATCCCTGAATTGCATTTGTTGGTGGAGGGGGCGTAGCTCTTCCATCAAGTTGAAAGTTGGAAATTATTTCCATGAGTCCTGCTAGAATAGGGACACCTCTCCATTTTGAATTTCCCATAAAGCATGTTTTTGAATGAGAGGGTGGTTGCACAAAGATGCATTCCATATATTGGAGCCTTGGATCTAGTTGTTGAGTCTGATCAGGAGGTCCTCATTGGTGGTCGGTACATATTTTTGATTCCACATTCTAGCCCATAACTTCGTGGGGTGTTTGAGCCAACGCCACAAAATTTTGGCTCCCATTATGTGATTGAGCTTTCTCGGATCCCTTAGACTGAGTCCACCTATGGATTTCGGGAAGTAGATTTTTCCCCAACAAACGAGAGCCCATTTCCTGCCAGGATGGTGCCCATTAAAAATAAAGTTTTGTTGCATATTTATGATAGCTTTTATGATTGACTGTGCTGCTTCCAAGGCTATAAAGAGGTAGGTCGAGAGAGCTTGAGTAACCATTTTCAGAAGGACTAGTCGGGTTGCAAGATTGAGATATCTGAAGGTCCAATTATTTAATCGATTGGAAATGGATAAAAGGAGGTTGTTCCAAGAGATGTTGTGGGTGGATGAACTCATGAGGGGGATTCCAAGATAATTGGATGGAAGGGAGCTCCCGGGGATACCCATAAGTTTGGAGATGTTGGTTTGGACCGTTGGTGGGGTGTTGAAGAAAAAAAGTTTGGATTTTTCCAGGTTGAGGGAGGTCCCCGAGGCATCAATGAAGTCTGAGAGGATGGAATGGATCTTTTTAGCATCCTCTTCGGTGGGGGTATTCATCATCAAGGTGTCATCAACAAATTGGCTATGAGAGGCTTCCAGATAGATATTGTGAAGGGGTAGTCCTTTGAGGCAACCATCCTCAATCGAGGCATTTATATAGCGACCAAGGCCCTCTTCCATGATGACAAAAAGGAAAGGGGAAAGGGAGTCCCCCTGTCGAATGCCTCTAGTGGGGGAGAAGGGTTGGGAGGGAAATTTGTTGACCAGAATGGAAAAAAAGGATGAATAAGTGAGCGTCACAATCCATTCTATCCAATCCTTGTCAAAATCAAAGGCCTCAAGAAGAGAATGCATGCATTTCCAACTGATTCTATCAAAATATTTTGAGAGGTCCAGTTTGATTAGCATACATGGGGTACGAGTTGATTTGAGTGAGTGTATCACCTCGTGTGCCAAAATGACGTTGTCCATAATTTGATGCCCCTCCACATAGCTTGATTGTTCCTTGAAGATAATGAAAGGAAGGACAGGTTTGAGCCTCAAAGATATTACCTTCGTGATGATTTTGTATATTAGATTGCATCGAGAAATGGGGTGGAACTCAGTTGGGTGGGTAACCCATTCTTCCTTTGTGATTAGCATGAGGAAAGTGGAATTGAAGGATGAAAGGACCTACCCCGAGGAGTGGGACTCCTCAATGAGTTGCTGAGCTTCTTCCTAGATCATTGACCAACAATAGTGAAATAATTTGGTTGTGAAGCCATCAGGACCTGGTGCCTTCCCCATAGGCATTTATTTGACTGCTTGGTACACTTTTTCTTGTGTGGTCGGCCTCATTAGTGCTTCATTATATTCCGTCATGATGAGGGAGGGGATGTGCTTGGTTATGTTTATTATAGCATGAGTTCTATACATGATGGGTTTTGATAGGAGATATTTGTAGTAACTTACCAATTATGATTGTATGCATGCATGGTCCAGAATGTGGTCTCCCTGAGCATCCTCTATCTTGGTGATTATATTGATGTATCATCGATGCATCATGGAGCATTGGAAGAAATTGGTGTTTCTCTCTCCTTGCTTAAGCCATTGTACTCTGGATTTATGTCTCCATAGTATCTTCTCTTTTTTTGTCGTTCCTCAAGCTATGTCTGGATATTTTCTTCCTCCCTTGTAGAATCTACCATCCTCCCCTACAGAATGAATTCCTATTGTAGTTCCTTTAGGCATTTCTCAATCTCCTTTTTTTTTTCTAGAAGATGTTGCCAAAGACATTTTTGTTTCATTTTTTTAGCTGCATTTTGAAATTCTTTAGCCATTGTTTGAACTTATACATGCCTATTCCATGGGAGATCTCATCCTGCCTCCACTAGGTTTGAGAGAGTTCCTGAAAATCTAGGTGAGTGAGATAGAAGTTTTTCGAAACATAAGGGTCTGAACTTGGACGTTTCTCCTGTGTATAGCCAGAGGGAGACCGACCAGTGGTTCGAGCCTAATTTTGGGAGAATATTGTCTTCTAACATTGGATCCTCCAACATTATGGATTCCGAAATGAGGAAGTGGTCTAGTCTGTAGGAAATGTGTTGGGGGATAGATCTCCAATTTGACCAATTGAAGATTCCATTTATGGTTTCTATGTCAATGACTTCAAGCTAGTTTATTAACGTTCGAAACTTACCATTGTCCTTTTTCAGTCACTTTGTGCCTCCACTCTTCTCTTCCAATTGGAGAATGATGTTGAAGTCTCCTCCAACTATCCAGTGAGTGGGACCTATCAACACACTTATGATGGATATCCTTTGTAGGAAAAGTTCCTTGTTCTAGGCACTTTGCGGGCCATAAGAATTTGTGAGCATTCCATCCTTGTTGGAGCCTAAGGATTAGAAATGAACTGTGAGCGTGCCAACTGTGGAAAAAGATTGATCAATGATGACTAAGGCAGGGTTCCATAAAATTGCGAGACCCCATGTTGAACCATTCGATTTTGTGTGAATTTAGTTACAATGCCTCCAACATCTCTAAAAGATTGCCTCTGTTGCTTCCCCGACACATTTAGTTTCTTGTAAAAAAATAATGTTTGGATTCTTTGTAAGAATATTGTTTCGAAGGGTATTTTGTTTGGACCTTCCATTGATCCCTCTGATGATCCAAGTGATGATATTCATCATAAATAATTGGGTGGGGGAGAGAAGAAACCTTCCGTGAGATAGTGGATCTATCTGGAGTTGAGCATATAATATCCTCCCTCTTTGATTAGTTGATGTGTTGATTTCCAACCTTGTCGCTTTCATTCACGAGGGTTACGCTTGGGGTCTGGTGATGGATAAGAGGATATACCCAGTCATGAAGTGGCTCCTTTGGTGGAATCAATGAATACTTTATGAAAATTTCTTAATTCTTTGACCATGATGGTTTGCAACTCCTTCTTGTTGAAGGCTTCCTCAAGTTTCTCCAGGTCAATGTCAGCCAGATCCTGATCCTACAACTGCATGGTTGTGTCCCCCCTATCCTATGATTTTTTATCCTCATTCTACCGAGATGAGGGGTCTATTTCTTGGATCTGTTCTATTACTGGCTCAGATTGCATCTTGGATTTTCCTTTATCATTGTCTTGGTTATGTTTCTTATGTCGATTTTCCACTTCCTCTTCTTTTGGGAGATGATTTAAGATATCGAAAGAGTTCCTGGTGGGAATATTTTGGTTACCCTCTTGACTTTTCTTCTTGGGGGGTTGTTTTTTCCTTCCTGTGACCTACGTGAAGCCATCCTTTTTTTTTCCTTCCCCTATCTTTAGGGTTTGGGAATTGAGAGCGCAACCACCAAATAGGTGACCGTGC
Organism: Picea engelmannii; assembly: GCA_009831015.1. Classification (NCBI taxonomy): domain Eukaryota; kingdom Viridiplantae; phylum Streptophyta; class Pinopsida; order Pinales; family Pinaceae; genus Picea; species Picea engelmannii. The sequence goes on from ML781714.1 coordinate 346,200, forward strand.
TCATGAAATTTCCTACAATGGAAGGGGATGTGATCATAGTCGATGGTCTGGATCCAATCCTCATCTGGTATTCAATATTCAATGAATTCGGTAGGGCCTACGAGATATCCATGTGGATGCAGATGTAGGCGTAGGAGGTGTATTTTGTTTTTCGCCTCTAAGGATTTTACATAGCGCCCTATTGTGTTTCCTATTCCCATGAGGATTTATTCAAGCCAAAATTCCTGGGTTAAGGAGTATAGGCAGATCCATAATGGTGCCATAATAAAATCCTCTTTCTCAAGGCTGAAGTGATCTGTCCAGAATTGAGGGAAGATCCATGCAAAGTTGTAGAAATAGGGTCCATTATCGAATATCCGGTCCTTGTCCTACATGATATAGAACATAATCATGAGGAAACCCTTGGAGCTGAGTTGGACCTCATAGTCCCCCTTCATATTCTACCAAGTTTTGATCCAACGCATGAGGTCTCTTTCTAAGGGCTAGAGACCCAAAAATTTCCCAATCAGGGCATGCTCTTTCATAAACTAAGTGTGTTCCCCTACCTTGGTCGATTTGATGACATATCTGAGTAGTTTATCATATTGGGGGATGCATTTCCCAATCTCCCATCCTCGAGACGACTTTGGATGAGACGTTCTTGTCTCTACCTCCATTTCCTTGCTTAAACCTTGCTCTTTAGTTAGGATATGTTCACGTAGGTGGGGCAGAAGCTCAAAGGTCGGTCGCATAGATATTAGCCCCACACGGTCGTTTGCTGTGACATTTTGATATGAGGGGGGTTGCACCCCTCCCCCTGGATCAATTGTCGGAGCTCAGGTGCTATGGCCCTGTGTTAGTTTGTCGACTAATCCACATATGTTGTGACTGTAAGAGATAATCTATTTCAGCATACACAGATAGGGTTTTTTTCAACTTGCCCGAGAAATTGCAATCATTTAAAGGAATTATTAAAGTAAATTGATTTTATTAATTAATTATGTAATTAGTTAATTGAGTTATTTATGAAACATGCTAAAAGTGCTTAACATGCAGCATGTAATCTAAATCTAAAAGTGAATGTGAGAAGTAATCTCAATCGTAGATCACTTTTGAGATTAGAAATAGATTGTAACTCCTGATTATAAAAGCAAGGCTAGGAGAAGGAGGAAGACACAATTCACACAGATAGAAAAGTAGGACCTTTGCTAGTGTGGAGTTTCCAAGGTCACACTCAAGAGTAGAGGAGGACCTCTACTCTATTTCTTGGATTACAAAGGACGATGATTCCAGAGGATCGAGGATTACACTTGACAGGTGTTCAAAGAGTTGACACAGAGTATTGGATCACAAAGGACTATGTTTCAATATATTGGATAGGTGAAGAAGGACCTTGATCTAGAGATATTACAGGTCAAGGAGAAGAGAGAAAAAAAAATACGCAAGTGGGTTTTAGTAGAAGAAATCCACAAGAAAGAGTCAAACTGTACGGATTTTTACATACATATCCGCGGGTCACAGAGGAGACAATCGTAGGAATCCATGGGTCACAGTGGGGAAATTGATGGATATCCATAAGTCGCTGAGGAGAAAATCGTGGATGCCTCAAAAAGTGTGCCAAAATTGATTGTATAGCAGGTCATCCCTTGCTAGGTTAGTCTACAGTTGTATTTCTCTTAGTGGGCAATTATCCTTGTTACGAGAGCCCTGATTTTAGCATAATAAAATCATTCTCAACAATGGTTTTCCCTCTGGGTTTTTTCCAAGGGTATTTACCCAAAACTTCTAGTGTTATGTGTGCTTGAATTGGTTTCCTAGTTTATCTTTTGCTGCATGATATTGAGTACTTTTAGCTGATAATCTGACTGCACTAAGGAAATCACTATATAACAAAGTACCTAGGTGCTAGAGTAAGAATTTATGCAAACCTAACTACCTAGGTACTAGAGAGTAATCTCCTTGAGTGATATTCTTGTTGTACTATAGAAAAAAATGGTTGGTCGGTTGATATAGAGTTGGTTCTATCTATACTTAGGGGACTTTAGATATACTTGAAGGTATGTAGAAGTGAGTTTCCATATATAGGCGATTCCTTATGCGATACTAATTGAAGGGATACCAATAGGGGTTACAAGGTTGTCAAACAAAGTAATTACACTTGTTTTTCCTACACGTATCCTTCCCCAATCACAATTTTACATGTTGAATGAAATATCAATATGTTATTTAAGGACATTGTAGGATATTTCCATCCTAAAACAATTCTACTAAAATTTGGAGGTGTTCTCACTCAACAAAGAGATTTGATACCACTTATAGTGTTCCTTAACACTGAAACTTGAAACATAACTAGGAATGTAAGATACAACATATCTGATACTCAATGATTTATTGGCATTGGAATGTAAAATGGTTAAATTTCCTACGAATGCCACAAGGATTACTATTTCATGATCCCATTGGCGTGGATACATAATAAATAGTGGTGTATCCAAGTTGATTTAGTGTTGGAGGTTGTAGTATCTGTTGAGGGTTGGTATTTGGTTGAGCCATCATTGTTGTTTGACTAATTACAACTAATGTTGTCCAAAACTAAGGTAGATCCAAACAATGGTGGGTTGAATGACCATATGAAGAAAATATGGCACATGGATGGTTTGTATGAAAATCCTTGTTGCACAGATGGGTAGTTTCCTTCGAGGGGGATAGGGAGATACCATGAGTGGTAGTGTTAAGCAATAATGGTGCTACTTTAGGTGGGTGAAAAATGTTCCTTAATCTTGGTAGCTTAAGGAATAGGTTTATGGTATCACCTTAGGCATCACAAAGACCATAGGGTGGAGGGACATGAGTGGTGTCTTGGTTAATTCCCTCTACTTTCTTGTTTTTTCCCCTAATTGACTTGTTGTTTCTGATTTTCATTGGGGGCAATCGACAATTCCATAGTGTGTATAAATATTTGAGATGATTATTTTGGTTCAAGTGTAAGTGTTTGGGGTGATAAGTACCACACATGCACTCCTAGGGAGAGACCTTGGAGACTAAGTGTGGCTATCATTGGATGTCTAATAACTCTTGATGGTGGAAAGAAGAAGGGGGTGTAAGTGATGGGATTGGGTGGCTCATTAGTAGAAGATGATTTTGTTGGTTGTGGAGCATGATTATATTCTTGTTTCATAGGTATTTGTTTTCAGCCCTATTTATACCCCATGAAGACTATACAACCCATAATACTGTACACCCCTCCACACGGGAGGGTTGTAGGAGGGGCTTTCCCCCCCCTATGGGGTCCATGGGGATCATCCCCCTAGCTAGGGGGTTCGGGGGAAAGCATGCCCTCGACAGGGGTTCATGGGATAGTGTTCCCCGATGGGGGTTCAGGGGAGAAGCCCCTGAAGGAAAAAAATTCCTTGCAAATGTATATTGTAATTTCATAGTAAATCTAGACCGTTCATTGTAAGGTCGTAGATCCGACGATAGAAGTTATGTTAGGGTTTTTTTCCCTAGAAGGAAACTCTCTTTTATGAGGGAATGTATTGCAGCTATGTATTATTGTGAATATTGTATTATGAGATAGGAGACTGTTGGTTACTTATTTATTTCTCTGAGTTTATATATTTATCTTGAATGACCCAGGGTTTATGTCTGTTCGGGTTCCAACAAGGCTTCTAAAACTATCAACCCTCGTAGTAAGCCAGAAGGCAACATGGTGCACAGATTGCACCACACAGTCTCACCTGAGATAGTCTTAATGGGTGGCTACAATACTCATGCGTTTGCAGCCCAGGATTGAGTGGAGATCTGTGAAGTGTATGTCGAGGATTCTATTTCTACTTATTAACACATTAAATTGTCAATTGCGATTATGCATGGAATATAACCAACTCATTGATTCAACATATTAACAACTATTGAAATAGTAAGGAAACACATGCATTCAATCACATAACACATGTTTTACTATGGTTCACCCCCTCATGGGCTATGCCCACAAAGATCTAGCTTCTTGGCTCTTTTATTATGGCAGTTCCAAAACTACAATGTTGTGCGCCTTACAACTCTTCTCAGTCAGTTCGAGATATAATATGAGGCAGACCAGATCACACCAGGACCCTCAGCCTATGATATAACCCTCAAGATCTACCCTCCTTACCCCGCTCTAGCTCAACAACTCACAAAATTAGGTCGTATAACAAACTATTACAACTCATCATTATATCCTTCTACTTCTCTCTCTCAACATATCAAATCCCCTTCTATGAGATGTAGGTATCTATATTTGTAGTTTTTGGCTCGCCAAATTACAATGTATTGAAAAAAACCTAACCCTACCGTCGTTAGGTCTTCCATGCATGCGCACGTGCTGCTCCTTCTTCTAGCTGTCCCTTCCCTTGTGCATGTTTTCTTTTCCAAAAATAGCCTTTCTTTCCACTTTGGCTTGCTTCCAACATGCCCCCAACACTGACATGTGGCTCATCCTGATCCACCTAAATTTTGTGTGCCTCGTCGATCTCCCTGGTGATTGCCTGAAACTTTTCCTTGAGCTTCGTTGCTTGCGTCTGAGATTGCATGATCTTCTCCTTGAGTGCATCTACTGTCTGCACTACAATCTCATCGTTGATAAACTTTGCACATTCTGCTTAGGTCCATGCCATATATGTCTTGGCTTCCTATGCTTGTGCAATGACCTCTGATACTCACTCCTAGAGCAGTTCCATTTGAGCCTGGAGCTCCTTTTTCTGCGTCTGCACAATGGTGAGTCCTGCCTATAGTTTCTTCATATCCTGCGCCCCTTTGACACACTCCGTGATGGGCATTGTCTTCTACCTCTACTTGAGGTCCTGGATAGCTACACTGATCCTTTCTTATTCATTGTCCCACTGTTGGATCTATTGATCGTCTTCCAGATTTGTCTAGAGTTGTGTTTCTTTGTCGAAAAAGTCAGCTTCTGCGCTGACCTGTCACTCTATCTCCTGTAGCTGATCTGTTGCCTCCTGATTCCTTTGCTTCCTTACCTCCGGTGGAGTGGTAGGTATGAGATTCTCATGAAGATTCTCGATCTCTTTTTGATATTGATCGAGTGCCTGCACAATATGATCAATCTTCTCGGTTGCTGTGAGTTTGTTCCTCTGCACAGTCTTTGAAATATTATCATAAGTTCCAACCACTTTTTTCTCCAATCCGTTCACATGTTTCCCCTCTTCTTGCATCTTGAGCTTGGCCTACTCATATATCAATTCCAGCGCGTCCCGTTTATCTCTTGCCTGCTATAACTTGGCTATGTTTATGTGTGCATGAGATTGTACCTCTTGGGTAACACTAACCTGTAATTTGTGTAGAGCCTTGGATGGTATCCGTGACCATACCAATTGGAGTTGAGCTAAGTACTTTAGGGGTGTCTACCCCACGATCTCATCCATGCATAGCATTATGGGTGTAATGTGGAATGTTTCACTTGGCTACGATATTGTGTGGACTGTATCCCGCTCACTCGCTTCAGGTTCTTTTCTTGTCTGTGATGCTGATGGACATGTTCCTACATTGATGCCCTCTGCTTTTGCTTCCCCAATCTTCTTGAGGAACTGTCGTATGCCTGCCAACTCCTCTTGAATTTTGTCCCTATGGTCCACAACATTCTCAAAATCTTCAGATGTACGATCCTGGACCATTTGGTCTATCATTTCTGCATCATCCTCTTTGATCGTGTATCCAGGAGGCATTCTATGTGCCTTCATCTTCTTGTGCACACCCCTCGTATGAGTAGTTGGTTTCTTAGTCGGACCTGGTTCTTGTGGATCTAGACTTGGTGTAGTCCCCTATGCTACCTTAGCCTGTTTCTACTATACTTGGGGTGGTTGCGTATTATTCTCCTTCTTCCCGTTCTAGGTTCCTATCTTAGATGTCCCCCCTTTCATTTTTTTTGGCTTGGCCTGGCCCATCCTTGGTTTCTTGGGCACTGGGACTTCCTGGGGCTACGTTTCTCCCTACCCTACCTCCTTGGAATTTGCATGTTCCTACCTTGCTTCCTCTTCCTCTATCCTTGCAGGTATGTCTTGAGTAAGGAATGGAATCCTCTAGTCGTCTTCCCAATCCTTGATAGCCATTTCTATGTCATCCTCTGTGATGCAATAGTGCAATTGTAGCCACTTCTTGTTGGGGTCCTTTCGCGCCTGAATCCACATTGCATGTCAAGTGGAATTGAATTTAGCTATGTCTTGATAGTATGCAACCGCCTGTGGTGTTATTCTCCATAAATTGGCAATGGTCTCCTGTAGGTCACGAAGGTATCCTTCGAATACAATTGCATTCGTCTTCCTGTGCTTGGCATCTGACGTGGCGCCAAGTGATAAATATCTCTCTCCATGATTAGGTTTGGGTCTGGTGGCGAAAAATGTGTAATCCGGTTCCTTCCATCCCATGATGGCTATCAGCATGAGTAGCCATGAGTAATTAAATTGTGTTCCCAAATCCTGCGCATCTTTGGAGTCATCCAGAAACAGATTCAAAAGATAAGGGGCCCAACTGACTGTGGTGCCCTACACACACTGTGATGCAACTGTGACAACCCCAGCCAAAACTTCCTTCTTGCGGCATTTTCTTAGCAGCTTGTAGGCCATGGTTTTTGCGCCCATTTTTGTTGTGGTGTCACTGATCCATTTGATGATGATTCCGTGAATCCCCCTTTCAGTGTCGTATTTCTTTTTCATCTCCTCCGCGAGTGATTTCTCCTTTGTTTTGTAGTCAAGAAATTGTGCAGGATCCATGCCCCGTGATGGCAGTCCTGTAATGTACACAATGAGCTCTACGTCTATTGGGATGGTATTGTCCAACCATATATCTCCACCATGTGTTATTTCCATCAACTATTTGACGCAACTGTTGGCATACTATCCTCTGCCAAAATGTGGTAGTTCCAATAGACCTAAAATTCCTGTTTTTGCCAACCTTGCTACCCACTGGAGTAGTTGGTGAACCAGTTCCCCAAATGGATCTAGGCCCACTGTCTGTAGGTGAAATTTCTTTGCGAACTTCAGGAACTTTTCCATGTCCATTACATCATGATCTGAGTATTTGAGCTTCTCGACAAAACCTAGCAAGTATGATTTCACCCGTACCCCTTCTGGTATACGCGACAAAACAATGGCTACAATGGGTTGCTTGCGTGGTGACCTAGGTACCTGCTACTTGTCCTTTTTCGATGGTGGTTGATTCGAGGTTCCAACCTCCATTGGTATTTCTTCAACATACTATTATGTCCGGCTTGTGACATCTTCTACTATTCCCTCATGTGAGTGTTTCGACACAGTTGTTTGTGATTCATCTGGCTCGACTGCTGCTTCCTGATTTGTAGCTATTCTATTGACTCTCGAGGCTTCCTTAGGGTTTTCTGGTTGCACTTGACTGTTTGTGCCCTCATTCTGTCGACCCTATTCCTCGTCTGACATATCCATGTTCATTCCTACTGATGTTTCCTCCACAATGGGTGTGGGGTTCATTGGTGTTGTGTTTGGTGATGGGATTTCATCGACATTGACAACCTCTAGCGGCTGCTATTTGATTTCCTGCGATTGTACCTATGCCTTGGTTCTAACACTGGATTTTCTGGTGGTCTTGCTCAGTTCGACTTATTTTAGTAGTACCATGGTGGGAAATATGGTCATTCTCCAAGCTCAGTATCTTTTGCAACCTCCGTGAACTTTATTCTATGCTTCAGATGCTCTATCCCTCTCAGCCTCTTCTTCTTTCACAATAAGATTTTTACTCCCATGTCCCTACTTTGTATGAAGCTTGTTGAAGATGATACCTTTATTATGGGTTCAATGAACCTCTGGTTCCTTCATACTTTCCATTACTCTCCCTCGTCATATCTAGTTGGCACAATTAATGTGACGTCCCGTCGGTCATTTTCGACATTTAAGTCCACTTGCCTTCGTCACTTAGTACTTATTTTTCCACTTTTGCCTTTCCCTCTTGTTTTCGTTGTGATTTGATCGTTGGCCTTGCCCTCGCTGGGTTTGTATTCCTAAGTGTGCATGTGCTCTCTTGTTTTGGCGCACTGTACCTCTATTGGTACCATTTTCTATCCCGTTCTCTCTCTTCTTTTTTCCTGCATGGTGACTTTCATGTTGTGGGTGGTCGACTGTCTTTGTACATCTTCAGTCGGCTCCCATTGATCATTCCTCTGATTTTTGTGCCTCCTAAATCTTGTAATTGTATAGCTCATCCATATGTGACATCTCTTACTTCGTACGGTCCTAACCAGTGAATTCTGAGTTTTCCTGGATGCTGAATGGATTTGCTGTCATACATCAACACTAAGTCTCCTTCCTTGAAATTTTTCTTCTTGATGTGTCTGTCATACCAATCTTTGTCCCTTGCTTTTTGAACTTGTTGGTGGAACCCTTTTAGGATCCTGTCTTTCTCCATGATCATCAACTGATTTAGTCTCTCCTGTACTACGCCTCGCTTTGTCATGTGTGTAATTGTTGCTACGCGCAGACTTGGTACCAGAAATTCTAATGTCGCCACTACTTCTCGTCCATATACCATTTTGAATGGCATGTTCCCTGTCAACTTCTTTCATGTGGTCCTGTATTCCCAGTGTTTTCGAAAATACTACTAGTATTTTGAGGTCCCAATCATCTTTGTTGACATTACAGATCTTTGTCAGTGCATTCTCAAGGATTTTGTTAAATGCTTCGACTGTTCCATTTGCCCGCGGGTGATATGGTGTGCTCTTTTGATGGTGGAATTCAAACTCTTCAGTCATAGCTTTAATAATGTTGTTAATGAAGTGAGTGACTTGGTCGCTTATCAAAATTCTTGGGAAACCAAACCAGGTGATTACTTGTTCAAATAGAAAGTGTGCTGCTATTTCTGCACTGCAATCCTTCATTGATGTTACTTCATCCCATCTTGTCAGGTATTCTGTCACGGTGATAATATACCTTACTCCTGTTCTTTTGGTTGGTTAGTTGATTGGTCCCACGAAGTCGATTTCCCATTTTTCGAATACCTGCAAAGTTACTTGTGGTCGTAATGGCATCTCGTCCCTTCTATTGGGTTTGCCAACCCTCTGACATACATTGCATCTCTGGCAATATTCTTTCGAATATCTTTGAATGGTCGGCCACCATAGTCCTATGCTCAATACCTTCTATATGGTAGCTCTTCATGTGTAATGTCCTCCAGCTATTCCCTCGTGGGATTCTGCTAAAACCCTTGATCTTTCGTGTTCTAGCACATATCTTCGCAAGATGTTATATGCACCCATTTTATATAAGTGTCCTGCGATCAAATGATAGTCTGCAATCCATACTACCAGGTTTTTCTTCTGCGCGATGTTATACTCCTACAACGTAGTACCTGTACTCAAGTACTGGATGATATCTGCAAAGTATTCGTCAGTGATCTAGATTGCAAATAACTGTGCGTCTGGAAAGTTGTCCTCTAAGTTTGTGGGTTCTTCTACGTTTGTGACCCTTGATAAGTGGCCAGGTCCTGCGTTCAACTTTCCTGGCTTGACTATTACTTCAAAATCAAATTCTTGAAATAGTAATAACCATCGACATATTCTCCCCCCCAACACTGGCTTGTTGAATAAGTATTTAAGGGTTGAGTGGTCTGTGAACATCTTAAAATGTTTTCCCAATAAGTAATGTCTGAATTTCTACAGTGCATAGACCATAGCTAGGCCTTCCCGCTCTATAGTGTTATAGTTCTACTCTGATTCTGAGAGTTTTCTGCTCGCAAATGTTATAGGGTGATCCAAATATCTCGCTCCTAGCTGCGCCAAAATAGCTCCAAGTGCTATGGTTGATGCATATACATGTACATGGAATATTTTCTCCCAGTCTGGAAATACCAGTATTGGTGCGGTGACCATTTTTTATTTCAACGTATCCAGACCATGTTGACAAGGTTCATTCCACTGAAACTTTGTATCTTTTCTTAATAGTTTCTTCATTGGTGTGACAATTTGCGCGTAACCTTTGATAAATTTTCTGTAGTAGCGTGTGTGTCTCAATGTCACTCTTAGTTGACAGACTGTCTTTGGTGGTGGCAAGTTAACAATTATTGCAATCTTTGCAGGCTCTACTAGTAAGCCTTGTTTGCATACTATATGGCCCAATAGTATCCCAAATGATGTTCTGAATATACATTTTTTTATGTTTAATGATATCTGGCACTGCCTACATATTTCTAACATTATCCGCATGACCTCTACATGGTCTTTCAACAAACTATAGAATGTCCAATCATCCAAGTAAACCTCTAGAAACTGGTGGATAAATTCTTTGAATGCAATGATGACTACTTTGGAAAATATTGCTGGTGCATTCTTCAGTCCAAATGGCATGACTGTGTATTGGTAGGATCCCCATTCTGTAGAAAACATGGTCTTGCATCTATCCTCCTGTGCTATCTTGATCTGGTGGTAGCCTGAGAATCCATCAATGAATGAATAGACTTTGTGTCCTCCTATGTTCTCTAACACTTTGTCCGTGAAAGGTGTAGGGAAAGGGTCATGTAGGAATGCATCATTCAACTTCCTCAAGTCGACGCATATCCTTATCCCGCCTTGTTTTTTCTCTTGAACTACCATCGGGCTTATCCATTCTGATTCTTCCATGAGTTCTATGATTCCAGCTTCGAGCATTCTGTCTATCTCAACTTTGACTTCCTGCTTATATATGGGGTTTAATCTCTATGTTCTCTATCTGATTGGCCTCGCTTAAGCTCTGAGTGGTATCTTCATTTCTCCTAGATCTCCTACTATACCCTTCATTTCTATAAATGTTGTGGGAAACTGGTCACTGTACTCACACAATAACTCTGATATGCTTTCTACTGTTTGTTCATCCCAGTAGTCTCCAATGCTGGTCATTTTGGGATTCTCAACTGTCCCAATGTTGACTTTATTCACCTTTATCAACGCATCAATTACTTCTGATTCTAGTGGTGGACCTTCCACTTCTCTTTTTTCTTCCGCTTCTTTGATCTGAATATCGCACGGATCGTCTTCATCTAGTGCGTCTTCCTACACATGGTAGCATGACAACAGTTCTTTCACTGTCTATCTGTTCTGTTGTTGTTCTTCTATTATGAGTTTGAATTCTGGTTCCATGATGAATATCACCTCTCTTATCTTCTTAAGAGTTGCATCTATGTTGGGGTTATCATGCTCAAATAAAAAAGTGACTGTGAAATTATGTTGTAGTATTGTTCAATTCAAAGTTCCTCTGTGCATCTTCTGGTTTGTATACCAGTTGGTTGGTATGCCCTCTAAAGTGTGGAAAAAATGATGAGGCCATTCTTCTGGGGGTGTCATCTTCCACAATGCTCTTCCCTTGTCCAAGTGTTCCATTAGTGCCCCCTGTAACACCCTGTTTCCCCTAGTATGTAAAAATAACTATAGTGGCCAAGAACTATGGCAAACTCAAAGATGTGAATGTTTGATTTGACGAACCTTTGCATAAAAGGTCGATGAATGTAAATTATGTTATGAATATGTGTTGCATGACTGGTGGGAGAGGGATGTGCTAAAAGATACCATGATGGCTAATGAGAGGTGGTGGAGGGGACCTGGAATGGTTGTGTTAACTTCCACCGAGCCAGTACCGTACTGGTTTTTACTTGCTCAAAGACCAAAGCAAATCTCTCACCTAGAATGGATTTCCCGTCATATTAGTAGGTGGGGAGGCTCCTCAAGAGTTAATGAGGGGATGGAGGTGAACCACCCATCTATAATAGCCCTTAGACCTGACCACGAATGGTGAAATTCGTGCCACATGAAACCATTGCAGAAAAATTGGCAAGAGAGGAAATGTGGTGGAGGGGAGAGCGCGCGCGATGGGGATCACGGAAGAGAACTGGAGAAAATCCTAGAAACCCAGGGAGTTATGAATATCAGGAGAAGGAGAGTAACCTTTGTCTTGGATTATTTTTCTGTATCAGGAGAAGGAGAGTAACCTTCGTCTTGGATTATTTTTCTATATCAAGAGAAGGAGAGTAACCTTTGTCTTGGATTATTTTTCTGTATCAGGAGAATGAGAGTAACCTTTGTCTTGAATTATTTTTCTATATCAAGAGAAGGAGAGTAACCTTCATCCTTGACTTCCGTTGAGTTGGAAGTAGGAGGCTGAACCTCAAAGCATCGTGGTCTAGCTCAGGGGTGGCTAGTGGTAAATCCGTTTGGAGTCACTGAGCCTACGGTTGGGTGGAAACAAGCACCCCTCTCAGCAGTTGCATCACGTTTGGTAGATCTGATAAGTGTTTTATACCTTGTATTTCAAACTGAATATCATGAATACATGCTTATGTTTATATGCCCATAATAATTTCTTTGTAGAATGATTGCCTGGTGTTTTAAACTGGAAATAATGGATGCATGTGTATGCTTACATGTCATTGTTGGTTTCTATACAAATGGTTGGGGCATGAATTAACTCCACCGAGAATTGACTTGTTTGTTTGATTCTCATAATATTCTGGGAAGGCCCCTCGAGAGTACCCTTCCCTGAGGATTACCCCATAGACCTTGGAATCGTGCCGAACCTTTACCCAGAGACTTGACTAAGATTAGGGACGATTTCCCAAGAACCGTCTGAAGGTTCATGCAATCCGGGCCTGGAAACCTTATGCAAGGAAGTGTAGCTCTCTAAGGTCTCAGAGTCATGGGAGTTTGAAGCCCCGAGAGGTTGAATTTCATGATTCAAGCTCATAAGGGATAGCGAGTCCAATTATATAAAGAGAGAATACCCTATCATTTGGTAGACGAACGGTCGGAAGCCTTTCGGAAATACCCCAAATCTGTGAAGACTGATGTATCTAGAGAAGGAGCGTAGGCATTAACACCTCGACCCTTTTAGCCTTCGCAAGTAGCGATGGGATCCAGGACTGTAGATCCAAGGATCTGACGGAGCCCTATTGACCACCGATCTTAGCCTTTGCACAGGCAGGAGAGTAGCATTTCGCTGACTCGTGACTTGGGGTGGTCACGGGTAGGACTGCACGAACTCACGATTCACAATATCGTGACGTGATCATGGTCATTGGATCCAGGCCACAGGAGAACCGTGGGATCATAACTTTCATGGTTATCACCTATCGGAGGTTCAAAACTTGAGAGAATTTATTTTCGATTGTAGAAGTCGTGAAGTGCTAAGCGCTGAGGGCTCGTGCAAACACGTGTCCCATCCATAAGTGGGGACCACATGGTTGATAGGTGGCATAACAACAAGCACCCAGAGGAAGGTGGAAGCGGGTGACCAGTGGTGGAAACTTGTCACCTGGGAGAGAGTTAACCCATTGTTGACTTATCGTGGCTCGAAGTTTCACAGAATGAAGAAGTTGCACCTTGATCACTAAGGCCGCGAAATTCCAAGAGCCGAGGTCTCATGCAATGGGCGGCGACGACACAACTCGTGAGCAGAGTATAGTGGAGGAGACAAGTCGAGTGTGCACGTCGCTTTGGCAGAGTCCACGTAACGTTGACCTCTCACGTCTTGGGGTTTCGCAAAGGAGGAGCACGAGGGCTCAACACCTCAATTAGCCAAGTTGCGAGTGGTGCTAGTGTTTGGCCTAGCCTACAGTTACATGTAGTAGGCGCTAGTGAGGAGGGATCCATACCCATATCGTATCTCGGGTATCGGTGTTTGGAGAAAGGGGAGTCGAGAGTCTTGACTCCCAAATCGCGAGTTGCGAAAGGTGCTTGTGCTAAGGCCAGGTTGTGGTTGATTGGAGGAGGATAAGGGAAGGGAGGGTCTATGGTAGGCCCCATAGACATCTCGGGGATTCTGTCCCTTGAAGAAAAAGATGAAAAATCTAGGTTGTCGTAGTGGGTGTGTGAAAAATTGGTATCAAATCATGGTTACAACACTTGGCCTGCTTGGGCTCATGAACGAGTTGCGTAGAAACTCCATTTGGAGTCCTCTTAAAAGGAGTAACCCTTTATCTTAACCCCCTTTATCAAAAGTCGAAGTTAAGAATGAAAAATTCCTATTGTGTGTATGCATTTGTAAAATATGAATTATGTGTTGGTTATGAATGAATATAAATATTGACTAGCAACAAGTGTTTTCTTTTTCTTTCCTGCACACAAGCAGACGATCAACCATGGGAAACTGCATACGCATAGAATGGTGATGCACCATGAAGTGGGAGATGGCTCCCACAATAGAGACGAAGATTTTGATGAAAGGAGAGCGGTAGAGACCCCTCCAGATCTAGCTGAGACTATGAGAAGCCTCATGGTCAAACTACAGAGTTGCAAGGCCGACAACGAGAGGTTGATAAAAGAGCAAGAGAAGAAAACAAAAATTAATGCAGTCTTGCTGCAGAGTTTATTCGACATACAAAGACAATTGTAGCATGGACCTAACACCAGTCACGCGGACCGACGACAGACAAAGAAAAGTCGAAGTCCACCCAAGATACAGAAACATGGTCTTTTAAGTGGCCACAGTGGGAAGAGCACCTCGAGAAAGGTCCACCCCAGAGATAAGGGACAAGCGTCGGACGATTCCTCTGGAAAGGAAACTGGAAACTTAGAGGGATCTTCTAGTAGTAGGACTAGTTCTTATTCCCGAAGAAAACGGAAGAAGTGAAAGCATCCCAAAAGTCATAATCTCGAAGAATTCAAGAAGGCCAAACCACCCTCTTTCGACGGTGAAATAAAGAAGGGGGAGGAATCAGAGGCTTGGCTGCTTGGACTAAAGAAGTATTTCAGAGTCCATGACTTCTTAGAAAACTTGAAGGCTCGAGTAGACACCTTCAACTTGAATGGAAAAGCCTCCATTTGGTGGGAAGACCTTAAGAATGTAAAATGGATTCACGAAGAGGACCTATCTTGGGAACGGTTTGAGAAATATTTCAAGGAACAAGTATATGTCGGAAAAGTATTTCGATGAAAAGACTAAAGAATTCATGAACTCAAGCTGGGGAAACTCACCATAGAGGAATATGTCAGCAGATTCCTCGAGTTGTTGAGGTACATACCCTATATAAAAGAAGAAAAGGCAAAGGTGCAATGATTCATCAGTGGATTACCTAAGGACTATCAGAACAGGATTGAGTTTGATGAGCCAAAGACCCTAGAAGACACTATCTGAAAGGCAATATATTGTTATGAATAGCTGGTGCATCGGACATAACCTCGCGAAGGTTGGAAGCAGAAGAGTAGTTTGGGATTCCAGAAAAAGGGGTTTAAATCCCCAAGATTTAAAAACTATAAAAAGGACTCAAGGATGATCTTCCTAACCCGAAGTGTACATCAACATAATTTCCCCTCCCAGAGTGGAAATAAACCTTCTGGATCTACCCCAGGAAAGATTGATAACCCAAAGAGAGAACCCTTGAAATGTTGGGGTTGTGGAGAAGAACAACTACTGAGGGATTTCCCGCACCGACAACAGAACAGTTGAAGAATTTACAACGTTCAAGAAGCTACCACTGTCAATGATGTGGCCAGGAGTGTGCCACAAATCTATGCAGCCTTGGATAATAAACAAGCTGACCACCAAGCTTCAGTGGTGGAGATGGAAGGTATGATCACCAACCATCTAGTGTCTATTCTAATTGACCTTGGTTCAAATTTGAGTTATATAGCTCCTAAGGTTGTTGATAAGTGTAAATTACAGCCACATAAACACGCTAAGCCATGGTTGGTACAGTTATCCACTGGCACCAAAAGAAAGGTAGCATAGGTCATACTAGCTTGCCAATTCACTATGGGTGAATTCCCCACCCAAGCAACCCTTAATGTATTACCCCTAGGATCGTATGACCTATTTCTTGGTATGGTCTGGCTAGCCACATATAAAGTCAGACTGGACTGTTACCATAAAGCCTTAGAATGTGTAAGTGAAGAAGGAAGAAGGATAACCCTTCAAGGGATCCAAAAACCTGTCTCGGTGAGACAAATATCAACCCTTCAAATGAGAAAGTATTGCAGAAAGGGATGTCCACTTTATGCGATACAGGTGTTGGAATCAGTTGAAGATGACAAACCAAGCCTCGAAGACCACCCCACACTAAGAGAATATAGATATGTATTTTCGGAAGAGGTACCGGGTCTACCTCTGAGAAGGGACATTGACTTCTCGATAGAACTTGCACCAGGAGCGATGCCAGTGTCTAGGACACCCTACAGGATGAGCACACCTGAGCTAATTGAGATTAAATTACAACTAAAAGAAATGATGGACATAGGCTATATCCGGCCCAGCGTGTCTCCATGGGGAGCACAAATTATGTTTGTAAAGAAGAAAGATGGTACCCTCCTACTATACATAGATTATAGACAACTAAATAAGGTAACCATAAAGAACAAGTACCCCTTACCCAGGATCGATGACCTGTTCGACCAATTGGGAGGTGCTTCCATCTTCTGAAAGATTGACTTGAGATATGGATACCATCAAGTCCAAATAAAGGGTGAATACATCCAAAAAACTACCTTCAAGACGAGATATGGTCACTATGAGTTTGTGGTAGTACCATTTGTATTAACTAATTCCCCTGCCACTTTTATGTGCTTGATGAACAATGTGCTCAGCAAATTCCTAGACAAATTTGTACTGGTTTTTATTGATGATATATTAATTTACTCTAAGAATAGAGAGGAACTTGAGGAACATCTTAGACTTGTGCTTCAAGTGCTAAGAGAACAAAAGCTCTATGCCAAACTTAGCAAGTGCGACTTTTTCCAGAAGCAAATACATTACTTGGGCCATGTCATATCCGAAGGAGTAGTAGTAGACCTTGACAAGATCAGGTCTATCATGGAATGACCTACCCCAAAGGACGTTTTAGATATAAGATCCTTTATGGGCTTAATAAGATACTATAGGAGATTTATAAAAGGATTCTCCAATATTGGCTGTCCAATCACTGCCCTCTAGAAGAAGGGAGCTAAATTCATGTGGACACAAGAATGTGAAGAAATATTTCAATCCCTAAAACATCTACTGAACCATGCACCCATGCTGAAGATCGTTGATCTCAAAAATGACTTCCTCGTGTGCACAGATGCCTGCAAAGAAGGGCTCGGAGGAATCCTTATGCAAGGAGGAAGTGTAGTCTGCTATGAATCCCGAAAATTGAATGAGAAAGAAGTCAACTATGTGACCCATGATCTAGAACTAGCTACCATAGTGCATGCCTTAAAAATGTGGAGGCATTACCTCCTGGGAAGGAAAATTGTACTTATGAAAGACCACGATGGATTGCGATATCTATTTGATCAACCAAAACTCAATGCTAGACAAGCTAGGTGGATGGCCCTTCTTAGTGAATATTATTTCGAAATCAAACATATCAAGGGAAAGGAAAATAAGGTGGCCGATGCCCTTAGAAGAAGTATGAAAGCAATTCACCTGACAACGGTGAGCACCTACAAGATGAATATCAAGGAAAGAGTCAAGAATACACAAGAAGCAAACACATTCTTCCAGACCATGACCTTGTACTTGGAGAAAGAACCTACATGGATAAAGTATGAAGGCTACTAGATGATAGATGGAGGTCTTCTAACCTACATAAACAGATTGTATATTCTAGATTGTGATGATTTGAAGAGGTTCATAATGGATGAACTACATAAAAGACGATACACTGGTCATCCAGGATACCAGAAGATGATCAAAGCCATCAGGAAACAATTCTATTGGTCTGGATTGAAGAAGGACATAACTGAGTACCTAGCCAAATGCATAGAATGCCAACAGGTTAAAGCAGAACACTGACACCCAGTAGGATTATTACAACCTCTAGCAATCCCGGAATGGAAATGGGAAAACATCTCCATGGATTTCATCACCGGATTACCAACATCGACTAAACAAAATGATGTCATCATGGTAGTGGTGGATAAACTAAGAAATTCCACTCATTTTATCCTCGTTAATTTGACTTGCAAGGCAATAGACGTCGCCAACATATTCATGAAGGAGATATTCATACTACATGGTATGCCTAAAGATATCGTGTCTGACAGAGACACGAAATTTACTTCCAACTTTTGGAAATCCTTGATGGTTGGTATGGAGACCAAATTA
>ML781714.1:373628-401613 GCA_009831015.1 Picea engelmannii
TCTGCAAATCCCCTTTGGTGGCTCACCAAAACCCATGAACATCAGCTTGCTAAGTCACCCCATCAATCACCCCAACAATGGTCAAGTGGATTAGTGTAAGATCCAAGCAGTCATCATAAATGAAAGGAACCTATTGCATATATAAGAGGGTTGTATCAATCAAATATGACACATACCATGATACCTTGGACCAATTACCTCATGGAGCAAGAGTCCTCTTCAATGCAAGTCCAAGCTGATGGTGATGGAAACCGCTGCTGCTGACAGGACAAATCTAGCGAAGACGAAGAAGGATGGGCCCTCCAGGGCCATGCTTAGAGGTCAATCCTGCTCTCGGTACTTCATGTCTAGGACCTGTGGGCCTCGAGAGATGATCTCCTAGTTATCCCTAGATATCGGGGTTAACAGACTCGACATGTTGAAAGAAATGGAACAACAAGTGATTCAGATAAAACAAAATCTAAAGGTCGCTCAGAACAGATAGAAAAGTTACGCCGACCAAAAGAGAACTCCAAGAGAATTCAAGACGGGAGACCACGTATATCTCAGAGTTAGGCCCAGGAAGAGTTCCCTAAGGATGGGAGCTTGTGCCAAGTTGGCACCTTGGTATTGTGGACCCTTTGAAATTCTAGATAGAGTGGGACCAGTATCCTATAGGCTAGCACTTCCTCCCAAAGTAAAAACACATAATGTTTTCCATGTTTCATTATTGAAGAAATATGTAAATGATTCTAATCATATAATTGAATAGTCTGTGATCCAGGTGGAATCGGAGGGCGAATTCCTGCCAGAACCTCAATGCATACTGGACAGAAATGAAACCCCACTTAGGAACCGAACCATTGCACAGGTCAAGGTGCAGTGGAAACATTTTGGCCCAGATGAGGCTATGTGGGAAATGGAAGATGCCATGAAACAGGCATATCCGATTTTGTTTACTTCTGTACATACACATCATATTTATAGATAGAACATAGAGGACGATGTTCGTTTTTAGGGGGAGGGAATTGTAACACCCTGTTTCCCCCAGTTTTTAAAAATAACTATAGTGGCCAAGAACTATGGCAAACTCAAAGATGTGAATGTTTGATTTGATGGGCCTTTGCATAAAAGGCCGATGAATGTAAATTATGTTATGAATATGTGTTGCATGACTACTGGGAGAGGGATGTTCTAAAAGAGACCACGATGGCTAATGAGAGGTGGTGGAAGGGACCTGGAATGGTTGCGTTAACTTCCACCGAGCTAGTACTTACTAGTTTTTACTTGCTCAAAGACCAAAGCAACTCTGTAACCTAGAATGTATTTCCCAT
Organism: Picea engelmannii; assembly: GCA_009831015.1. Lineage (NCBI taxonomy): Eukaryota > Viridiplantae > Streptophyta > Pinopsida > Pinales > Pinaceae > Picea > Picea engelmannii. The sequence continues at coordinate 374,942 of ML781714.1, forward strand.
TAGATTGGTAGGTGGGGAGGCTCCTCAAGAGTTAATGAGGGGATGGGGGTGAACCGCCCATCTGTAACAACCCTCAGACCTAACCACAGATGGAGAAATTCACACCACATGCAACCCTTGCAGACAAATTGGCAAGAGAGGAAATGTGGTGAAGGGGAGAGCGTGTGCGACGAGGATCACGGAAGAACACTGGAGAAAACCTTGGAAACACAGGGAGTTTTGAATATCAGGAGAAGGAGAGTAACCTTCGTCCTAGATTTTTTTTTGTATCAGGAGAAGGAGAGTAACCTTCATCCTAGATTATTTTTCTGTATCAGGAGAAGGAGAGTAACCTTCGTCCTGGATTATTTTTCTTTATCAAGAGAAGGAGAGTAACCTTTGTCCTTGACTTCCATTGAGCTGGAAGTAGGAGGTTGAACCTCAAAGCATCGTGGTCTAGATTGGGGGTGGCTAGTGGTAAATCCATTTGGAGTCACTGAGCCTATGGTTGGGTGGAAATGAGCACCCCTCTCAGCAGTTGCATCACACCTGGTAGATCTGATAAGTGTTTTATACCTTGTATTTCAAACTGAATATCATGAATACATGCTTATGTTTATATGCCCATAATAATTTCTGTGTAGAATGATTTCCTGACATTTTAAACTGGAAATAATGGATGCGTGTGTATGCTTACATGTCATCATTGGTTTTTGTACAAATGGTTAAGTCTGGGGCATGATTACACTCCACCGAGAATTTCCTTGTTTTCTTGATTCTTGTAATATTCTGGGAAGGCCCCTCGAGAGTACCCTTCCCCGGGGATTACCCCATAAACCTTGGAACCATGCCGAACCTTTACCCAGAGACTTGAATAAGATTAGGGACGATTTCCCAATAACCATCTGAAGGCTCATGCGATTCGGGCCTGGAAACCTTATGCAAGGAAGTGTAGCTCTCTAAGGTCTCGGAGTCGTGGGAGTTTGAAGCCCCAAGAGGTTGAATTTCGTGATTCAAGCTCAGAAGGGATAGCGAGTCCAATTATAGAAAGAGAGAATACCCTATCATTTGGTAGACGAATGGTTGGATGGCTTTCGGAAATACCCTAGATCTGTGAAGACCGATGGATATAGAGAAGGAGCGCAGGCATTAACACCTCGACCCTTTCAGCCTTCGCAAGTAGCGATGGGATCCAGGACCGTAGATCCAAGGATTTGATGGAGCCCTATTGACCATCGATCTTAGCCTTTGCACATGCAGGATAGTATCATTTCACTGACTCGTGACTCAGGGTGGTCAAGGGTAGGACTATATGAACTCACGATTTGTGAGATCGCGACGTGATCGTGGTCGTTGGATCCAGGCCACGGGAGAACCGTGGGATTATAACTTTCATGGTTATCGCCTATCGGGGGTTCGAAACTTGAGAGAGTTTCTTTTCGACTGTAGAAGTCACAAAGTGACGAGTGCCGAGGTCTCATGAAAACACGTGGCCCATCCGTAAGTGGGGACCACGTGGTTGACATGTTGCGTAACAACAAGCGCCTAGAGGAAGGTGGAAGCGGGTGACTGGTGGTGGACACTTGTCGCCTGGGAGAGAGTCAACCCATTGTTTACTTATCGTGGCTCAGGTTTTCGCAGGATGAATAAGTTTCACCTTGATCGCTAAGGCTGCGAAATTCCAAGAGCCGAGGTCTTGTGTGACGGGCGGTGGTGACACAACTCGTGAGCAGAGTATAGCAGAGGAGACAAGTGGTGTGTGCACATCACTTTGGCAGAGTCCACGTAACATTGACCTCTCGCGTCTCGGGGTTTCGCAAAGGAGGAGCACGAGGGCTCAACACCTCAAATAGCGAAGTTGCGAGTGGTGCTAGTGTTTGGCCTAGCCTACGGTTACATGTAGCAGGAGCTAGTGAGGAGGGAGCCATACCCGTATCGTATCTCGGGTATCGATGTTTCGAGAAAGGGGAGTCGACATTCTTGACTCCCAAATCACGAGTTGCGAAAGGAACTTTCACTAAGGCCAGGTTGTGGTCGTTTGGAGGAGGATAAGGGAAGGGAGGGTTTGCTCTAGGCCCCATAGACGTCTCGGGGATTCTGTCCCTCGAAGAAAAAGATGAAAAATCTAGGTTGTCGTAGTGGGTGTGTGACGTCCCCTGTCCATCATAGTTATGTTGCTTGTTGATTTTTTGTTCTGCATCGAACCTTATGCGTAGTAACTTCTTACATTGGTACCAATCCTTGATTGTTTCCTTGTGTGCTCCCCACCATATTGTAGGTGTGGCCTTGAGTTCTATATTGAGTGCTAAGATTCTCTATTTTTCTATGAATTCATCCTCGCACTGTGACAAGAATACTTCTAGATCATTCACTCCATGGAAACTGGGTGGTTCCCTAATCTCCATACCTACCCATCTTACTGTGCGTTCGATTCTTGCGCACCTTCTTGTGGAAACTTTGTGTAGCCTTTTTTGCTAGTTTTCTAAACCTGTATCTGAGTCTGTCACACATGAAGTAATGCTCCACCAACTGAGTATCTTGTCTGTAGTTGGGTTTATGTAATCCTCATCACACGTAGTTTTTCTTTACAACTAGATGATTTTGTCTAAGTATAAACAGGTAGGTTCTACAAACCTCTCCCCTTCTGATGGATCCAATGGTGCATTGACTCTGTATTCCCCTGACTCAAATGTCATTTTTTGTGTCTTTAAATTGATTATAGCCTGGTTATCAAATGCCCAATCCAAGCCAAGAAATGTTGGATATGGTGTTGTGTTGTCCACTATTTCAATTAATTCAAAGTCTGCTTTAGTGCGAATTCCTTCCAGGTCTACTGTTACTCCTTTTAGTCTTCCTATTGGCAAGACTCTGTGTTGGTTTTCTAGTTTCAGCTGGACTGGTGAATATCCTAGTGTGGGCTCTCCCATGCATTTCCATGTCTTCTTGGGTAATACATTGACTTCATATCCTAGATCCAGTATGATATCTCCCATGTTGAAATCTCCGATGTTTGCATTCAGTATGAACTCCCTACTTGTTCTTCTCCTTGTATGTAGGTGATTTACTGGTTTTTGTTCTATTTTTCCTTCTGTCTTTGTGCTATATGTTTCTAATATAGTTTGCAATATTTTGAAAACTAATGGATCATTCAACAGTTTTACACATGATTGCAAAAAGCCTTTGATTGTACTTACTTGTCCCATGGGTTTCATTTTGTTGGTGTGATCCAATAATGGAGGCATCTCATACTCTGATGCTTCCTTACTTTGCCGTGAAGTTGATTTCGACGCAGTGTCTTGCTTCAAGAATTCTTGTCTGGCTTGCTTAAATGTTTTCTTCTCGTTCTGTGCGTCAAACTGTCTCCTTGGTTCGACATTCTTTTTCACCCACTAGTGTTGTATTGGCTCTTGTCGAGATGCGTCGTTTCCTATTTTATCTCCTCCACGCATAACTATGTTGATGTTTTGTCCTTCATCCCTTGCTTCTACTAAAATCCATTAAACATTTTGATTATTTCGATTCATCTTTTCCTAGATATTTACTAATAGTGTTAGACATTCATTCATATCATGGTCTGATGTGAAACAATACATACAAGTGGTTGGTGGAAGTGGACATTCTCTTGCATAATTTCCCGGTTGTTGACAATTATGACATACCACTGGTCCTCTACCTCTTCCAAAGCCTCCTCTCGCTCGTCCTCCACCTCTGTAGCCAGCTCAATTTCCTCTCTGTGTGTTATACCGAGGCACATGATTGTACTGCACGGTGGTGTACTGAGGTTGCGTTGTGTTGTACTGTGGTTGTGCGGTATTATATGGTTGTTGCACAGTATTGTACTGTCGCTGCGTAGTGTTGTATGGGGCTGAAACTTGGTTAAATTGTGGTGCGGCTTGCCCAGTCATCATTTATGCCTACACTCTCTATGGATATGATGTCCTCTCTCTCATCAAATCCATAGTTCAACAATATTTGTCATCTTGGCCCACTGACTTGCAATAGTTTCAATATGAACTCTTTCAGACTGTTTGGTATTTCTGCATCATTGGGCAATGATATGGATCGTGGCCCGGTTTCTTACATATTTCACACCATAGTTGTAACACACCTATGGTGGGGCATACAAATTTTTTTCTCTTTAATTAATGAAATCCTCTATCCATGGTCTCTAATTTGGAAATCAGGGCCTAGCCCCTCCTTCTTCGGTGACCATCGCATATGACCACGGGTTATGATTGAACGCCAAGGCCACAGGCGCCTAATCCAATGCTTTGGAACTTTAGGCTTCGGGAGTTTTTGATTCATCGCCCACCAATTCCTTCGAACTTTGAAGTGGCGAAGTTACAAACTGTCACGAAGGGATAACGGTCCCTACTCTCCCTCAATATCAATGAACCTCAATGATTTCGGGCCTCTGGGCTTCGGAAAAATTTGAAGCACCTCGTTGCAAAACCTCCAGAGTACTAATCCTCTGAAGTATAAAATCTGACTCTGCGTGTCCTTGGGGAGTTCGACAGTCCTGATTCAATTCGGGACTTCGACGTTCGGGAGACCTGGACACTCACACAACCTTTCCTCCTGAAGTAATCCATACCCAAAAATGTATACCAAGCACCACACATCCATTGTAAATCGACGACTTAGTTTCATTTTGGGACTTCGACCTTCGGGAGCTTCAGACATTTCTGCAGCCTTTTCCTCTTGGAGCATTTTCTTCCAAAGTCAAAGATCATGCGCCACACATCCTTCCAGATCAATGATCCTGGTTTACTTTAGGACTTCGGTGTTCAATATTTTCTTCCTCTCCACACTCATTTTCTCTTGAAATTATTTCACCCGAAGTTAACAATCTATCGACGCATGTCTCCCACGAATCGACGACTACAAATCACTTCGGTTATTCGGGCTTCGGGAGTTTCAAATACTCCAATGCCTTTCTCCTCCAAAGTAGCTATCTCCCAAAATAGAATATATACTGAAACATGTCCTTAGCTGATGGATGACTTAGATGAACTACGGCTCTTCGGCTTTCGGGAGTTCTTGTTCAACATATCCCCTTTTCTCCTAGAGTGATTTCACCCGAAGTTGACGATCCACCGACACGTGTCTCCCACAGATCGACAACTGCAAATCACTTCGGCTCTTCAGGCTTCGGGAGGTTCAACCTCTCCACACTCGCTCTCTCTCGGAGTGATTACACCAGAAGTCGACAATCTGTCAACACGTGTCCTTTCTCTTAGATCGACGGTACATAAGGGCTCCGTTACTCCACAGATTTCTGAAGGAACTCACGATTATCCACCTAGCAACTTTTCTAGGTTTGACAGTCATGATACATCCATTACTGATGTGTTCATCAATCGACGATTCATAGTGATTGTGGGGCCCCAATGTGCACACTCTTTATCAGAGAGCTCAACCTCCGCAATCTAAAAGGTACTCACCCAACTCGGTCTAACCAGAGTCGTTGATATTCCAACCTAATGAGATCAACGACATTGGTGAATTGTGGGCCATGAACTAGCGCGTCTGCTAATTTCACCTTCATGTTCTGCAATGATTCCCCGCCATCGATCTCTATTCATAGATCGACGGTTCATAGTGATTTTGGGGTCCAACCTATGCAATTTGGGAAGTGCTTGCTCGACTCTAGTCTAATCCTTGACGTTGATCTTCCATTCCCAATGAGATCAATGTTGTTGGTTGATTACAGGCCATGAACTAGCATGTCCACTAATTTCACCTTCGTGCTCCACAATGATTCCCAACCATCGATTTAATCAAGTGACTGGTGTTTGATTCATTAACTCGAGTGGGTATTTGAGTCAATATGATGACTGAGATGAATTATCCTCCCATTAAATGAATCACATCCATCTTCGTTGTCAGATTCTTAAGTCATCTACGGTTCTTATTACTTTGATAGTTTAGATAACTTGACTATCGTGAAATTTGACATCTCATAGTTTTGAGGTCCTGAGGTTCTGAAACCTTCATGAGCTAACACCTTTAATGCAGGGTTCCTAGACCCATGTCACATGGACCTTCAAATGAATCTTGGGCTATTAACCCTACTCTTATTCGAGTTTTTGGTTAAGGACTTAGGCGCGAGTTCAAATTCTCTTAGATTACTGGTCTGAAGGGAACACCTCCCTAACTCACATAACTTTAAGCTATGAAATAGGGTAAGGTAAACTTGTGAGGTTACCGAGATAGTAGTAGTGCCAAGAGGCTTGCTCTGACTCTAGGACTGTGATGTAATTTCCTGGGGAGAAATTCCTTCGAGGGATAAAACTGGAGCATATGGAAAAATCAAGCATAAGAATAATTTCTCAAGGGAACAAATGCATACTCATAACTTAACCATTTCAATGCAGAAAACATTTATAGACACATAAATATACACATGCATCCATTATTTCCAATTCAGGGAACAAGGCATGAAAACACTTATTAGAACCATAAAGCGTGATGCGACTGCTGAAAGGGGTGCTTGTTTCCACCCAAACATATGCTTAGTCACTCCTAATGGATTTACCATTGGCCACCCCCGAGCTTAAACCATGATGCTTTGAGATTTAATCTCTTTCTTCCAGCTCAATGAAAGCTAGGGATGAAGGTTACTCTCCTTCTCCCAATACATAAATAGATAGGGCCAAAGGTTACTCTCCTTCTCCCGACCCAATATCTATTTTTATGGGATCATAACTCACTCCATTTTTTTTTCCAATGCTTCCATGGACCCAAGAGCTCAGGCTCTCATCTCTTCACTCTTCGTAGGTCTTCCTATGCCCAACACACTTCCTTTCTTTCCTTCCTTAGCAAGATTGCATGTGGCTCGAATTCCCAGTCCGTGGTCAGGTCTGGAATCCTTACAGATGGGAGGTCTATCCCATCCCCTCATTAACTCTTGAGGAGGTCTTCCCACATACTATCCTCACTGTAATTCATTCTTGGTCAGAGGGTTGTTTTGATCTTGAGCAATTAAATCCAACAAAGTACTGGTTCGGTGGAGGTTAATGCAACCATCCTGGTTGCCTCCACCACCTTTTCATAGCATTCGTGGTCTCTTCTTAGCACACACCCTTTTCAACAGTCATGCAAAATGCATCCATTTTCTATTAAAATAACAAAATTTACATTCATTGACCTTTTATACAAAGCTCCATTAAATCAAACATTCACACCTTTGAGTTTGCCATAGTTCCTTGGCCAATATAGTTATAATTAAAAACTGGGGGAAATAGGGTGTTATAATTCCCTCCCCCTTAAAGGAACATCATCCTCGATGTTCTATCTATCAACATGATATGTAGATACAGGAATAACCAAAATCGGATATGCATGTCTCATGGCATCCTCCATTTCCCACATAGCCTCATCTAGGCCAAAGTGTTTCCACTGGACCTTGATTTGTGCAATGGTTTGGTTCCTGAGTGAGGTTTCCTTCCTGTCTTGTATGCATTGGGGATATGGAAGGAATTATCCCTCCATCTCCACCTAGATTACAAACCAGTCAATTATATGATTAGAATCATGTACATATTTCTTCAATAATGAAACATGGAAAACATTATGTGCCTTTACTGTGGGAGGGAGTGCTATCCTATAGGCTATAGGTCCCACTCTATCTAAGACCTCAAAGGGTCCACAATACCGAGATGCCATCTTGGCACAATCTCACATTCTTAGGGAACTCTTCATGGGCCTAACTCTGAGATAGACATGGTATCCTGTCTTGAGCTCTCTGGGATTTCTCTTTCTGTCGGCGTAACTTTTCTGTCTATTCTGAGAAATCTTCATATTTTTCTTTATCTAAATCACTTGTTGTTCCATTTATTTTAGCATGTTGGGTCCGATGGTAATTCTGTCGACTGGATTACTCTAGCTAATTGGAATTTTGCACTGTCTACTGTAGAGGGCTTCAAAAAGGCTCATCTTCAAGGATTCTTGATAATCGTTGTAGGAAAACTCTACCAATGGTAGGTATTCTTCCCACTTCTTAGGGTGATGCATTACATGCATCCTTAGCATGTATTATAATATTTGGTTTACTCTTTCTGTCTGTCCATCATATTGAGGGTGATAGGCTATGTTGATCAACAATTTAGTCTCAAAACCAATCATTAAGGATTTCCAAAAGCTTGAAGTACATTTGGTGTCTCTATCAGATACAATTTCTGTAGGCATGCTATGCAGTCTAAATATCTCCTTCATGAAGATGTTGGCAATACCTATCACCTTGCAAGTTGACTTGACAAGAATGAAGTGAGCATACTTACTCAGTTTTTCCACCACGACCATGATGGCATCATTTTTCTTGGTCAATTTTGGTAATTTGGTGAGGAAATCCATGGAGATGGTTTCCCATTTCCATTCTGGGATGGGTAGGGGTTGTAACAACCCTTTTGGGTATCCATGTTCTACCTTAACTTGCTGTCATTCTAGGCACTTATCTATATAGTCAGCCATTTCTTTCTTCAATACATGACAATAGAATTGTTTCCTAGTGGCCGTGATCATTTTATGATATCTTGGGTGACCAGTATATGGTTTCTTGTGTAGTTCATCCATTATGAACCTCTTCAAGTTGTCACAGTTTGGAATATACAATCTATTTCTGTAGGTTAACATGCCTTCATTTAGTATCTGGTAACCTTCATACTTTATTCCGGTAGGCTCTTGCCTTAGGTATAAGGTCACGGTCTTGAAGAATGAATCTATTTCTTATGCATTCCTGACTCTTTCCCTGACATCCGTTTCACAGGTGCTTATCGCTGCCAGATGAATCATTTTTATACTTCTTCTAAGGGAATGAACCACCCTATTTTCCTTTTCTTTTATGTGTTTGATTTCGAAATAAAAATCACTAAGGAGAGCCATCCACCTAGCTTCCTGGAATTGAGTTTTGGTTGATCAAACAAGTTCCTCAACCCACAATGGTCTGTCATAAGCAAAACTCTCCTACCTAGGAGGTAATTCCTCCACATTTTTAAAGCATATATTATGGTATCCAACTCTAGGTCACGGGTCACATAATTGATTTCGTGCTCATTCAATTTCTTGGACACGTAGAAAATTACACGTCCCTCTTGCATAAGGACTCCTCGGAGTCCTTCCTTTCAGGCATCTGTACACATGAGGAAATCCTTATTAGGGTCTACAATATTCAACATGGGTTCATGGGCCAGGAGGTATTTTAGTTCCTGAAATCTTTCTTCACATTTTGATGTCCAAGTGAATTTAACCCCATTTTCTCAAGGGCAGTGATTGGACAACCAATCTTGGAAAACCCTTTTATGAACCTTCTATAATATCCTGCTAAGCCCACAAAGGATCTAATATCATATGCATTGTTTGGGCTAGACCATTCCATAATAGATCTGATCTTGTCAGGGTCTACTGCCACCCCTTCTTTAGAAATAACATGGCCTAAGTAATGGACTTTCTTCTGGAAAAAGTCGCACTTGCTAAACTTAGCGTAGAGCTGATGATCTCTTAGTACTTGAAGTACGAGTCTAAGATGTTCTTCGTGCTCCTCCTTGTACTTGTATTAGATTAGGATATCATAAATGAAAACCAATACTAATTTGCCCATAAATTAGTTGAGTACATTATTCATCAATCACATAAAAGTGGCGGGGGCATTGGTTAACCCAAATGGCACCACCACAAATCATAGTGACCATACCTCGTCTTGAAGGCTATTTTGTGGATGTCTTCATCCTTAATTTAGACTTGATGGTATCCATACCTTAAGTCAATTTTTGAGAAAATGGAAGCACCTCCCAATTGGTCGAACATGTCATCAATTCTTGGTAAGGGGTACTTGTTATTTATGGTTGTCTTATTGAGTTGCCTATAATCTATGCACAGTCAGAGTGTGCTATATTTGTTTTTCACAAACAAGACGGATGCTCCCCATAGAGATACACTAGGTCGGATGTATCATTTTTCCATCATATCCTTTAGCTGTAGCTTGAGCTCAACCAACTCTAGCGTACTCATCCTATAGGGCATTCTATATGCTGGCACTACTCCTGGTGCAAGTTCTATCGATAAGTCAATGTCCCTTCTTAGAGGTAGACCTGGTACCTCTTCTGGGAACACATCTTTGTATTCTCTTAATATGGGGTGGTCCTCTAGGTTTGGTTTGTCATCCTCAACAAATTCCAACACCTGTATTACATATAAAGGACACCCCTTTCTGCAATACTTTTTCATTTGAATTGCTGATATTTGTCTCACGGAGATAGGCTTCTAAATCCATTGGAGGGTTATATTTATCCCTTCTTCATTTACATATTCTAAAGTTTTATGGTGATAGTCCAATTTAGTTTTATAAGAAACCAACCAATCCATACCAATCAACAAGTCATAATATCCCAGGGGAAGTATGTTAAGGGTCGCTCGGGTGGGAAATCCATCCATGATGAATTGGAAAGATGGTATGACCTTTGCTACTTTTCTTTTGGTCCCAGTGGCTAGTTGTACCAACCACGACTTATTATGTCTAACTGGTTTCAGTTCACACTTATCAACAGTTTGAGGGGCCACATAGCTAAAATTAGAACTAGGGTCAATTAAAATAGAAACTAGATGGTTGGATACCATACCTTCCATCTCCACCACTGAATCTTGGTGGTCGGCTTGATTATTGTCCAAGGATGCATAAATTCGTGACATGCTCCTAGCCACATCATTGACGGTGGTAGCTTATTGTATATATATACTCTCCTACTATTCTATTTCCTATGTGGACAATCCCTCAGCCGATGATCTTCTCCGCAACCCCAACATTTTAAGGGTTCTTTCTTTGGGTTATCAGTCTTTCCTGGGACTGCCTCAAAAGGTTTATTTCCACTCTGAGAGGGGAAATTTTGCTGATACACACTTCTAGTAGGAAGGTTCATCCTAGAACCCTTCCCATAGTTCTTAAATCTTGAGGATTTAAACCCCTTCTTCTTGAGTCCTGAAATAATCTTCTTCTTCCAGTCCTCATGAGATCACCTCTTACTCCCGAATTGTTCATAACAATACCTCGCCTTCCAGATAGTTTCTTCTAAGGTGTTTGGTTCGTCAAAATTGATCCTGTCCTGGTAGGTATGAGGTAACCCACTAATAAATCACAAAATTTTTACCTTTTCATCCTTTATGTAGGGTACATACCTCAATAGCTCAAGGAATTTATTGACATATTCATATATGGTGAGTTTCCATAGCTTGAGTTCATAGAACTCCTTAGTTTTCCCATCCATGTATTTCTCTGATAGATACTGATTCCTGAAGTATTTCTCAAACTATTTCCATGAAAATTCCTTCTCATGGAATCCTTTCACATTCCTAAGGTCTTCCCACCAAATGGAAGCCTTTCCATTCAGGTTGAATGTGGTTATTCGAGCCTTCAAGTTTTCAGAGTAGTCATGGACTCTGAAGTACTTCTTTAAACCAAGCAGCCAAGATTCAACCTCTTCCCCTTTCTTAATCTCTCCATCAAAAGAGGGTGGCTTGGCCTTCTTGAACTCTCCAGGATCACAAATTTTGGAATGCTTTCACTTCTTTCCTTTCCCTTGAGAATGTGAGCTATTTTTTCTACTAGAAGATCCCTCGGAGTTGTTAGCTTCCTTTCTAGAGGACTCTCTCAATGAGTGTCCCCTGCCTCTAGGTTGGGCCTTCTTCGAGGTACTTCTCCTAGTGTTCTCACTCATGGGGCCATGTTTTCGGATCTCAGGTGGACTTTGACTTCTCTTCTCATGTCGTTGGTCCTCATGGATGGTTACAGGTTCATGCTACAACTTCCTCTGTATGTCGGATAAGCTCTTCAACAAGACTACATTAATTTCTATTTGTTTTTCTTTCTCATTTATCAATCTCTTGTTGTCAACCTTGCAACTCTTTAATTCGGCCCTAGGGATCCTTACAGTTTCAGCCAGATTCGGAGGGGTTTCCACCGCCCTCCTTTCGTTAGATTCTTCATCTCTATTGTGGGAGCTATCCCCCACTTCATAACACGTCGCCATCCTTTAGAATTGAAATTTTCCCATGATTTACTGACTGCTCGAGTGCTGAAAAACACTTATTGTTAGCTAACAGTCTATTAGTTTATGAACAATACATAGTTCAATTTTCTTAAATGTGAACACATAGTAGAAAGTTTCATTCTTTTCCTTAATAAAATTTTAACCAAACTCTTTTAAGAAAGAGGTGAGATAGGGTGTCTCTCTTAAAAGTACTCTAAATATTTTTTAAGTGACTCGTCCATGAGCCCAAGCAGACCAAGTGTTGTAACCATGCTATGATACCAATTTGTAACACACCTATGGTGGGGCATAAAATTTTTGTTCTCATTAATTAATCAAATCCTCTATCCATGGTCTATAATTTGGAAATAGGGGCCTAGCCCCTCCTTATTTGGCGAACATCACATATGACCATGGGCTATGACCGAATGCCAAGGCCATAGGTGCCTATTCTGGTGCTTCAAAACGTCGGGCTTCGAGAGTTTTTGATTCATTGCATGCCAATTCCTCCGAACTCCGAAGTGGAAAAGTTATGAACTTGTGAAAAGGGATCAATGGTCCCTACTCTCCCTCAAGATAAAAAACCCTCAATGAATTCAGGCCTCCGGACTTCTACGGAATTCAAAGCACCTCCTCACAAAATATCTAGAGTACTAATCCTCTGAAGTACACCATTTGACGCCACGTGTCCTTAGGGAGTTTGATGGTCCTGATTCACTTCAAGACTTTGGTGTTCGGGAGTCCCAGATGCTCACACAACCTTTCCTCCCGAGGTACTTTGTACCCAAAGTTCTAGATCAAGGGCCATGCATCCGTTTTAAATCAACAACTTAGTTTCATTTCATGACTTCGACCTTCTAGAGCGTTAGACGTTTCTGCAATGTTTTCCTCCCGAAGCGTTTTCTTCTGGAGTCAAGGATCATGCGCCACACGTCCATCCAGATCAACAGTCCTAGTTTACTTCAAGACTTCGACGTTCAGGATTTTCTTCCTCTCCACACTCACTTTCTCCCAAAATTATTTCACTCGAATTTAATGATCTATCGACGCATGTCCCCATGAATCGACGACTATAAATCACTTCGGCTATTCGGGCTTCAGGAGTTTCAAATACTCCAATGCCTTTCTCCTTAAAAGTAGCTATCTACTGAAATGGAATATATATTGACACATGTCCTTAGTTGACGGATGACTTAGATGAACTCTATCTCTCTGGCCTTTGGGAGTTCTTGTTCAACATATCCCCTTTTCTCCCGGAGTGATTTCACTTGAAGTCGATGATCTGTCGACCCATGTTTCCCACGGATCGACGGTTGCAAATCACTTCGTCTCTTCAAGCTTCGGGAGGTTCAACCTCTCCACACTCGCTCTCTCCCAGAGTGATTACACTTGAATTCGATGATCTGTCGAAACGTGTCCTTTCTCTTAGATCGATGGTACAAAAGGGATTCTTTACTCCGTATATTTCCAAAGGAACTCACGACTATCCACCTAACAAATTTTTGAGGTATGACAGTCATGATCCGATCGTTACCGATGTGTTCACCAATCGATGGTTCATAGTGATTGTGGGGCCCCAATGTGCACACTCTTTATCAGAGAGCTCAACCTCCACAATCTGAAAGGTACTCACCCAACTCGGTCTAACCAGAGTCATTGATATTCCAACCCTACAAGATCAACGCCATTGGTGAATTGTGGGCCGCGAACTAGCGTGCCCACTAATTTCACCTTCGTGCTCCACAATTATTCCCCACCATTCATCTATGTTCATATATCTATGGTTCATAGTGATTGTGGGGTCCAACCTCCGCAATCTTGGAAGTGCTCGCTCGACTCTAGTCTAATCTTGGTCGTTGATTTTCCATTCCCAACTGCTATAGTGGGAACCCCCCCTACAGACTACACTAGGGTTATAAAGTGCAGGCATAGCTAATTGTCTAAAGTCTCCTACTCTTAACCACTATCCCAACAACACCCCACATTAATATATAAATTACAAAGTATAGGGATCCGATAGTCTTACCTTGAACTCTGCGCCCAGTGTCGATCCCAATGTGTTCAGTCGTTTCTCAACTGCAAATATCCTCCCAAGGATGACCTGCATTCACCAAAAGACAAATAAGAAAATGAGAACAAGCATTCTATATATGGATTAATGGGTTAGATGTCATAACAAAATGTAAATCAATCATACAGATTAAACACATCATATGGCAGGATGACAAAAGTAATTCTTTATATTAATCTCATAATGTCACTTACAAAACGTGATCGATGACTGCTCCTCGAACTCGGTCCTGGGATCCTCTTCACCAAGATCCAACCGCTTCCATGTATCCTTATTCTCTCACACTTCTCTCTAGATAATAGGCATAGGTTTATGGATGAGGAAAAAGGGCAAGAATGGAGAATTCTGGCTCAAACTCACAAAGTGGCTGCAAATTCTTGGGGCAAGGGGGGAATTAGGAAATGGGAAAATTTTCACTACTTTCATGCTTCTCCTTATAATGGGACCCCAAAACCTTCTTTTATATTCTAAAAAGATAGTTATTCGGTTGGGTGATAGGCTATGGGTGGTCAATTGGTTAGGAAATTACCCAAAAGCCTGTATCCCCTTGCAACTTTTTATTTTTTGCAACTTTTGTGGGTATACGTGGGCTATAATGGTGCACATAGAATATGTACACGGGAAGTAATGGTACAAATAGCATACATACGCTGGCAGTAGTGGTGCAGGGCACGTACATCTTCAAAAAATTGGTTTTTAAGAAGAGCTATTCAATATTGGCTTGGAAAAAATAGTAAGTAAGATGGCCTACTGCTAGGTATGCATGTCTGGTGAAAATTAGGGTTATAAAAGATGCCCCCTAATGTGTGAGGTTAGAAGAGAATCTGATGGCTGAAATACATTACAAATCTTTACCAACGTACGAAGCAAGTGAGCCTAGGACCATATTTTGGGAGATGCTATCTGCAAAATAACAATTGTCTCACTGACGTGGGCATACCCATGCTTGGGATGAAATACATCATGGCTGCCAATAAAATACATAAGATATCCATGTCTTGTATCTATATAAAGTGTAGTCGTGAACAGTACACAACAGATCTACATCTCAAAATCGAAAAATATACATGAATAATATCCATCTTCAAGAAGCTAACGACGCTTGATGGTTGGAGATGAGGTCTTCAGAGCTCAAGAAACAACTTCAAGATCTTCTAAACTTAGGTAGGAGTGTAATGTGAGTGTACATATTCACTACCCAGAGGTCTTCGACGAATTGTCGGGGAACAAACAAGAGGATATTGGTGATCAGGTATAGAACTTCATTGATTTTGAACAAATACTTTGATTGGAATTTCGAGATGGTTGGGCATGAGGACAAGAGACAAACTGTAGAAGGGATGAATCAAGTTGGGTAAAAATTCCCTTGGACAATAGCATGATGAAATATGAGACTCATGCAACATGACATTAACATAAGTTCACGATGCAGGAGGCAACACAAACTCTCCATATGTTTGGAAGAATAACCAAATGGAGGAGGACACAACTCTATGTTACGAGAACAACTCCCTAAGGTCATATTAAATACCAGAGCTTGACGAACAAATGGAAGGATGTGCTTTGTCCAAGGGCAACTCATTGTGCTGCTATACAAAGAAAATACTTTTCCCATCCTCTTTTTGGGGTATATTTGATTTTTTATCTTTTTCAATATTTTGAAAGCTTGAAAAAGAATAAAAGAATGCTACGTTACAAAGGAGGAATGAGTGTCACAAACATACTAGTTCCAAGCATGAGGAACACACCAATTCTCAGAGAAAGGAAACATGTGCAGGAAAAGGACACTCGAGAAAATTCCTCCATGGGTCAAGGTGTTAAGACGCAGAGGCAAAGTGCTACAACGCTTGCATATAAGGCATGCTTCAAAGGTTCAGTTGAGAGCCACATGGAGCCGAGATTAGGCCAAAGACGCAAGAATGAAAATGTGATTAACAAAAAACAATGATAACATCCTTAAATGTAATTTTAAACGAGCCCAGAGAAGGTAAGCTTGGTGGTTTTTCATTTTTAGAGAGTCCGAAAAAGAGCAAAAGAAGACTCCATTGGGGTACCTTTTTCGAAGATAGTCTAGTCAGTTCAAAAAAAGGAATAAATTAGCACCGAAAAGACGTCTATTCAAAACCATTTTAACGAGTGTGACAAAGACAAGATCACTCGACAATCTTTTCAATTTTAAGGAGTCTAAAAAGAGCTTAACTATGGGCTCGCTGCCTTTTTCTAGATTTAATCTCCTTAGCCCGAAGAAGGTGAAATTTACTGAGTAGAACTCTCTCGGCGAGACAAATCTCCCGAGGTGTACCTTTTTTCTCCTTAATCTACAGGCCAGAAAAAGGGGTAAACCCATGCCAGGAGATGTTTTTCTAAATCAATTAACAAGTGTGAAAGAACAAGGTCACTCGACGATCTTTTCAATTTTAAGGAGTCTGAAAAGAGCTTAACTATGGACTCCGTAATGGATGTTCTTTTGGACTGGTTTAATGAGTGTGAAGAAACAATCTCACTCGATGATCTTTTCACTTTTAGGGAGTTTGAAAATAGCTTAACTATGGACTCTGTGGGGGTTCCTTTTTTGTAAATTTAGTCCCTCAGACCCGAAAAAGAGTTAAAATTATACCCGAGAATACTCTTTTAGCGAACCGAAGTTCCTAGAGTATTCCTTTGTTCATAAAATTGACCATCCGGCTGAAAAAGGGGTAAACTACCATCAGACAGACGTGCCTTGAAATTTTAGTTTGGCGAGCGTGAAGGGAAACAAGATCGCTCAACAATCTTTTCATGTTTAGAGGGTCTAAAAAGGGATTAAAAGAAGACTCGAGGGGGCTACGACTCATGTATGAAACTAGTTTAGGTAGATCCCACTGCTAGGCTTCGACTAAGAGTCTCTTCGACGATCAACTTGGGAAGTCTCCCAAAAGGGAAGAAAACACAAACCATGATGTAAGTCCTCCCACGGTATAGAAACCGTAGTCATGGCTTCAAGGATGGCCTCATCTGAAGGCAATTCAAAATCTGAGAAATCATGCAAACGAGGGTAGACAGTCCCAAAGGGTGAAGTAAACTGACTATATTCCATATGAAAATGGAGGCTTTGACTAGGATTGACAGAGTCTATTAGCGAAGAATCACAAGCACGAGGTCTTGAGGATCTACAAACAACGAGATCAGACTTAGAAGGAGACTCAAGATCACTTGGACCTAGAGGGGGAAGTAAGGGCTCTCATGACCCCATTGGATAAACCAATGGATCAATTGCTAAGACCAAGTCTTGAGAAGGAAAACATGATTGCACAGGTTCCTTCTCAGAAGCAATTGAACACCGAGGATAAGACACCGCATAATTAACACGTGGTGGGGTAGATTCTACACGAACACTAGGAACATATAAAGGGGAAGCCTGAACTAACGGTGAATTAGGATGGTGATTATCATATGCCAGCTGGTCGATATTGACAATGCTTCCATTGTGAGGGAAATTCATTACCCGAAAGAGCATAGATACCACAACGTTCATAACATATACATAATCATGCCCGAGAAGCATATTGAAATCTAACGGGCCTTGCACCACTATAAAATCAACAAGGACAGTACTCCCACCTAACGACATAGGAAACTGAGGAAGAACCCCCAAATATTCACTAGGGCATTTGTCAAAATCTAACATCTCATGCGAAGCAGATGCAAGCTCATGAGATCCCAAGACTTTCCAAACCGAGGAGGATAAAATACTTGCAGATGCTCCTTCATCCACAATACATAGATAAATGTTTGTTGAATTGACTTCAACCCTTATTTGAAAAGGTGCAGAAGAAGGAAGACGAGTTTCAACAATATCATTCCAATCAAAGGAAACCATCCTAGGGCTTGGAGAGGGTGTGCTCGAAGTGATCGAAATTCCCCCTTGTTATGAAAGTACTAAACTGGAAATGCTAAAAACATAGTCGGTAGACACTTCACTCCCCAAGAGAGGAGTGGGATCAACTGAAGACTACAACGATGTGACCACTTTGGTAGCCTCGACACTCTCCAAGAGAAGAGTGGGATCAGCCGAAGACTGCAACGGCATGACCACTTTGGTAGAATCAACACTCCCCAAGAGAAGAGTGGGATCAGTCGATAACTACATCATCATGACTACTTTCACAACCAGTGGCTAAAGTTCCCGACGATACCAACCAAGGAACCCCTTTGCAAGGGTATTCTTGTGCTTTTCCTTTCTTTGGAAACGTTGGTGTCCCTTTGATTACCACTTTGTACATTCCAGGGTTGAATGTGGGACTACCGAGGTTGAATGTGGGAAGAGTTTCACTGCTTTCATGCTTCTCCTTAGAATGGGACCCCAACACATTATTTTATATGCTAAAAATATAGTTATTCGGTTGGGTGATGGGCTATGGGAGGTCAATTGGTTAGGAAACTACCCAAAATCCCGTATCCCCTTGCAACTTTTTATCTTTTGCAACTTTTTTGGGTATACGCAGGCTGTAATAGTGCAACTAGCGTATGTACGTGGGAAGTAATGGTGCAGCTAGCATACATATGCTGACAGTAGTGGTGCAGAGCGTGTACATTTTCAAAAATTTGGTTTTTAAGAAGAGCTATTCAGTATTGGCTTGGAAAAAATAGTAAGTAAGATGGCCTGCTGCTAGGTATGTATGTCTGGTGCAAATTAGGGTTATAACACCAACGAGATCAATGACTTTGGTTGATTGTGGGCCGTGAACTAGCATGTCCACTAATGTCACCTTCGCACTCCGCAATGATTCCCAACCATCAATTTAATAGAGTGACTGGTGTTTGATTCATTAACTCCAGTGGGTATTTGAGTCAATCTGACGATCATGATGGCTTCTCCTCCCATTAAATGGCTCACATCCATCTCCGCTATCAGATTATTAAGTCATCTATGGTTCTTGTTACTCTAATATTTTGAGTAAATTGACTATCGTGAAATTTGACATCTCAGAGATTTGAGCTCCCGAGGTTCTGAAACCTTCATGAGATAACTTCTTTAATGCAAGGTTTCTAGACCCAGGTCACATGGACCTTCAAATGACTCTTGGGATATTAACCCTACTCTTAGTGGTGTTTTTGGTTAAGGGCTTAGGTGCAAGTTCAAAGTCTCTTAGACTACTGGTTTGAAGGGAATGCCTCCCTAACTCACAAAAAATTAAGCTTTGAAACAGGGCAAGGAAAACTCGTGAGGTTATCAAGATGGTAGCAGTGCCAAGAGGCTTTCTCAGACTCTAGGACTGTGATGTAATTTCCTAGGGAGAAATTCTTTCGAGGGATTAAACTGGAGCATATGGAAAAATCAAGAAAAAACATAAGTTCTCAAGGGAACAAACACATACTCATAACTTAACCATTTCAATGCAGAAAACATTTATAGACACATAAATATACGCATGCATCCATTATTTTCAATTCAGAGAACAAGGCATGAAAACACTTATCATAACCATAAGGCGTGATGTGACTGCTGAAAGGGGTGCTCTTTTCCACCCAACCATAGGCTCACTCACTCCTAATGGATTTACCACTAGCCACCCCTGAGCTTAGAACACGATGCTTTGAGATTCAATCTCTTTCTTACAGCTCAAAGAAAGTTAGGGATGAAGGTTACTCTCCTTCTCCCAATACAAAAATAGATAGGGATGAAGGTTACTATCCTTCTCCCGGCTCAGTCTCTATTTTTCTTGGATCAAAACTCACTCCATTTTTTTTTCCAGTCCTTCCATGGACTCAAGATCTCAGGCTCTTGTCTTTGCACTCTTCACAGGTCTTCCTCTACCCACCATGCTTCCTTTCTTTCCTTCCTCAACAAGATTGTGCATGGCTCAAATTCCCAGTTCGTGGTCAGGTCTGGAAGACTTACAGATGGTTGGTCTACCCCATCCCCTCATTAACTCTTGAGGAGGTCTTCCCACCTACCATCCTGACTGTAATTCATTCTTAGGTCAGAGGGTTGTTCTTATCCTAGGAAATTAAATCCAACAAAGTATTGGTTTCGTGGAGGTTAACAGAACCATCTCTGGTCCCCTCCACCACCTTTTCATAGAATTTGTGGTCTCTTCTTAGCACATCCCCTTTCCAACATTCATGCAATATGTATCCATTTTCTATTAAAATAAAAAAATTTACATTCATCGACCTTTTATACAAAGGTCCATTAAATTAAACATTCACACCTTTGAGTTTTCCATAGTTCCTTGGCCAATATAGTTATAATTACAAAATGGGGGAAACAGGGTGTTACAATAGTCCTGTTGGTAATAGATTTGGCATTCTTGCTTCCATATACTACACAAATGTTAGACATTCGTTCTTGTGGTGTCCTTCCGTCCTACATGTGGTACACCAAATGACTTCTCGTTTATCCTTTCTTTTTCTCTGGTTTAGCTGAAATGTTAAGTTCTTCAAATCCTCTTTCATTTATTCGATGGTTGGATCCATCTGCTGATATTGGTTTTCTTCCAGTTGTAGGGTTGCTTGCAGAGCCTCTGCCTGTGTCTAAAACTTTTGTTGTCACAATGGGTATTTTAAGTGTGGTAGCAGTGAATTGACGAACAAATGCATGTGTTGCATATTGATCATGAGATATTTCAACTTACCTTTCATTCGCTTAAATATATGATCAATATCCCATACAGATTCTCCTGGTTTTTGTCTGATTTCTATCATCTCGTTCATGTACTGATCTTCTAAACTTGTCTTTTGGAACTCATTTATCAATAACTTCTTGATATCTGCAATCGTGTTGGTTATCCTTGGTGGATTGTTTGTAGCTAAACTCATATACCAATCCCTTGCACGATCCCTTAGTGTAATCGCTAGTTGTGCCAGTTTAGTATCTTCATTTGTGATCTGTTTCGCTTCCCAGATATTTTCACAGATAAACAAATGTTTTTCTAGATCCTCCGACGCTTCTCCTATGAATTCTGGTAATATGATGGTGGGATCATGTCCTCCCATCCTGAATGCTGAATTGCTACCTCCACACAATGTATATACTTGACTAGTTTTTCCTGAACTGGCTCCTCCAGTTGTTGTTCCTTGTGTATATGTACTTCCTATTGTCTTTCTTCCCCCAAAATGTGGTTGTCTAAACGATGATGTTCTCTTTGGTGTATTAGTCGCACATGGGTTTATGGGTTCCACACTGACATTAATATGGATAGGATCACTGCCTTCTCTTCTCACTCTTGGACCTCTTGACTTTCTCTCATATGTTGTGCACAACATTTCCTCAATCTGATCCACAACCCAGAGATCCTCTATCTCTTCTTCATCGCTCGCCAAGCCTTCCCTAATGGCTACAAATCTCTTATTGGTATTCACCTTGTATTGGTAGGGTACTCCGCTAAGCGTATTTCCAGCTGTCACCATGATCCACTTGATTTGGTCATCGTCCGTCATGATTGGGTCCAAGGCTTCCTCCTACTTTCCTTTATCCAATTCTCCTTCCATTTCTCCTTTTTCTATCAGTGCTTCCTTCCTTACCCCATGCACGCAGGGAAGTTTAGATATCTGACTCCATTTTCATGAAACCTTTTTTTATACAGTAATATCTTAATAGAAGTATACAACGATATAATATACCTTCCTCGAGGTCCACGTATAAAATATTGCTCTATTTCATTCTACGACTTCATTGTGTGTACTGCAAACTCTGTTATAAAGCCTACTACAATAATGTCGAGTCAAAAATCTACTTCTCGAGTGAATTTTTTGTTCACCCGCTGTAACTGTGCGATATGAACTGGGGTCCACTCTAACTGTTGGATATGGTTCGTTGCGTGGTTATCCTTCAGCCTTAATATCCACTCTTGAAATAAGTGTGGAAAATCACAGAAAAAGACTTCATGTAAATCAATAAACACATATTTCTCAAGATGTTTGCGTGGTGTTACTCTAGGGTTTCTGTTATCTTTCTATGAAAACTCCAGCTCCTTTGTCTTCAACCAGCTTTCGATCTCTACTTTTGTGGGATTCCACAATCTCAACACCCCCATCTAGCGGTTCATTCTTTTCTCCTTCTCCTTGTTTGCTTTAGTATTCTCTCGACCCACCTCTCGCAGATATTATGTATATTTTAATGGATATTCAACAGATCCCTTATACTCAATCCTCTACTGTTCCAACCAAGGAAAACATAACCATTTGTTGGTTACTTATTTATTTCTATGAGTTTATATATTTATCTTGAATGACCCAGGGTTCATGTCTGTTTGGGTTCCAACAAAGCCTCTAAAAGTATCGGCCCTCCTGGTAAACCAGAAGGCAATGCGGTGCACATAGTGCACCACACAGTCTCACCCAAGATAATCTTAATGGGTGGCTACAATACTCATGCGTTTGTAGCCCAGGATTGAGTGGAGATATGTGAAGTGTATGCTAATGGTTCTATTTCTACTTATTAGCACATTAAAATGTCATTTACGATTATGCATGGAATATAACCAACTCATTCATTCATCATATTAACAACTATTGAAACAGTAAAGAAACACATGCATTCAATCACATAACACAGGTTTTATCATGGTTCACCCCCTCCTGGGATACGCCCACAAAGATACGACTTCTTGGCTATTTTATTATGGCAGTTCCAAAACTACGATGCCATGCACCTTACAATTCTTCTCAGTCAGGTCACAATCTAATATGAGGTGGACTAGATCGCACCAGGCTCCTCAACCTGTGATATAAACCTCAATATATACTCTCCTTACCCTGCTCTAGCTCAACAACTCACAAAATTAGGTCGTATATCAAACTATTACAACTCATCATTATCTCCTTCTACTTCTCTCTCTCAACATCTCAACCCCCCTTCTATGAGACCTAGGTATATATGTTTGTACATTTTTGTATAACCAACCATTATAATGTATTGCAAAAACCCTAACCCTACCATCGTTAGGTATTCCATGCATGCATGCATGGTGCTCCTTCTTCCAGCTATCGCTTCCCTCGTGCATGCTTTCTTTCCCAAAATAGCCTTTCTTTCCGCTTTGGCCTGCTTCCAATAGAGACTGTGAGAGAAAGAAGACGAAGTTACAACGTGTGTGTTGTAATTTGTATCCCTTCATTTGTTGGATAGTAAAAGGAAGGACCTCACAATTTCTTTGGTGGACGTAGCCCACACTGGGTGAACCATGTATATCTGTGTCTCTATTGTATTATGTATATTTTGTGTTTTATTTCTGCATTTTATTTTATTTTATTGCTCCGCGATCCTGTTTTTATAACAAATGGTATCAAAGTGAAAGGTAACTCATAGGAAAAGAGGGTTCCTGGTTCGAGTGGGAGAAATGGAAAAATATGGAAAGTTTAGGGTTGATAAATTTAACAACCAAAACTTCCATTTATGGAAGATGCATATGGGAGATTATTTATATTAGAAGGATCTATTCCTACCATTGGGTGGAATATAAAAGAAGTCAACGGACATGAAGGATGAAGAATGGGAGGTTCTTGATAGAAAGGCACTAGGAACGATACAGGTGAGCCTGCCGGTGCCCTTCAATATTTTGAAAGAAAATACAATGAAGGAGTTGATGGACACATTGGATAAACTATATGAAAAACCCTAGGAATACAATAAGGTATTTCTAATGAAGATATCAGAAGGTGGGTCTATTACTAATAATCTAATTCTGTAAAAATGGAATTTGATGATGAGGTCAGGGCTCTTTTGATCTTGTGCTCATTTCCAAAAAATTGGAATGGCTTGGTCATGGATGTAAGTAACTATGTCTCTGGTTCAAACACTTTAAAATTTGATGATGTTGTTGGTGTTATCCTTAGTGAGGAAATGTGATGGAAAAGCACAGGTGAGACATCAAGTAATGTGTTAAACATGGAGAACAGGGGAAGACAAAATGATAGAGGAAAGGGCTCAGGGACCACAATAATTCTAGGAAGGGCATATCCAAATCCATAATGGGAAATATAGAGTGCTTGAATTGTGGCATCTGAATAAAGACTACAGATCTCCAAATAAACAAAGAGATGGACAACAGGAGAAAAATCAAGAAGCAAATGTAATAGGTGATGTGTTACAAGATGCTTTGATTCTTTTTGTAGATAATATTTTTGAGTCTTGGGTAGTAGATTCAGGGGCTTCATTTCATGCCACACCCCATAGGAAACATTTTCTAGATTATGTTCAATTTGATTTTGGACAGGTTCATTCGGGTGATGATGCACCATGGAAAATTGTTGGAATGAGAAAGGTAAAAATAAAGAAAAGGAATGGAAACCAATGGTTGTTGAAAGAGGTAAGACACGTTTCAGATCCAAGGAAAAATCTACAGGGCAGTTGGAAAGTGAAGGTTGTATATACATATTTATAGATAAGGTGTGGAAGGTCACCAAAGGATCACTGGTGATAGAAAAAGGAGAGAAGGTAGGTACATTGTATTTATTTACTATTAATACTGACTCTTCTATCTCTTTAGCTTATACAAGAGTGGATACAACATTGTGGCATCATAGGCTTGGACACATGAGTGAGAAGGGGATGCAGATACTTCACAAACGAAATTTGTTTCTAGATCTTAAACAAATTGATTTGTATTTCTATGAGCATTGTGTTTATGGAAAACATAAGAGAGTCAAATTTCTCAGAGTCAGAAAATAAAAGAAGAGTGAAAGGTTAGAGCTTGTGCATATATATGTATGGGGACCAAATCAGGTATGATCTCTTGGTGGCTCTTGTTATTATGTTACTTTTATTGATGATGCAACTAGAAAAACTTAGGTTTATTGCATTCGACAAAAATATGATGTTTTTGATACTTTTAAGAAATTGAAATCTTTGGTTGAGAACGAGACAGGAAAAAGGTTGAAGTATCTCAAATCAGAAAATGGAGGTGAATATTGCAGCAAGGAGTTTGATGATTACTGTTCATACCATGGGATTCGTAGAGAGAATACGGTTCCAGGAACACCACAAGTAAATCATGTGTTAGAAATGATGAATAGGGCAATCATGGAGTGTGCGAGCATGAGTTTGCATGTTGGTTTTCCCTTATGGTTATGGGAAGATGTTGTAGATATTGTTGTTTACTTAATAAACATAGGACCTTAAATCTATTTGGATGGTGGAATTCCATAGGAGGCATGGAAATGTAAAAAGGTAGACTATTCTTTTTTGAAGACTTTCGGTTGTGGAGAATTTTTCCATATTGATAAAGAAAATAGAACAAAGCTTGAGGCAAAATCCAATAAGTTTACCTTTATTGGATACAGTGTTAATGATTTTGGTTATCGCTTATGTGATTATGAAAATCACAAAATAATTAGGAGTATAGATCAGTTGCAGGGAAAGAAACAAGAAAAGAAAAACCAGAATACACATTTCTTGATGAGATCACTGAAAAATAAA
Source organism: Picea engelmannii (assembly GCA_009831015.1). NCBI lineage: Eukaryota > Viridiplantae > Streptophyta > Pinopsida > Pinales > Pinaceae > Picea > Picea engelmannii. Next base: position 400,410 of record ML781714.1, read on the forward strand.
TTCCAAAGGTACTAGAAAATAAAAATGTAAAACAACATGAGAAATAGGTACCTCAAACTTCTGCAAGTGTTCTTAGAAGATCTACCAGGTTAAGTAGACCCCCTGAATGATACTCTCCTTCATTGTATTATTTGTTTTTGATTGATTTTGGTGAACCAGAATGTTATGAAGAGGCAATGTAGGTAGACACTAAAAAGAAGTGGGAGAAAGGAATGAAACATGAAATGGATTCCCTGGTAAATAACCAAAATTGGGATTTGTTTCAGTTTCCTGCAGGAAAAAGAGCATTGTAGAATAAATGGGTTTACAAGTTGAAGGAAGAATATGGAGGCAAAAAATGGTACAAGACTAGACTTGTTGTAAAGGGGTTTGCACAAAAGAAAGGTATATATTTTGATGAAACATTTTCTCCTGTTGTTAAGATGAGTTCAATTAGGACTATTTTGAGCCTTGTGGCAGTAGAATATTTACATCTTGAACAATTAGATGTAAAAACAAATTTTCTCCATGGGGATTTAGAGGAAGAGATTTATATGCAACAAGCACAAGGGTATGAGGTCAAAGGGAAGGAAAATTTGATATGTAGGTTGAAGAAGAGATTGTATGGACTAAACCAAGATCCAAGGCAGTGGTATTTGAAGTTTGACAGGTTTATGACATAACATGGTTATAGTAGATGTCATTTTGATAACTGTGTTTATTTTAAAAATCTAGAAAATGGAAGCTATATTATCTTGCTATTGTATGTAGATGAAATTCTTGTTGTAGGGTCTAATATGCAGGATATAAATGTGCTCAAGAAGAAATTAGCTAATTCATTTTTTATGAAGGATTTGGGAGCTGCAAAGAAAATCCTTGGTACGAGAAAAACAAGAGATAAGAAATATCACAATTTGATATTGTCTTAGGGTGAGTACATAGAGAAGGTGTTGGAGAGGTTTAAAATGCATAATGCAAAACCAATTAGTACACCTTTGGCCAACCATTTCAAATTAACCAAATAATTGTGTCCCAAGATAGAGGAGATATAATACATGTCCTGGGTACCTTATTCATTAGCAATGTTGGGGCTCAGAAATGTCCTATTTTCATCCACCTTTCCCTTCACTATTCCTTACATTTCATCGCCCTATTAAACCTTCGTCATATCATTTTCATAAATACATTTGGGTTTCACATTATTATTTTCCACTTTATTCATTTT
>ML781714.1:409478-432751 GCA_009831015.1 Picea engelmannii
TATGTCATTGTTGTTAACTCTTCACATGTTGTATTTCCCTTATGCAATTTCATGCTTTCCTAGTTAGTGTTTCAATGCTTTCTTAGATTAGTTTGATTTCAGCAACATAGATTAGATTAGATTAGTTCTACTTCAGTCCTGCAAAAACAATGCACGTGCTTCGTCGGTTTAGGTACCCCGGGTTGACAATTAAATAGTTGGGCAAGTACTACAACGTTATTATAACGACATATATTTTGCCTAACAAGCAATTGGCAGCTTGATGTATGTGATGGCTTGCAAAAGACCAGATATTGCACATGAAGTGGGAGTTGTGTTCAGGTATATGAACAATACAGGTAAAGAAAATTTGGAGGAAGTAAAGTGGAGTCTGAGATATTTGAGAAGTACGGCTACTCATGCATTATGTTTTGAAGGTTCAAACACTGTTATACACTGATATGTTGATTCATATATGGAAGATGATAAAGATAGAAGGAGGAGCACCACATGGTATGTTTTTATTGTAGCTGGAACAATAGTAAGCTGGATTTCGAAACTGCAAAATGTTTCTGCACTTTCAACAATAGAGGCAGAGTATGTTTTTGTTATAGAGGCTAGTAAATAAATGATTTGGTTACATAGGTTTATGGAGGAATTGGGAAAGAATCAAGAAAACAACAGGTTGTATTGTGATAGTGAGAGTGTCATTTATCTTGCAAAGAACTCAGCCTTCCATTCAAAGGCTAATCATATACAACTCAAGTACCATTTCATATGATCCATCTTGTAATATGGACATTTGAAGTTGGAAAAGATACACACTAGCCATAATATTGTAGACATGTTAACAAAGGGAGTAACCAAGGAGAAACTGAGTTCCTACTCAGTTTTAGTTGATCTTCAATCATGAAGGTGAAGATGAGAAATTTTCTAGGTCCAAGGTGGAGTATAGTCCAGTAGGTACAACAATAGTGGAGTTGTTGTGATCAGTCTCCAAGTGAGAGATCGTTGGTTGTGGAGCATGATTATCTTCCCGTTTCATAGGTCTTTGTTTTCAACCATGTTTATACCCCATGAAGATTGTACAACTCGGAATATTTTACACCTCTCCACATGGAGAGGTTGCAAGGGGAGCTTTCCCCCCCTGCGGGGTCCGGGGGAAAGTGGGCCCTCAACAAGGGTTCAGGGGAGAAGCCCTCAAAGGAAAATATTGCATTGTAAATGTATATTGTAATTTCATAGTAAATCTGGACCGTTCATTATAAGGTTGCAAATATGACGGTAGAAGTTATGTTAGGTTTTGTTTCCCTAGAAGACAACCCTCTTTTATGAGGGAAATGTATTGCAGCTATGTATTATTGTGAATATTGTATTCTGAGAGAGGATATTGTGAGATAAAGAAGAGGAAGTTACAACGGGTGTTTTGTAGGTTGTATCCCTTCATTTGATGAATAATAAAAGGAAGGAAGTGGAAATTTCTCTAGTGGACGTAACTCACACTCAGTGAACCACGTATATCTGTGTCTCTATTATATTGTGTATCTTCTGTGTTTTATTTTTGCATTTGTTTTTATTTTATTGCTCCGCGATCCTATTTTTCTAACAGATTTTTCAAATGTATCTGACCACTGTGGTATATATTAGGTGGTATATGTTACTACCTTAAATGACATCAGTGTGCATACTTAAGATAAATCAACAAGATGAACTTGATGCGGTTCACCGTGATATGCACTAAGTAACATGGAATATTTGAAGATCCCAGATCCTATCTCAATGTATGATGGGGATCTCGACTCACCCCTATGACATGGAGGATGTTTTTTATATTAGATGTTGGTTTGTGTTTGTAATGTGTGATATGATATGTGGTGATGACCTTCTCCTTACGAGGGAACATAATCATGTGAAACATTATTGAAGTGATGACTTTCATAGCATACATATAACCACGTCCATATGTGGATCACGATGGCCATCCACCTTTTATACTAAATAAATGTTTTCTATTCTATGCTTTTGATAAACCATGATATTCACCCTTTTGATGGAGAATGTAATGTAATGTTATCCCCATTTGTTAATTGCATCCATCATGTAACGATTTCCTAGTGGTGTTATGCACATTCCTAGAATGTCAATGCAACATATCCCATTAGAACTTCATAGTTAAGCACACTTGGACTAGAGTAGTACTGGGATGAGTGATGTCTCGGAAATTCCTCATGTTTTACATGCCTATGGAATTTTGTAAACTTAGACCAATTTATCCCACATGCATCATGAGAATTATTCTCCTCTCACTTGCTCATATATAATCAAGGTGGAGGACCTTTGAGAATGCAATGGAGTGTGATGCAATGATTATTCATTTTCTCTTTGATGGGTTTGATATCCAAATTGTTTTCTAGACTACTCTTAAAACCTAGCAATATATCCTCTATTTGTGTTTGAATCATATATTCAAAGAGTATAATTTTTTTATCAAGCATTTCCTCTAATTTTATTTGTATTTTTACCTCTTTCTTCACTCATTTTTTATAGTGATTCTAATTCTAATTGGAGTTTGACATCTCTTTGTTTTCTCCTTTTTCCTAATGATTCCATATATTCATGAAGAATCTCTAGGGTGACTTTAGGGGGGCTACCCCTAATAGGTGAGTTTTTTTGGAATAGGTGGTGGGGTGATCATAGTGAAAAGTAGAAGTATATTTGTAGAGCCGCTCGTAAAATTGTAGTCCAAATATTTCATTTAAAACCGTAGAGTTAAAATATAGGTCCATAGATTTTATGATAATAGGTTTTCAAATAATAATGTATCGCCACAAAATCATTGAGTTCAAATATTCTTCAAAAAAAAAAAAAATCTAAACCACACATTCGCCTCCTCATCATAGATACGCATCACCAAAATAGAGCCAAATTAAAAAAAAAACAGCAGATTCAAGACCGAATATTATTTTGTTCAAAATTCCAGAGTATCATAACTGTAGATTCCAAACCATCGAATAATGTATCACCGTAGATTTTCATCATCGAATTAGGGACAAATTAAAAAAAAAATTGCATAGTCAAAACTGTAGATTCGCCTCGTTCAAAATTGTAGATTCACCTCGTTGAAAACTGAATATTACACATCATTCAAATCGTAGATTCTCCTTGCTCAAAACACAAATTCGCTCAAAACTGCATATTAAAAAAAATTGTTTTCTCGGAACCAAAAATACTATTCACTCAAGAACCAGATTTGATCAAAACCGCAGATAAAAGAAACTATTTTCTCAGAACCGCAAATATAAAAAACAATTTGCTCAAAACCGCATATCTAACTTATTTTAATGACAGCTTTTTAAAAATAGACACTTTCTATAAACTTTATGCGAGAATCTTTCTTTTATTCTTTATAAATACAGCCCGAGTGAGYCTAATGGTTAAGAACAAATGTTTCCTCCTAAGAGGTCACAAGTTCAAATCCAGAGGGAGATAAGGTATGTATACCTTCGTATACTTTAYCAGTAATCAACGAACATATTTGCTAACGCATTATAATTTATTTATTTATTATTTTAATAAGATTGTATTGAAATTAATGAAGATGGGTTACTTTGTAAATGAAGAATATTTATAAATGAAGACCTCAGTCCAAAAGACCAAGGTGAATTAAGGAAGGAAGGAAGGAACATGAGAAATAATTAGAAATATAAAATTTATTATTAGTGATAGAGACTAAAAATATAATAATAGGAATTTGAGACACTCTAGAACTTCTCTTGGAATTGTCATGGCTTTCCATGAACAAAAGGGCCTATTTTAAGATGGATCCCAAGTGAAATTGATATTATATTGTTGAAAATTGGGAGTAAGAATATAAGGTCCCTAACATAGGATGATTTGTATTGTGGTCCACATGGAAACAAATATCCTACTATAGAGGGATCAGAGGCATATCTTGTTACATAAAAAACACATTTTTCCTCACATTAAGATTCTTCAAAGAAATGTCATTTCAATCAATACATACGGGTGGATATTTCATATGTTAATGCTCAGACAATTATATAGAAATATGTTATTTTGTGCCTATTGATTCTACCTTTTATAAGAAAAACAATATAGATAAAAAAGTGTCCTTACAATGGCTTAATGCATGATATTTACAGTTTGAGAAAGGAAGGCAATATCCTCTTTCTAGGATACTTCAGTGATCGAACAACAACTAATCAAGATATTATTTTAAGCAATGATTCCAACCCTAAACCTCTATGGTTAGATCGAAACCTTGTTTTAGCTAGCGGGTACAAAAGAAACTCAAAATATTTGGTTGAGAATTTGTTTGGTACTGAGATCATCAACCTCTATATTTCTCAAGATCTAATAATTTGCAAAGGTATAATGAAGTGGTTGAAGACAAACCAAATGAATTGTATTCATGGGCTTGATAGTAGTGTCATAGATTATGTGTACGGAAACTTTTAGGGGCTAAATCTCGCCCATGGGCTATTTTTGCATACTTTTTCCCAAAAATATATTCACTAATTTCCATTTTTTCTAAACACGATTCACCCAAATTCTATAGAATAAAATTATTAACCTTAAAATAGACAAAATGTTACATAAAATATATAAAAACCTTATAAATTTGAATATTTTTACAAAAATATCGCCAAACATTTTATATTTTGCATATTAGGGACTAGTAAGATTTTCCAAGGTTTCCACATTTTAAGATAAAATTTCACCCTTAAAATTATCCATGATTATGTGATATATGATATCCTTGTATACAACCAAATAGTAAATTTTGACATCCTGAATGTCCATGAGCCCAAATTTGATCATAGACCTTTAACCCCAACTCTAAACACTGTCATGCATAAAAGCCCCATTGAAAATAATTATGATAACCCAAAACACTTAATATTCACCAAAGATAAAGATGATATATTTTTAAAGGATTTAAATAATGAAAATTTTTGTATCAAATAAAGACAATATTGAAGACCTCTATCATAATTTCATGATAACCCTCTCTACTTCAATTAAAAATTTCTCTATCAAGTTGATGTGTAAAAAGAAAAATAGAGAAAAGAACCCTAGGTATGATAAAGAGTGTAAGAATTCTAGAAAATCCATTATGGATGTTTCTAATTAGTTCTCAAAATCTGACAAGGTAAATATATGGAAAGCCCTAATTATTTAAGGAGAGAAAGGTAATATATAAATAGGAAGAAAGAGAATAGTTTTCACCTACTTAAGCTATATCCTAAGAAATTTTGGAGGCAAATTATCACCCATAAAAATATAGAAAACAATATGATTCATTTAAGGGATTTAAATCCCCACCTTAAAAATCTGTACGAATCCCCAAATGTCATGGACAACATTCAAATCCTTTTACATAAGAATAATTTGTTTCTATAGGAGACATAGAGTTTGGTTTTAAGTGGCTCGCAAAATGGAAATATAAGGATATTGAAGGATATCAATTAGAAATGTTAAAAATTGGAGGGTTAATCCTCATCCCTCACATTCATAAGCTATTCAATTTAGTAGTCAAGTAGGGCTTCCCTAAACCCTAGGATTAAAGCTTCATTGTTCATATTTTTAGAAGTGGGGATAGCAACAATCCCTTTGATTATAGGACCATCGTGATTAGCCTCCTTTTAGCCAAGTTATATGGCATTATTTTGGAAAATAATATCAGGATATGGCTAAAATTCCATGAACAAATGAGTTGAAGGTCAAAACAGATTTAGGAGGTATCATTTAATTGTGGACCACCTTATTATTCTTAAGATCATTGTGAAGGAGTGTTGTAATAATAAAAAAAATATCCTATGTTGCTTCATTGAATTTAGAAAAGATTTTAACACCATTCCTAGTACTAACCTTTGGAATATGTTAAAGGAGCTAAAATTTCCTTTCGAACTAAGAGTTATTACGATAAGGTTCTATGAGAAAATTATTACCAAGTTTAAGAACACTAAGGGTTGGTTGGAAGAAATGAATTATATTATAGGAGTTAAGTAAGGTTGTACCATATCCCCTACCCTGTTTGACATATACATTGACTATTTCAAGGGTTGTTTGTGTTGGAAATGTGTTATATTATTTCTAGAGTTACCTCCATGTGTTGATTTTGGTCTGTTTTTGGCTTGTTCTAGCCAATTTTTTTTCATCCCATTGTAATCTAATCTTGGTTAAGGGATTAATGTGTAATTTAATTTAGATTAATAGATTAGGGTTTTAGATGTTGTGGAATAACTAAATATTGTATGTATAGCCAAGTTAATACAATTAAGAGATAGTGGTGCGGCTCCAAGGTTTGTTAGTTTTCCCATTTAAGGATTTCCAAGGTAAATATATATGTATGATGTGTTTTTCATTGTTGTTATTTGTATTTTTCTTAAGAATTTGTATGCATTATTTCACTTCAAAGGTTTTTAACTTAAAATTTGTATCAGAGTAAGATTATTGGATTCATGGGGATGTCTTTGTTGCTAAGGATTCAATTTGATTTTGATCGACCAAGTTTATCTTGGGTCTAAGATAAACCTAGTTTTAGTGGGAGCTATACGGTGGTGGTTCTTGTGTTGAAAGAGAATGGTGAGCAATTCTATAATCAAGATTGAGAAATTTAACGGTAAAAAAATTGAGCTATGAAAACTCAAGATGGAGGACCTTCTTGTAGACAACGAACCATGGGTCATTTTGGATATTGGTACTACACCTATAGGTATGGTGACAATAAACTAGATGATGTTGGAAATGAAGGAAAAAGAGTATAATTTGGATTTTTCTTTTAGGTTCATTGTTATTGAATGTCTTGGGAGAAGCTACATCTATGGAGTTATGAGATAAGTTAGGGACTTTGTATTAGTCTAGGTCCTTGGTGAATAAACATTTACTTTGAAAGAAGTTGTACCTCCTAAGGATGAAACATGGAGACTTCGTGACAAAGCATGGAATTTTTTTTAACATTGTGGTAAGTCAATTGTTTTCTATCGATATTAAATTTGTTAACTAATATAAGTGCAATAGTTTGGGCCATGTTCTTTTCTAGATTCATGGGATAGCTTGGTTGTATCTATTAGGAGTAACACAACCACATTAAAGTTTGATGATGTGGTTGCATCCTTTATATTGGAATAAATGAGGTGGAAAATGATGGATAGTCAAAGAACGAATGCCTTATCCATAAGAGGTTTTTCCCAAGATAGAAATAAAAATAAGTCTTCAAGGGGGAGATATAAATTTATAGGTAGATATAAATCTATAGAAAAATATTTAAGGAAATGTAGTAAAGATGTACATTATAATAATGATTGTAGATCTAAAAGTGTTGATAAAGGGAAGGAATCTAATGGTGTTCCTTCCATAGAAGGGAATACCTCTTCAAAGGAAGGAGGGGATGTGTACATGGCTTCTTCAAGCACACATTCAAATCATGATGTATGGTTGATCGATTTAGGTTCTTCTTTTCATATGCCTCCTCATAGGGAGTGGTTTTAAGAATATGAAAATTATAATGAATGTGATATTTTCTTAAAAGATGAATTGTAGCCAAAGCCATAGGATGTGGAAGAGTCAAGTTGTTTCTCAAGGATGGAATGATTAGAGCACTCCAAGGGGTTTTTCAAATTCTATAGCTAGAAACTTGGTAAGTAAGATGAGTGATGCAGGTGTACATATTGTGTTCTAAAATGAAATCTGCAAAATGTTTTGAGGAGAAATGGTGTTGATGAGGGGATTTTGGAATGGAAATTTATACAAACTATTGGGAATCACTATCATTTATGGGTGTAATAGTTCTATTGTTCTTGTTGATGCTTGAATCCGTTAGGACCGAAACATCAACCTCACGACAATACAAATCCAATTTTGTTTTATAGAGGTGGTACTCCTCTTTAAGATTTTCTTGGGACTCTAAATCTTCAAAATATGGGACTTTGTAGAAGTCCATCGTTGTAATCAAAGAAATATAAAAATAACAAAAAATGTTTTATTTTTATTTTTAAAGAAGATTCCTGAGAAATGACCAGGAACCGCACACTTCATACATTTGAAAAAGATAGAAAAAAATTCCTCACATCCATCATAGTTAAACTAAAACTTTCTGATCACATAAAATAAAAAAGAAGATGATCTGCATGCATAAGAGAAATTTAACAGAGTGGACACATGGGCATCTCAAATAAATTTAATGATAGATCAATCTCAAATACTTTATACTCAAAACTCATAGTTACGAAGCACAGTCAAAACCGATCCCCAAATAGCTCTCTTGAAATTTCTGAAAAAATATATAGTTTGTTACAAATCCTTTGAAATTTAAAATGTGTTTGTCCTTAGGACTGGGATTGGGGCTCCCATAGACCATAAAGAAAATATAAACAAAAAATAATCTTGTAGAAGGAGGATGATGGGCGATAGTAGAACAAAAAGACCTAGAAGGAAGACAAGGAGAAGTTATCAGACTTCGGTTAAACCTTTCTAGTGAAAGAAGTGGAGTAACTAGATGAAAGAACTGATAAAAAAAGAAAGATCTGGTCAGCATAAACTTACTATGATGTTATCTCGCGTCTTCACTTTCTTTTTGTTGTCCTTTTATTATCTCCATTAATGGTTACAGGAACCGTCTCAACTATTTCTTGCCCCCTGTTGGTCAATTTTTCGATTGATTTTTTGAACCATTCTTCAACATAATTTTTCATTGGTGTGATGTTTATCTCATGCCAGTTTTTAATGTTAAATAACTCGCCTTCCAAGTATCTTAAATCAAGGGAAATACCGTGTACTTATTCCTCAATATATTTATTCTTCATGGAGTAGTCCACTAGCCAATTGTCTATGTCGTCTTCATTATATTCAAGTATACCATAAAACTTTTCAATTGATAACCCTTTAAAAATCTCAACTTGTTCGTCAAACTGTTGTTTTGTTAAGAACATTGAGTTGATAATTTATTTAGGGTCTTGTACTTTTTTAGTACCTCATGTAAGGTCTATCTTTGTGAGCCATTCGAACAGTTCTTCCCTTTTCAGTATGGCTTCATTGCATGCTTGAACAATATTATTCAAATTTGTAATCTTTTCCTTCTAGCAAGCATTTAGTTGTTTTATCCGACTTGGGGAGGGAAGATCCTCCTCTCTTCTTCTTAGTTTCGTCATGTTAGAGACTTTGGTTCCAAATGGTAATAAAACATCAATGTAGAAACCTTCTTTGTTCTTTAGATCAACTTGCAAATATTCATGGAAGGAATGTTCCCTCGAGCCAAAAGAAACAATGTTTTTCGAAACCTCCCATGCATTTCTGATTAACACCATTCTCTTCTTAATATTTCTTTCTACATAACTCCTGGCTGATGTAAGTAGGATTGAGGATCCTTTCAACTTAACAACAGGTGTGGTGGGTCTGACTATTGACAAAGGACTAGAAAGAAGAGGAAGAGGCATTAAGGTGTCTTCCAATTCTCCGATCCTCTCTTTAAACCTAGTGTTTTATGCTTCCAAATTGCCAATGGAATCATCAAAAGCATCCCCGGTTGCTCTATGAATTTTAGATATTGGGGACAACCACATATCTTTTAAGTCAACCTCTAATGATATTTTCCTTTATTATTTTTTATATCACCTTTTTCAATAATCAATTTATTAGATTCCTTGTCAAAGACAATGCTTTGGAAAGCGAATGTTTCTTCTTCACTGAAGGTCTCATTCTCAATGATCTCTAATGATGAATTGTGATGGGCCATGTTTCCTAGATGATCAATTGTGGGAAACATTTTCTCAATATCCTCCTTGAGCTCCATGTCTTCAAGAGAGAAACTATTGATGTCATTTTCTATGAGATGGTCTTCTTCCTGTTGCACAACATTCTTCCTCTTCTTTCTCAAAGGGAGCTTGTGTGAGCTCTCAATTTTTCCAGGGGGGGATTCTTCTCTCCTCCGCCACTTGAACTATTGTTGGTAACTTTCCTAGTTGGGTGGGTCGTTGGAGAATTTCTCTAGGATGTGGTAGTTTTAGGATTTAAAATTGGAGACTGGGTACTCTTCTCACTAGGACCCTTTCCTTTTTTCTTGTAAATCTCGTTAGTACTAAGTATTGTTTCCAAGTCACCAGCATTGTGTGCAGGAGCACCTGGGTTGTTTTCTTCTTCTTCACTCAAAATAGTATGAATGAAAGAGTTGTTGAATCCTACTGACAACATATGTTCCATGAATATTTTATTAGGGTCAAACCCCTTTATCGTTTCAACATATTTCAGATTTACATTGTTGAAGTGAATTACAAACTCATCAATTTTGTTTATATTCCTGAATACGAAGCCTCCAATTTTCCATGGCAAGGGGATTAATTTCTTTTTCCATTTTCATGGAAAAAGTGCAACCATAAATTGTATTTTCTTGCCACTTCCGTAATAAACAATTTATCAGATACATGGTATGGAAGAAAACATGGATTTTCCTTGGAACTGAAGATCCCGATGACACTATGATTTTCCATCTATTCTATCATTCCCTTTGTCTCCAAGAATTTATTATCCTGGTCAAATATGTTGGGGGTATTTTTACCAAAAAATAGTCCTTTGAAAAATGAAATGAAATCATTGTAAACTTCGTAAAAATGCAGAGAAGTCTTGTGTCTCCACAATGCTTGATACCAGAAGGTAACTAGATCAATTTCACAGTTCACCCTCTTACATACAGTCAATTTTGGAAATTGACGCAATATACTATCGCAAATACCAAATAGGAATCCATGAAGAATTTCTTGTCCCTTTTGTAATGTGACAATTGGGAGGAGATTTCAATGGAAATCAATTTTCCCCCGTCGAAAATAGTTTTCTCTTTAATTGTAAAATATAAAATATAAAGAATTATGCGAGAAATGGCGGTGGTGCTTTCTTGACCTATCAACCTGGTAAACAACTAAGCCATTTCCCGAAAGGGGTTTTTAAAAGAGTCGACTTGAATCCTAGTTATGTCTAATGGGACAACCGTGAGATTCTCTAAGAACTCAGCCAAGAGATTTAGGCCATTGCCATGTTTCTTTAGAAAAAAATTTCACTCTTATCCTTTGAAGGTAAGTGTTGGATTAGGGAGATTTAACATCTTAGGAAAAAATTGCAGTGAAAGAGAGATGGGGGAATGATACTGGAGTTGTATAACTCACTGGATCGGTATGTACTTCTCAATGCAACATGAAACAAGTTATTTGCAGTCGAATACCTCAGGGACACACCCTAGGTGAGAAATTCCAGATGTCCAGGTTATGTCTTTTTGCGCAGGAGGAGATGAGTAATATGAATATGCTTTGGACCATTGAAATTTCTGGTCTTCACGACCAAAAATATTCAAAGTATCACCACAAAATTGTTRTCTAGCTATTGCTGCCATAACTTGATGAGAGTGTTCTTTCAATTGGTTAATAACTTGAAATGAATCCTTTCAGAGATATAACATTAATATAACCCTTGGGAAATCGCGCTTTAATGCAATTTAATGAAAAAWATTCTCGAGCCCTTCGCTTATTAATGATGATATTTATGGAGCATGCATGATCAATTATTAGCATTAAACCATACTAAATGCATATTGGGAAAATAATGAAGATGAAGGGGATGAACAAGAGAAATTTGAATTTGGGGATTTTTGTGAATCCGCCAACCTGGGAATTCATGAACCCACGATTGTGAACAATAAAAAATAGTCTAAGTGTTTCACATCGGTCAGTCGAAATTGGATACAGGAGAAATGGGATACTTARGGGCTCGGTACCCACGACAAGTTTGACTGTCATAATGTAGATCACGGGTCTTTGGGTGAAAAATGGAGATTGTGGAACTTGGAAGATGAAAGCTTGAACCYGTGAACCCACATTTGCAAGAATGGTTAAGTAAATTATAACAAGGCRGTCGGTTGGAATCATGATATAGGAGCATGGATGGAGGTGAAGACCCACGAGTCCGCCAACCTATGAACCCACCGATCTTTGAAACATGACTAATTATGGTAACTAGAAAGGGAAAAGAGAAGGGAGAAAAGAAAAGGGGAATGAGGGTAGGTATAGAAGAGGGAAAATAAATTGAAAAATGAAGTTGGGAAAATATAAAAGGGAGGGAAATTTCGGAAGCAGGAACTGATCTCAACAGTTCTCTAGGGTAGAAATGAAGAATATGGAAGCCTTTTTGTCTCTAGAGAAAATAAAATGCTATGGCATAAAATACTGGGACATATTAGAGAGAAGGGCCTTCGAGCATTACATGGTAAAGGTATTGTTGAAGGTATGTTTGATTCTACACTAGATTTCAATTTCTTTGAACATTGCATATATATGGTAAACATAATTGGGTAAGATTTTCATTTGGTGCTACAAGAGTAAAGGGAATATTAGAGTTGATACACAATTATGTATTTATACCTATGCATGTTCCATCATTAGGTAAATATGTGTATTATGTTTCAGTCATAGATGATTTCTCAAGGAATGAACATATGTATTTCCTTCAAAAGAAATTTTAGGTATTTTATAAATTGAAATATTTAAAGGATATTGTAGAGAATTAATAGAGAATAAAATAAAGGTGTTTAGTACAAATAATGTTGGAGAGTTATGTGGAAATTAATTATAAGAATTATGTAAGAAGTCTGGAATATCAAGGAAAAACACGAATCCATAGACACCTCAATAGAATGGATAGGACATTTATGGAAAAGGAAAGGATCATTCTCAATGGTGTTGGGTTAGGACAAAAATTATAGTTAGAGGAAATGGATATTGCATGTTACTAGGTAAGTTGATCACCCTAATTAGCATTGGTTGAAAAAACTCCACATGGGGCATGGACTGGTAAACAAACATCTCTTAAACATCTTAGTTTTTTTGGTTGTTATGCTTATGTACATGTTCCAAAGGAAAATATGAGTAAGTTAGATAATAAATATTAAAATTTATGTTTATTGGTTATAAATATGGTATAAAAGTCTATAAACTTTGGAACCCTCTAACTAATAATATTGTTTATAGTCGAGATGCTATTTTTAGATAAGTTAAAGATGTTCCCAAATAGGAAGTCTTACCAAGGGAAAATGAACCATAGATAAAAGAGTTTGAATTGGAGGATGAAAAAACTAGCTCAATAGAAGAAGATGAATAATAAGAAGAAGAACCTCATACTCTAGTTTGGAGGAGATTGGTTCAAGAAAGAAGGAAACTAGAAAGGTATACTCCACCTAATTTTTTCTCTATTTTTTCTTTATCTCTTATTGATGATTATACCAACACTATTAGGGAGGTACTGGATTCAAAGGATCATAAAATCCAGAAAAAAACCATGGTTGAAGAAATGACTACCTTGGATAAGAATTCATCTTGGGATCTAGATGTGTTTTCGTCTAGAATAAACCTTGTTAGTTGAAAATGGTTGTTTAAGAAGCATTTGAATTCATAAGGTAAAGTGAAGTAAAAATCTTTCTTAGTAGCAAAGGGATATTCCCAAGTGGAGGGATTTGATTTTGGTGATTTTTTTTCCACTATTGTTAAATTAACTTCTATTATATTTATTGTTGCTTTTGATATTGAAGTAGAGTAGATGGATGTGAAGAATAAATTCCTACATGAAATATTGAAGAACATATCTATATGAAAAAACTAAAAGGATTTGTAGTCAAGGGAAAGAAAGATATGGTTTGGAAGATGAAAAAGTCCCTATATGGATTTTAAAAATCTCCAAGAATGTGGAATCAAAATTTCGATACTTAGATATTGGGACTTGGTTTATCAAGAAGCATATCCAATCATTGTGTGTATTCCTTGAAGCTAGTTGGAGATCATTTTATTTATGTGTTTTTGTATGTTGATGATACATTACTAATTGGAAACAACAAGGAAATCATCAAGGATGTTGAAAATTAGTTGTCTTTTGAAATTGATATGAAATATCTTGGTGTTGCAAATTTTATTTTGGTCATGGAAATTAAAAAAGATCTAACAAATAGGAAACTCTGGTTGAATCAAAGGAAATATATTGAGATAGTGTTGTAGAGGTTTAATATGTAGGAATGTAAACCAATCAAGGCCCTTATTCTTGTAGGTGAAAAGTTATATGTAGATTAGTGTTTCAAGACACATGAAGAGGAGGATGACATGTCCTATGTTCCTTATTCTAGTATTGTTGGAAATTTGATGTATGCAATGGTCTATAGTAGACTGAACATTTTCCATGTAGTGGGAGTTTTAAGAAGGTATATGTAAAAACAATGGAGGAGCACTGGATAATTGTCAAGAGGGTTTTAGGTATTTGTGTGGCACTACAAATTATGAAATTTTGTACCAAGTAAGACCTAGACCAACCAAAGTGTTATATTTACATGGATTTTTTGACACAGACCAGGCTAGAGATGTGGATCAAAAAATATCTACAAGTGGTTATTCATTTAACCTATTTGGAGGAGAAATATGTTGGATGAGAAAGAGATAGGTTGTATTTTCACTCTCAACTAAAAACGATAAATACATGGCAACCACTCATGCAAGTAAGGTATATACATGGTTACAAAGATTGTGTTAAGGTATTGGGTTTGTACAACAAGCTATAAGGTTATATTGTGATAGATATAATGCAATCTTTTTGGCAAAGAACCTTGCTTATCATTCTAAAATGAAGCACATTTATTTTTAGTACCACTTTGTGAGGGACATGGTTGAAGACATGAAGGTGTTTCTAGTAATATTTGACACTTGTAATAATGTCGTAGACTCATTAATGAATTTTATTAGCATTGAGAATATCTCTTGGTGTAGAGAAGGAATGGAAATTTATACCTTGAATTGTTTATCTTATAAATGTTGAACACCCTGTTTGTAAATAAAACATCAAGTGGGAGAATTTTGGGAGTGTTATATTATTTTCATGGTTACATCCATGTGCCAAGGGGGTGCTAGGGTGGGGGGAAGATCCCTTGAAAAAATAATTTGGGTTGTTTTTGGTTTATTTTTGGCCTATTTCAACCAATTTTGTTTTGACCCGTTGTAATCTAATCATAGCTAAGGTATTAGGTTTGTAATATAATAAGGGTTAATGGATTAGGGTTTTTGATTCCTTACAATACATAAACAATATATCATGTATACTCAAGTTAATACAATAAAGAGATAGAGGTGCATATCTAAGGTTTGTTGGTTTTCTTGGTTAGGGGTTTTCATAGCTAAGGTATTAGGTTTGTAATATAATCAGGGTTAATGGATTAGGGTTTTTTGTTCCTTAAAATACATAAACATTATATACAGTATACTCAAGTTAATAAAATAAAGAGATAGAGGTGCATCTCTAAGGTTTGTCGGTTTTCTTGGTTAGGGGTTTTCAGGGTAAATCTTTTTGTACTATGTGTTTTCCATTGTTGTTATTTCTATTTTTATTAAGAATGTGTATGCATTGTTTTACTTCAAAGGTTTAAAAATTATAGTTTGGAAGTAGGTTTTGATGGAATGGCATTAGTTGGTATAGTCATCATCATCCTTTTTTACATTGATGATATTATCCTCAGGGTGAGGAGTCTCTATGATCTTGAAAAACAACTAAAAATTATCAAGGATTTCTTCTCTAGTATAGGTATGACTATTAACATTGACAAAATGAAGGCTATGATAATTAAATCCATAAATAACACTTACACTAATTTCATGTATGGAAACAATGGCTTGGAGGAAGTGACTTCATACAAATATCTCATAATCAATATTCATCACAAGCTCAATTGGAACTATAACATTGATAAATAGATAAATGGAGAGTGGAAATTTTATGATGGGATTGAAAACAATTGTAACTTAGAATACCTTTTTCTATAGAATAAGAAGAAAATATTCTTTAACACTTTCATCATTCCTATTATCTTATATGGTTGTGAAGTTTTGGGTTGCAATATCTCTAGAGAATAATGGAGAAAGATATACAAACTCCAAAATATTTTATAACTTATAGTCTCAAAATCAAAGTAAAAACACTCTATCCTATCCTCTTGATAGAAGCGGGTCTTCCCCCCATCAAGAGAATGACTATGATTAGGTAAATGATGTATCGAACCAAGATAAATAAAATGGAATGCAAGAGGCTTCCTAATATTTCTTCAAACTCTAGTCGAAACCATCTACAAGTCAAACATGGTTGGCACAAAGATGAAAAGTCTTGGCTAAATCATTGGGGTATAAAGGAAGAGTCCACTCTATAAAATAACGATAAAATTAAGTGTATTATTGCATCTAAGTTTAGGGAAAAATTGTGGTGTGATAATTATATATAGGATAACAAAACATTAAGATACTATAAGGAGGTGTTAAACCCTAACTTATAAGATTCAAAGTATATTTATGTTTTGACTACTGTAAAGAAGAAAACAAACACCACCAAAATAAATATAAGCCCTCACAAGCTCCATAGTGAAACTAGTTGTTGGAGAATTCCTAAAACATTATGGGTTGAAAGAATTTGTCATCTTTGTGACACTAAGAGGGTTAAAGATGATTTTTTTTTTCTCTTAGATTGTCATGTGTACACCCACATTAGATCTCAATTTAAAAATATTCGTTACAATATCAACATTCCTAATACTTTTCACTCATCAAAACTATGGTTATTTAAGAATGCTTCTCTTAAATTTTTTCAACAATAAAAATATAATTTTAACTAAATACAAATAATTTCCTTACCTATCTTAAGGTCCAATACATCAAATTTGGTTTCAATGAAAGTAACCATATAATAAAATTGTATTTTAAAAAAAGTTATGATAATTTAATAATACATAGTAAGCTTGAATTGTATGTATATTATATGTGAAATCATTGTTCTTACACATTTTGATAGAATTCATGGACCATGATTAACAAGTTGTTAAATAGAAAAATTCAAAGAAAAACAAATATATAAAAGGTATTGGTAAATTTTTTGGTTAACCTTTATATATTTAGATTATTAAAATCATAAAATTATATTGAAAATTGTATTTTTGAGTGGTTAATTTAAAAAAATAATTTCCATAAATTTTTTATTTAAAAATTAAATTGTTATTTTTTTTTTGTATTCTTGACGTTTTCAATTATCATTTTTACTATTATTAATTTAAATCATGCTTATGTAAGTTGATATTCTTTTGATGACAATTTCATATCAAGCAGAAGTATAATTTTATGTTAATAGTTAAACATGTCAATAATAAATGTATTTTCTTACATGAATTTTAGATTTAGAAGGATTGATTATAAATAATGTTATATGAAGAGAATGATGATGATCACAACGATGGTTTTATTGGACCTTAAGAAAGGTAAATAATTACTTTTTTTGCTATATAATTGTATTCATTTGTTCGAAAAACTTTAAGAGAAGTGTTTATAAATCATCATAGATTTGATTAGTTAAAAGGTAAGGAAGGTTGGTATTGTAACAAATATTTTGAAATTTTCAACTATGTTAATCTACATGGGACATTCTAAGATAAAGTGTTTTTAATTTTCAACCCTCTTATTGTCACAAACATGACAAATTATTTCGACCCACGACTTTTTAGGAATTTTCCAACATGGTGTTTCGCGATGGAGTTCATGAGAGTTTGTTCTTATTTTATTAATGTTGAATTTATTCGATACACTGGTTAAAATAGCGAGAGACTTTTAGATTGAAGTTGATCACCTTCTTATAATATATTAATTTTATTTTATCCTCAAATTCTTTATTACAACATAATTTCTCCTTAAATTTAGATGTAATAATATTTTTAATATTATAGTTAGTTTGTAGAGTGATATCTTCCTTTATTCCCTAATTATTTAGACAATTATGGGAATATTTACACCAACCTTCATTTCATGTGGTTTTAAATGGAGTTTGAAGAAATATTAGGAATCCTCGTGTATTCCATGTTGTTTATATTGTTCTTGTGCATTAGATACCTAGTCATAACCATGCTCTCAATAGGAGAAAGACTCACTTCTACGAGGAGGATATGATAGGGTATATTTCCTTTAATTTTGAGATTATAAGTTATAAAATAGTTTTGGATATTCTTTATCTCTCTCCACAATTTTCTAGAGATGTTGCATCCCAAAATTCACAACTAAATAATATCAAAATAGTGGCAAGAGTCTTAAAGAGGAGTTTCTTCTTATCCCATAGCTAAATGTCTACTGATTTACAACTAGTTTCAATTCCATAATAATATTCCCACCCTCCATTTGTCCTTTTCTCAATGCTATAGTTCTAATTAAGCTTGTGATGGATATCATTTATGACATGTTTGTATGAAGTAACTTCCTCCAAGTTGTTGTTGTTATACACAAAATTAGCGTAAGTGAACTTTTTGGACTTAATTATTACAACCTTCATTTCATTTATGTTAATAGTCATACCCATACTAAAGAAAAAATCCTTGATAATTTTCAGTTTCTTTTCAAAATCATAGGGACTCCTCACCATAAGAACATTATCATTAGCATGAAGAAGAAGGATGATGGTGGTATTGGTTAGAGTCATGTTGACACAAGCTTCTTCTTCCAAACAACCTTGTAACTTGTCAATGTATATTCCAAAAAGGTAGAGGATAGGGGAAAACCTTGCTTAACTCCTATATCATGATTAATTTCTTTTGACCAACCCTTAGTGTTCCTAAATTTGGAAATAATGTTCTAGTACAACCTTATCATAACATCTCTCCACTTGAAAGAAACTTTTTTCTCTTCTAATATATTCTAAAGGTTAAGCCTGGGCACAATGTCAAAATATTTTCTAAAGTCAACTAAACAATACAAGATATTGGTTTTATTATTGTGAAACTCTTTCAAAATTATCCTAATAATGACAAGGTGTTCCACAGTTGAATGATAGCTCCTAAATTTATCCCGAACTTTCACTCTTTTTCCATTGATTTTTTTCCATATGTTGATCTTATTTTCCAAAATAAATCCATATAAATTTTCTAAAGGGGGACTAATCATAACGGTCCTATAAATAGAGAGATTTATTTTATCCCCACTTCCTAAAATAGGTAAAATGAAGCTTCGATTCCAAGTTTTAGAGAAGCCTTACTGAAATTCTAAATTCAAGATCTTGTAGATGTGAGGGTTGAAGAGAGCCCCTCCAATTTTTAAGATCTATACTTGGTAATCTTTATGTTCTTAGATTTCATTTTTTCAAGTCACTTAACCCTAAACTCTATGACTTCTATAGAAAAAGTTATCTCTGTAGAAAGAGTTAGAACGTTTTCCACAACATCAAGGGATCCATAAAGTTTTTTAAGATAAGCATTTTAGTCCCTCAAGGGAATCATATTGTTATCTTTAGTTTACAAAGTCAAAATTTCCCTCCATAATTTCTTAGGATATAGCTTAGATAGGTTCAAAATATTCTCATACTTCCTATTTATATGGTACCCTTTGTCATTTTAATTAGGGTTTTGTACCTATTTATCTTGTCAAATTTTAAGGAGTCATTATAAACATCCATAATGGATTTTCTAGCAACCTTATTTTTAGTACATGATTCTATTTTATCATCAATGGGGGGAGTTTATGAGGCCATAGAACTTGATTTGGACCTAGTGAAGACACGGGAGCTAAACCTGACATCCTTTGAAAAAAAGGGGCTAACTCAATTATGTGAAAAATAAGGAAAAATGGATAAATTTCAGGCCCTCGGTGCTTAAATCAGACTCAGGAGCTTATCAAGACATAGATTAGAGATTATCGTGACCCGAGAGTTCTTAATTCACTAGTGGAGAGGGATTACAATGGAACCATGGGCCAAGGAAGAGCATCAATGGAATTTTGGGGCATGATCATTCCACGACCACAAATAAGCCATAACAACGACTCACATCCTATGTTGCATCGTGAACATGAAAGAGGATAAAATTTTTTGAGTGATGTGACAATGGTTTCGATTGGAAATGCATCAATTGTTGATTGGTGTTGCATGACAATAAAAAAATGAAAAACCACCATCAATAGGATTCGAAAGTGATTTCTTGGGTTGGAAAAAACACTCATCACCCCAAGGAAAAATGTATACCTAGTCGTCGACCCATCACCATATGGAGATAACATGTCACTCCAACCTATTGCTCCACCATGGAAACCTAGATGGACTAAATATAGAGTGGCATGCCAATAGGAAACTCATCATGAAGAATCTACAACAACCACTTGGATGAGGGGAACCCATCGAAGGTACAGATCAACATCCCAAGTTTGGGGATGTGTAACCTACTCCCATGCCACACAGGTGCCAGCATGGACTAGTATGAGGTTTCCAAGTGTTTGTGGGCCTGTGTTGGCATCAACAATGAAATAACTTAAATTTCCACTCCCTTCTCGAAATTTCAAAGTTTAAGCCATAGAGAACATGATGTGTGGCCCAAAATCACATGGAAGGTGGGTTTTAGTAGGTTGCAGGTTGTTCGTTGAAGACATCACACCAAATTATATTATGATTCAGATAGTCCCACAACAAGATAGGTGGATTATGTAAGGACATCATTGTCAATCATCATGTTATTAGGTATAGCCAATGAAGGATGTAAATCATTGGCCATACAAATAAAAGAGTAATCATCATATCATGAATCACCATAATTGGATGTAAAAAATCATTTTCCCCACTAACAACATCCCTATATTTGTGTCAAGGTATTATAAGAGAAAGCCCCGGGAGAAGGTAAAAAACCAATCTTTCAGAAATTCAGTCTCTATAGGAAAATTTCTTTGATTCCAGGTGTCATGGAGGATCACCTACCCACATGGTTTCTCCCCTCTATAGGGACCAACTAGACATCATGGCTACTGATGTGTGAGGATATTATTTTTTTATCACACAAGAAGGAAAATTCCATCTATTCTCTCACTGACTCAGGTGTAGGAGTAGCAAGACATCATGCAACTCATCCTAAGATACAGTCACACCATATGACCATCACTTAGCATAGATAGAAGGAAGAGGATAAAGAGGGTTGGTTGATAGTGCTCTGCATCATCACATGACTATGATTGAGAGGAAACTAATAAGCATTATTCGATCCCACAGATGAAATCAATTACTCAAAGGTAGAACGCATCCAGTGCAACATTCTCACTCAATTGATCTATTTTGAAGGATCCAAATTTAATGAGCTTGATTGGGTAAAATAATCTCTCCTCATAAACACTTCAGCAGGTTTCACTCTAATAAAAACAATTTTTACTAAGCCAAATCCATGCAAAAAACCAGAGGTGGTATCACGAAATAAAAATTTGTATCAAAAATCAAGAAGCGATACTAGGTCAAAGAAGTAATTTTCTCATGATAAAGGAATATGTAAAAGGGGATAAGGAACTCATTTGAAGGGTCAGAACTTTGGGGAATTAAAGATTTCCTTATACACAAAGATGGTTGATAAAAAAAATTCCTCAATAATAGGCATATGGTGAAGGCAAGAGTCCTCAAGTGATTCATACCCTACATTATGTTTAGTCTGTAAAACCCACCTTCTTCTTCTTCCATTGTATTTGTCTTCTTATAAACCCATTTCTCTCATTTCGGTTACTTGTATTAGATCTGATCAATAAAAGATCATGCAAAAGATTAACCACCATATTCAATGTAACTGTATGATGGTTTCTCATGACATGGATTTGATTTAATCTCTATGTTGATGTTTGGACAACATTGGAATACATTCTCTTAGAATAATAATTAGTAATATGATTATTAATTATTAAATATCATATAAAGTAAAGTAAATGATAATAATAAATATTTATTGATTATTCAAAGGACGCATCCTTTCATGGATGGTCACCATATGTTCCCTATATATGGAACACTCATCATTGTAATAATACATCATTCATATCTCATATGAAGAAAAACAACATGGTATCAGAGTAGGACTGGGCTCGACTCCCTCATGAGAGGCCTAGGAAAATGAGAGAATATAACTTGCTTCTCACGCCAATCCCACTATGCTTCCAACCACAATGGAAACAATTTTCCCTCCATAGGGCTTCTTGGACTTTTTGTGCTTTGTTAAAGGCAAGAAATATTGAGTTTGAGGACTAGTAGATATGGCAGTGAAAGGCACATCTGGGACCGATGTCAAAATGTTGCAGGGTTTCTATATGGACTTCCCACAGAAACCTGAATTCCTTGCAAATGAAGAAGAATTGAATGCACTTAGGGTCTTTGTTATTGGTCCAGAAAGAAGATTGTTGGAGACATGGAATACCTTCATACTCGATTGATTAAACACACAAATTGTCTCATTGAATCGATTTTTCTCTAAATTAACAACATACAATCTAGGGAGCTTGGCCAGCGCGATGGGAATTTCCCTGCTTATAGAATTATTTTCCAGAAATATAACCTTGAGACGATGTAGACCCGTGATTGAAGCCGGGAAAGACCCATTGAAGTTGTTTTGAATGAGGAATAAACTCTTGAGGTTGTGTATCCTTGTGAGATCCAAAATGGGGCCTATGAGTGCATTTCCTTTCAGGCTGATAAGATGGAGCTGGTCAAGCAGATTAAGCATCTTCTCTGAAAATTTTCCATTAAGGTTCACATAATGAAAGCTATGACTAGAGTTTAATCATGATCCAAATTCTGTGGATAAATCTCTTTCCAATTTTGAATCCATCCTTGAAAAATTCATCGGAGTCTCTGATTGATTCAAACTTTGACTTTGAAAAATTCATCGAAGTTTCTGATTGATTGGAACTTTAACTTCTTATATCAGGATCGGTTTATGCTAAGATGGACGTGGGTGCATGTGAAACAAGCTCTCTTGCATTTGGCGAGATAAACACAAGTATTTGGTGTGGATTGTTCAATATGGACATGAGAAGCAGTGAAAAAACCCCTTAGTCGAGATCACATGAAGCTTGTGTCAATGTGTTGATGTTTGAAGCAGCATCATGAAACATTCTCTCCAGAGGGTCCTATGTGGACTAGTAAGGGGGAATGTAGACTTCATCTTGATGTGCCTCAGATGGTCAGATGAAGGAACCAAAACATTGGTTTCACAAGGAAACCTCGATATGTCTTGTGAGACATTGGTTCCATGAGGAAACATCGATATATCTTAGACATTAGTTTCATGAGGAAACCTCAATATGCCAAGTATGGTTCCTACTAGTAATGATATTTGTTTTATTGACAATGGTGCTTCAAGACATATGACTAGATACAGAGAGCACCTTATAGATCTAGTAGATAAAGAATCTCTTTTGCATGTTGTACTTGCTGATGATGACAGATATACT
>ML781714.1:433133-470556 GCA_009831015.1 Picea engelmannii
ATTGAGTGAGAGATAGAAAGATATGGTACCTTCCGAGAGATCAAGATACCTTAGAGATATTGGTGCTATGTCATAGCTATGAGCCTGATCATTGATTCTAAACCTTCCTGTTATGAGGAGGTAACTAATCATCTAGTATGGAGAGATTCCATGATGGAGGAGTATTAGTCCATCATAAAGAATGATGTGTGGGATATTTTTCTGAGACCTCAGGGGAAGTTTGCAGTGACTTCCAAATGGATCTAAAAGATAAAACACATAGTTGACGGTAGCATTGAGAGGCACAAAATGAGATTTGTTGCTAGAGGATTCTCTTAGGTGGAGGGAACAGGTTATGAGGAGAGATTTTCTCTTGTTTCTAAATACACTTCTATCTGGATGATTATTTCCCCGACAACATCCATGGGTTGGATAGTACATTAGATGGATGTAAAGACAACATTTCTCAATGGAGATATTGAGGAAGAAGTATACATAGAGAAACCATATGGTTTCATGATACATGAGAAGGAGTCTCATGTGTGCAGGTTGAAGAATGCCTTGTATGGACTCAAGAAACCACCTTGACCTTGGTATGCGAGGATTGATGGACACCTGATGATTTTTGGGCTTCAACAAAAGTGTTTTCGATCCCAGCCTGTACTGTAGTATTATTAATGGTGAGTCCCGGATTTTGGTCCTCTACGTTGATGATTTTTTCCTCACCGAGACATAGAGCCTTATTGTTAAATGAAAGTATGTGTTGGCCTCTAAGTTTGATATGAAGGAACTTGGTATGATGCACTACTTCTTGGGACTAGAGGTGTGGCAGAGAACTGGTGAGATCTTCCTGAGTAAGGGGAAGTACACAATTGATATATTGAAAAAGTTTGGGATGTTGAACTTGAAGCCCATGGCTACACCAATGGTGAAGAATCCAAAGAAACTAAGTGTGTCTTCTTATGATTCTGATGAAATTGATTTGAATATGTACAGACAACTGATTATATAGTTGATCTATCTGGTTAACACTAGAACAAATATTTTCTATGCAGTGAGTGCACTTAGCTAGTTTACGAGTCATCCGAGATAGACACACTGGATTGTTGTGAAGCGTGTGTTAAGATACCTGTGAGGCACAATTGGACATGGTCTAAGATATACTTCCAGTATTGATATGATATGGCAAGAATATATTGACTCTGATTGGGAAGGGAGCACAATGGATAGAAAGAGCACCTTTGGGTGTTACTTCACTTTGGGATCTTCCATGGTTTCCTAGTGTAGCAGGAAACATAATTTTGTGGCTTTGAGCACAACAGAAGAAGAGTGCATTGCATTAAGTATTTCATTCCATGAAGCATTGTGTCTTCATAAGATCCTTGCAGAGTTATCCGAACATGTGCTAGATTTCGCCATTATTCATTATGGTAACCAAAGTTGTGTGAAGATCTTATATAATCCAGTGTGTCATGAAAATTTAAACCACATTGATATCAAGTACCATTACATCTGAGACATGGTGCAGAGAAAGGAAGTATCGATGTTGTACCTTCCTACAGATGAGCAGGTTGTTGATATTCTTACAAAACCAGGACGAAGTTCAAGTACTTCTGTGATAGACTTGGCGTGGTATAGAATGCCTCCCTCACCAAGAGGGAGTGTTGATGTTTGTAGCTTCTTGAGACATTCTCCATACCATACTCCTCTATGAATGAGTTGAGTTGATCTATGATGAAACTTATCCGAGAAGGAATAAGTGTGTTTGGTCTTATAGCCCAACGTCCCTTGTGGAGAGCACATGAGGACATGTCCCATGTGGAAAGCACATGAGGACATGTCAAGGGAGTTGACCCTCAAAATAAAATACTACGAGAGTTTATCCTAGTGTTTCTAGAGGGTGTAGCCTCTAGAAGTCCACATGGGAGTGCCATGTGTGACAAAATTTTTCTAGATCGTACTCGTCTGTGAATTGAGTTGAGTTGATCTGTGAGGACACTTATTCGAGAAGGGATAAGTGGGAAACTTATTTGAGAAGGGATAAATGCATTTGAGCTTATATCCCAACGTCCCATGTGGAGAGCACATGAGTACATGTCAAGGGAGTTGACCCTTTGACGCCACGCACTATAAAGAGTTGACCTTAAGTGTTCTTAGAGGGAGTAGCCTCTAGAATTCCACATGGGAGTGCCATGTGTGAAAAACCTTTTGCTACTATGGTGGTTGTGTACCACTGGCAGAGACTGCATATCTCTAGACAGTAGTTGTGTACTACTATGAAAAAATACCTCCCTAGCTAAGAGGGATTTTTGATGTTTCAACATCGGGCATAACTTCTCCTAGATTGGGATGCAGAACAAGGGAGATAGGATACATTTATCATAAACGTGCACTTGTGGTAAATGGGACCATACGTATTCCTTCCTTGATCATGACAAGGAATAATATGGACTCAAGGTGCTTGAAGTGATTTTTCCACGTGTCAGTTAACATTAGGGTGACATTCACTCACAGGTGTGTGCTTGTGGTGAAAGATCTTGATGTGGTGTTTATTCTAGTCATGGTGATTTGACAAGGAATGATAAAGACTCAAGATTCTATATGCTATTACATGTGGACCTAGAGTGAGCCTGATCTCAGAGAGAGTCAATTGGCTCAAAAGGGAGATCCGCATAAGGAGTTTCTCCCCGTTTCATGTGGGAGAGAGAAGTCTCCCAAGACTGATAGACAAGTGTCATGAGTCTAGGGTGAAGTTTGTATACTTCAGAGACAAGCTTGGCATGATGCATAATTCCTCCCTCGTTGAGAGGGAGTGTTGATGTTTGGACAACATCAGAAGACATTCTCTTAGAATAATAATTAATAATATGATTATTAATTATTAAATATCATATATACTAAAGTAAATGATAATAATAAATAGTTATTGATTATTCAAGGGAAGCATCCTTTCATGGATGGTCACCATATGTTCCCTATATATGGAACACTCATCATTGTAATAATACATTGTTCATATCTCATATGAAGAAAAACTACACTCTACATGACCATATATTGTCATTTCTTTATGTATTTGAATGTATGTAGAGGGTACCTCCATATGTTTAAATGTGTGATGATTCATATATGTTTGAAGCATGTTCTTTCATAGATATTTACACTTTTTTTTTAATAGTTAAATTCTTAATTGCTCGACAAATTTTTCCTCTTTTAATAAAATACAAGATTCATTCTCAGCAGTGCCTTGTATGCTTAATTTTCTTTCTTCAAAATCCATGCACTCACCTCCTTCAAAATTTAAATGTTTGAAACACTCATGAACACATGCCTATTGAGTTTGAGAGTTTAAACCATTTGTGTCGATATTGTTTGAGAGAGAGAGAGAGAGAGAGAGAGAGAGAGAGAGAGAGAGAGAGAGAGAGAGAGATTCAATAAATTCCCATAGAATTCATTTATGCAAACATGGATTTAAAGCTCATTATGAATTTTAGATGTTGGGGTGCCTTGGAATACTTCTAATAACAACTTGGAACATATCAAGGAACAACATCTGAAATGGATTCATTTCTAGGGATGGAATTTGAAGTTATTTTTCCCTAGGATACAACATTGTAACCTCTTATGCTTGATGGTGAACAAGTCACAAACAACTGGATGTTAGTATTTCACCTAGGGAATCTAGAGAAGGAAATATGTCATCTACAACAAAATACACTAGAAGAAACCGTGATCCTTCTTATAATCTAGTGTACTTAGATCCAAAGAAGCACATTACCTGGAGAAAAATTAGAGAACAACAACTCTTTTCTCCCCCAGGTAATCCTTGTCTAGAATTATCTCCTTTTACAATTCATCTAATAAATGAATCTATAGATCTGATAGATATACCAATATATTGACTTTCTTCTTCAAATATTCCCTAAATACCTTTAATATATCTACAAAATTGTCCTCTAGATTTTTCTCAAGAATGGAGTTCTTCCCTAGGGCCCTTCTTAAAATATCCAACAACTCCTCGGTCTTTTGAAGATAATAAATCCTGCAAAATCTCATGGTTGGCCTAAGAGGGTTTAGATGTCTAGGGGAAATCAACCTCCACCTCCACCACCTTTAAATGTTTTAGAAAATTATACTTCCATGTTAAACCTAACAGAAAAGAGGAAGACAAATTTAAGCTAGAAAACAAATGATAAAGAAAAGACACAATACACATAGATTTTACCCTGGAAACCCAAATGGAAAAAACGGGATTCATTGAGTTTGTTTCTCTCCTATTGTATTATTCATTTATAATAAAAGGTTGCATGCCTAACCTTGGTCCACACCTAATACACAATCGGCATCATACCTTCTTTCTTTTCACAATAACAACCATGTAGCCAATTCGACTTACATATACATGACCAACAACCTACTGCTAAAGATTAACATGAAGATACAATATTGATCATTAATTATTATCTTATAAAGTATTACAACACTCATTATTTACAGGTTTTACAGTATGAAAAACCCTAAAGAAAGGCGCCCAACAAATGATTACAGATCCATGCAGATAATTGTATACAAATCCAACGAATCTCGAGATTATGTTACAGTCGACTACTTGGCGACCTTCATTTAGTATTTATTTGATTTCTACATGACCTCCTGTTGATCTTTTCTCCTTGTTTTTGTCTACTTCGACTTGGACTTTTCCCTATCGATCCACCTCAACCTTTGAATTTCACTACAAAGAATATAACAACCCAACATTCTCCCACTTGTTTTCTTCATTGTTAAACCGATATTTTTTGGAAATTTTATTCACAGGAATAGGGGAAAAAATCCCATTTCCTCTCCACACCAATAGAACTTCACAACACTCAGATACTTGGTCAAAGAGTCTGTTATGTTTTCCAACCTGTCTACTTTATCCAAATGCATTGTGTTTCTTTACACCATGTATTTAACGAAATGTTATTGTACATCAATATGCTTAGTCAAATTAGAATGATAAGTTGGGTTTTTTTCCATAAATATTTCACTTTTACTGTCGCAACTTATCTTCACATCTCTCTACTCAAACTTTATCCATGAACATAATCGTTGCATCCATACTTCTTTTTTTCTTCCATGAGTGGTTGTCGTGTATTCATCTTCTGTTGTTGACAAGGCTACGACTTCCTGTTGCTTACTCATCCAAATGATTGCTCCATATAACATATTGAATACATATCCATTGGTCTTCCTTCATTTATATATAACTCCAGCGCAGTCGATGGAAACAAAGCCATGTACATCTACTTCATTGTCATTTTCAGGTTTCTCTTGGTGGCACATAGCATATTCCTTTGTGCCACACAAATACCTGAATAATCTCTTGTCTAGTGCTCCTTTAAAGGTGTCTATATGCATCTTCTCAACACTCCTACTGCATGGGAGATTTATGTTTGAGTGCATATCATCACATACATTAGGCTACCAAAAACACTTGCATAGGGGACATGTTCCATATACTCTATTTCTTCTCATGTCTTTGGACATTGTTCAATAGTTAGCCTTGCTCCCACTGGAATTGGAACCATTACAGGTTTGCAACTATGCATAGCTTGAAGTCATTTTTCTCCAATGTGTCCCATCCTCTCATGTCATAGCATGGTTGGGTCGATTTGGAAAAAACTTGTGGATTAGGTCTGAATCGACTCAACCCGAGTTGAAGTTGAGTGGACTTTAGGAACAACTATGTTATTGCATCCAGTTGAGTTTAAATACCCTAATAACTTGTATAGGGTTTCAATCTGAAATCCTTTCGTCAATACCATTGCACCTTTGACCATTTTTAACATATCCTTATGAAATAGAGTGTGCACTCCTACATCACTCATCTTGCTGATAGATATCATGTTTCTTGCAAAACATGGAATATGTAGTACACCTTGAAGGGTTCTACTCCTCCCATCTTGCAATATCAATTAGAATCTTCCACATACAAACATTTTGGTTGTCGATTCATACCCCAAGAACACATCTCCTCTTTCATAGTGTTTGTATTTGCATAACCATTCTATATGTGGTGTCATTTGATAGGTTTGTCCTGAGTCAACCAACCAAAAATATGGATTTGACTATGTATTGGTCGACACAAGACACACATCGCCTCCCTGATCTGGAGTATGCTTTCTGTTAGTTGACTTCTTCTCATTGGATATTGCAATGAATTCCATTTCCTTTGACTTGCAATACCTTTTATAATGAAAAAAATTACCACATTTCTGGCATATTCTGATTGACTGAATAGGGGATTTATATCCACCCTTTGACATAGACATTCTATCAGATAATTTTCCTTTATCTCTATCAACTGGTCGACCTCTCACCATTAAACCATCTTTGGTTAATCCTTCCATGTTCTTCCTTCTCATTTATTTTGACAATATAGATGCAACCACATCTTCTAGCACTAATGTGGTTGAATTAATCCCTATAGCCACAACTAAGTTATCGCAAGAGTCTAGAAAATAACATAATAGGATGATAAATTTCTCCTCCTCAGTGATTTTAATATCCACATAAGATAATTGGATTATTATGGTATTAAATGCATTTAAATTCTCATTTACCAAAATTCCCTCACTCATATTCAAAATATATCATTTATTTTTAAGGAACAACTTATTTACCAAGTATTTCGACTAGCACAAGCTTCCCAACTTGTCCCATAGTTTCTTGGCCAAGTCTTCACTTGAGACATTCAACAACACAAAATATGCAAGAAAAAGTAAAATCATACTCCTTTCCATTCTCTCAAGTTTCTCACATTGTCCCCTCAACATACCTGTCAGAATGGTACCTGTACAAACTACTTCCCATTATTCTCGATCTATAAGGAGATATTCAATTTTAAGCTTCCAAAGCTCAAAATTTTGGCCATTAAATTTTTTGATCTCTATTCTCAAGCTACTTGCAATTATTTAAGAACAACTTTAAATATATATAACATGCGAATCTCACTGGACCTAGGGATTAGCTCATATCCAAGGTTGTTAAACCAAGATCTAATAGTTGACCTCCAGTTGGAAAACAAGTCGACTATCAATTGAACTTCATTCGATCTTCAGGAAGTTTCCACATGATTTCCTGTCGACATATTATTGGTTGATTACTTTGACTTGTTGTCGATTACTTCGACTTCAAATTTTCCCAGTGAATCCACATTGACCATCGATTTTCACTACAAAGAATATAACATCCCAACAAAATCCTTGGGTTGCAGTGAGATATGGTCCTTTGAATTTTCCCCAAAATGTTTGTGATATTCCTAAGAATTACTTGAAGATTTTTCCAAAGTATAATGGCGAGAAAACCATTTATACTGAAGCGAAAATGGGTTCTTTTCAATACTTCATTAATAACCTTTTTGTGGAGAATGATGATTTCTTCATGATATCGTTTGTCCAAACCATGGAGGGAGATGTCAGAAAGTGGTTTATGTAACTACATGTTTCCTCAATTGGTACATAGAAAGCATTAGAACCAACATTTATGAGACAATGGGGAGAGAAAAGAGATCACCTCTATTAGCTATCTGAATTTGGCTCACTAAATAAGAGATCCAATGAAACCATTTTTTATTTCAATGGAACATTCAAAAACATCTATAACAATATCCCTAGAGATATAAAACCTTCACAAATAAAAACAAAGGTCACTTATTATGGAGCATTCAATGTTTATTTTTCCATGCTGTTGAGGTAAAGAAGGTCCCCAACCTTGTTTATCATACAATATGATGCAGTAGATATTGAAGGAAACATAATTGCATGTAGAAAAATGAAACAAAATATGGATCAAGTGGAAAAATAAAACAAGAAAACCAAAGAAGATTTTGGCACCTATGATCCAAAAACATATTCTCAAGATGCAAGGATAAAAGAAATGTCCAGATTGACTGGGAACTTGTCAAACAAGATGTCTATATTTGATATTGAGAATAAAAATTCAATAAAATCTCCCAAATAAAG
This sequence comes from Picea engelmannii, assembly GCA_009831015.1. Lineage (NCBI taxonomy): Eukaryota > Viridiplantae > Streptophyta > Pinopsida > Pinales > Pinaceae > Picea > Picea engelmannii. The sequence continues at coordinate 441,119 of ML781714.1, forward strand.
AGTTATGAGGAATCCTAATAATTTCAAAAGACCTTTTAAACCACAACTGATAAGAAGGGAGAGAATAAATGAAGAAAAAACCATCCAACCCCTTGTCAAAACCAATAATGATAAAAATATTGTTGAAGATGTGATGGATGAGAAATATGTTGATTATCTAGAATAATTCCACCTACTATAGAATGAAAATTATCCTATACATTTAACTCTAAATTATTATGAGAACTCACTAAATCCTAGGAAGCATACCCCTAATAATGAGTTGAGTAAAGAATATTTTTCCTCGGCTCAATACAGGATGTTTGATAAGGTGTTATAGGCTAAAATGGATAAGAAATGTGATATTAGACCTAGGAAGAGAGTGGTTGGTCTAGACAGTCTATGTTAGCCCAAAATGACTCCTCTGAATCATCCAAAAGATAAATTCAAATATGTTTCAGATTCTACAAAGATAGATGAGGTCCTTGAACCTTTGAAATGAGAAAAGGAACCTAAAGAAATTGATAAAAAAAAAATTGTCTTTCAACATTGAGCATGAACTATAAAAAATTAAAATCCATGTTCTTTTCATGGAATTGGCTAAGAATCCTTCTTATCATTAGAATATTGAAAAAATTATGCAAGGAGGAGGACCCACAAACCCACTCRATACTTTGAATGCTCAAGATGAATTCCCTACTATTGTATTTGGACCCCACATAGATGAGAAGGACTACTATGTTGATCATTTTTATGTGAAATTAAATATTCATGATAAAATGTTGCACAATTGCATGCTAGACTCTATAGCCTCACACAATCTCATGCCCAAAGTAGTTATGGAGAAGTTGGGATTAGAGATAACTAGGCCATATCATGAATTGTACTCTTTTGACTTCAGAAAAGTGAAGTGTGGTGGCCTAATTAAGGAAATGGTTGTCACCTTATCCCAATTACTTGTCAAAATCATTATGATGGATGTGGTGGAGGTTGATGTGACTGCTAACTATGGCATGCTATTTTCAAGGGAAAGGGTAGGAAAAATAGGGGGTACCTTGCAAATGGATATAACATATGCCACAATTCCAGTATTTGGAGGGGAAAATAGAAGATTTTATAGGGAGAACAAATTTTCCTATGTGGTCAATGACCAAAATAACCCCTGGAATCATCCCATTTATATTGTTGATGAAGAATTAGGATATTGTATCCTATTAGTAAATGAAGAGTATAGTGAATACCCTAAGTTTGCATATATTCCTTTGAACCATTCTACAAATATTGATGGTGTATGGAAAATGTATTTTGATGGGGCATATTCAAAAGAAGAGGTGGGAGATGGAGTAGTACTCATTTCTCCTACTAAGAAAGAAATTCATTTTTCCTACAAGTTGGAGTTTAAATCCACTAAAAATGTAGTTAAATATGAATCTTTGATCCTGGGTTTAGAGTTTGGAAGAAGGATATAGGTTACTATGTTGGAAGTGTTTGGAGATTTAGATATTGTAGTGCAATAAGTCAAAGGCCTCTATTAGACAAGGCACCCAAGGATGAGATCATACAAAAATTAGGTTTGGGATTTGATAGAAAATTTCTATGAAGATTTCAATGTCATTATTGTCCTCGTAGAATTCAACCAAAAATCATATTATTTAGCATTGGAATTCGATACCTTCAAACCACAAGCATTATACAACATTATAACTCAATTCAAGTATGAAATTTAGATGAGATACAAACTGTTGGGTATGTGTTATATTCTTTCCACGAGAATGTTGGGTATATGTTGCGTGTAGGGGGGTTAGAGGGGGTGCAGGGGCAGTGCCCCCGGAAAAAAAAATTCTTCCTCGCGAAACATGTTATGTATTTAGGTGGTTTTTTGGCACACGGTTTTTTACCGATGGTTTTCTATTTCCGGTTAAGGAATTAGGGTTTTGGAATAATCCAGGTCATTGGGTTAGGGTTTTGGATGTCGTTGGATCCTATATGTATATTGTATTGTAAACAATGTATCACAATGAATAATATAGAATATGATGGTTTTCCTGGTTTGGATTTCCAGGGGAAAAATCTCTGTGTAATGTTCATATTTTCCATTGTATCTTTTCCGTTCTTTTCCTAAATATTTGTTTGTAGTAAATATTGTACAAGGTTAGGATTTACACAAACCATCTATTCTTGATCATGTCAAGTATTGGAAATTATTTGAAGATGATCATCAACTTGAGAAATTTATGGAGGTAATAGATGAGTTTGCAAATACCCACATGGAATCAAATGAAGATTGGGAGACTGTTACAAGGGAAAAGCTCTCTATGGCCAAGGGTAAACTACAACAGACAGGTATGAATGTAGAAATAAACTCAATTCCATTGTATGCCATATAAACTAATGTGCAAGATAAGAAAGAGGCCTACCTCGATCCAACGTTTGATGATGTTCCATCGTTGAGCACTTCGACCCAAATCTTTATACCTACAATAAGTTCTCAACAAACAAGGAAAGAAAGTATATAGTGATAATGTAAAGGGGTTAGCACATTAGATAGAATAATTCATTAATAAGCATTACAAACATTCCCATGGATAATAATCATATATTTTCACGATACCAATAGGACAGGAAAGGAGTATTTCTATTAATAATTGATCAACAAAAGTGTCAACATTACAGACTTTCGTGTCGGCAAGGTTCGAAACCAAGGAACCAAGTTCCTTCTAATTGGGCCTCCACCACTTCAATCCTCCACCAAAGGCAAGCTCAAAGGAGAGAGACAATGAGGTTCTCTCAACAATAGGGAAAGAGCTTGGGGGTTGAAAACTATGTTCAGACTTGAGGGACAAAGGGATGCAAACTCAATATGAAGTAATTTCTCTAGAGTAACTTTGCTCTTAAATTTCAATGCTTTCTCCTCTTTTCCATAGCTCGAAATTGTGCTCTTATAGCCTTCAAAATGAAACTGAAGGGCCGAGTCAGAACTTTTCTAGTATATGGAAGGCCAAGGATAAGAGATCTATTGTTGTGACATGGAAACCCGACTCCATTTTTTTTTATTTTCTGGCACAAATCCTGATGTACGCGGGTTGTAGTGGAGCAACCTGCATATATGCTTGTTGTATAGTTGATAGGGCGTGTATATGTGGAAAAATGTTTATTTTTAGATCCAGATTTATCAAAAAGGGATGATAAGTCTGCATAGTGAAATGGAAAAAGGCCCTCTGTGCAAGATAGCAATGGTGAGGCAAATCTTTCTATAACAGAGACTAAAGAGGTGATTGGAGAAAATGATGAAGTAGTCCTTGATTTCAACAATTATATGGATGAGCATAAAGTCATGTAGCTCAATAACAATTTCATCCCAAAGGGGTTGGTACCTTTGGAACAATTATTTGACATAAATGATGTACCTTTCAAACCAACTTTTCTCCCAAAGGATGAAAGCATGGAGGACTGTAATATAGGGGCGGAAAAGAAACCAAAGTATATCAAGACGTCCAAAGATATCTCTACTAAGCACAAGATAGAGTACCTACATTTTTTCAAGGAATATATAGATGTTTTCTCTTAGAAGTATGAGGACTTGAATACCTGCGACACCAACAATATAAACATAGGATACCCCTCAAACCTGGTGCTAAGACTTTCAAGAAAATAATCGGGCAATTCAATACTATTTTACTACCTACTATTGATAAGGAAGTGAGGAAGTTATTGGATTCTCAAATTATAATTACTCTCATGTATTTTGAATGTGTGGCCAACCTAGTTCCAGTAAGAACGAAGAGTGTAGAAATTAGGTTGTGTGTAGAATTTAAAAATCTAAACAAATGCTCACTAAAAGACAACTATCCTTTTCCTAAGATGGATCACATGCTGTATAAGGTAGTGGGAGAAAATAGAATCTCCATAATGGATGTTTTCTTAGGTTACAACCAAGTAGTTATGCACCTGGATGAAAGAGAGAAAATGTTGGCACAGGGGCAGACCCAGGGTTCAATGCTTGAAAACACACCAGCAAAACCCCGACTATCAACACTTTTGGAAACACCTGCGAAGCAGGCGCAGTCTCACTCGAGTTAGAGGCAAGGGGGTTACAGGATGCAGGTGTCTGTAACTAGATTGGGACATGGATCTGTGATACTAGCACTTCGCAGAGTCTTCTGTTAATTCTTAGAAGGTGACATACATTAGCTTCCTAACCCTATTAACATCATAGAGCATAGCCAAACATGGATTGGCGCAGTAACAACAAATAATAACATATCCTGAGAACTTAGCATTTAGCATTATAGATTAGATCTAGCATCCATTTATCCTAAGCACTTATTAAATAATAGATCTATCTATTACACAACATAATCAAAGCACTAAGCAGATTTATGACATAAATAACATAGAACAAAGCAAACCATAAGACATCAGATATATGTGGTTCACCCCAGAATGGGGCTACATCCACCAACCACTTCGCCTTCTTTATTATGTGCTCAAATCTTACATTCATTCACTCCTATACACTGAGCCACAGAGTCAAGCTTCGCACAAGACATGAGATCTATGCACTGAGCACTAGATCTTCCTTCCAAATCTAGGTCAAATGCACATAGACAAAACCCTACATCATAGAACTTTCACCCTCTTCAGAATCATAACCACATACATACATTCCTTTGCACAAATAAATTATGTTCACACAGAACTAGATTCACTTCGCTTGCTAGATTTCTTCCTCCTTTTACAATACAGTCTTCTTTATTTATATCTTACAAAACCTTACAATAGGGCCTAAACATGGGAGAATCCCATGGGCTGACATCCCCTAAAACCCGTTACAAAAACCTTAAAGGACCCTTTACTAGGTCCACTTAACCCTCAAAATCGGTGAGATTTGCGATCTCATCTCCTCCTGGGCACTCCTTCTCCGAACAATGTGTTGAAGTCCAAAAGTGGGCCAAATATGACCAAGGTTTCATCAAAACATGGTCGAGGGCCAACATGCCCCCAACACTCACCTGTGACTTGTCCCAAGTCACTCAGGTCCGGACGATGCTGCTTCGAAGGCCTCAAGCCTACTTCGAGCTACCTTGACTTGCTACTTTTCCTGATCCTGCTACTTAGTGAGCTCCTGGATCGTCTTCTCTGTAACAGCTCCTTCCAGGCGTTGTTCTACTAGTGTGACAACTTGATCTAATTGTGAGCCTTGTCAATCAATCTCTTCAAACACCTTGCAATATTTTTCTTGCACATGTTGTAGCTTCTGCGTGACTTCCATTACCTTACCCTAGAGAGCAGTGATCTGTTGTTGTACTGTGCACTGCTCCTGGGATCTCTTCATTCTTTCTACTATGGTTAGCAACTTCATCTATGCCTTCATTGAAAATTCTTGTTGCTTCACCTCCTGTAACTGCACTTCTAGCTTCCTCAGCTCTGGATCCTCGGCGAGGCATTCATATGTTTGTGTGATTCTATCATTTAGTTGTTTACATTCCAAGGCGAGGGCTCTTATCCTTACTACTGTGTTCTTAGTGGTCTCCTCCCTCTGGTCACGCACCTATTGTGGTGTGCTCGATAATGTTTGGGCCTCCAATTCTATTATCCTAGCTTACAGTTGTTGGATGATCTCAATGAGCTTCACTACTTGAGCCTTGACTGGATATTTCTCCTCCTATGCCAAGACTAGCATAAAGTGACATGCTTTAATCACCAATTCTTTGACCATGGCCCGGTCTATGAGCAACTGTTCCTTTTCCCTCTGTAGCTAAGATTTTTTTTCCTGGAGCTTCTCTTGAAGCTCTGCTTTCTTGCTTTCCTCAGATGCTACATTTTCCTGCACTACTCTTAATTGTTCTAAGACTTAGTCTTTCTCCCTTTTCAAGGATTTTGTAGCCTTCTTCCACTCTTCCTATTATTTTTGGAAGTGGGCTTCTATTGCATCCACAATCCTTCTCAATTGGGTTGGTACATCCCCCAATTCTGCAATCTGTGATGAGGAAGGTGTAGATGGCGTAGTAGGTATTGTGCGGACCAAGCGAATAGCTTGTTGTACTTCCTTCAATTCGTTCTCAATTATTTTGTATAGCTCCTCCTTCTTCTCTCCATATATCTACAATATGTCCTCAAAAGCATCCTCCATATCTCCACAAACCAGATTGATGTCGTCCTCAGTAAGAGTGGCCTCCAACTGGTGCTTATTAGCGTGCATCTTCTTTCTTGATGAAGACTTCTTTGGAGAAATAGTCCTCTTCTACGGTGTTACTGTCCCAATAGGGGGGATCCTTAAGTGGAGGGGTGGTAGCTTCTCCTTCTCCTTTTCCTTTTTCTCCTTCATCTCCTCCTCCCTATCCTTCAACTTTGTCTTCTCCTCCTCTTGGTGAGCCAGACCCACTATTTTCAGAAGCGTTGTCCTCCTCATCGCTCTCTATATCCTGGAATTCCTCCTAATTTTTATTCTTCTTTGTCCCACTGGACTGTATAACATGCTCAACTCGTGTGACTATGGGGCTTCCTATGGTGTCAGTGTCGGATATTTCTGCATCAACGACATGTACAAGAAATTCCTCCGGCCACTCCTTTGTAATCTACCCAATATTTTCATCTGTCAGTTTGTAGTACGACTATAACTCTTCCTAGTTCTCGTCTCTGCGTGTAGTGATGTAGATGAAATGAGGATCAACGTGGAACTTTTCTATTGGTCTATACTGGTGCAGGGTGCGTAGTGTCATGCACATAAATCATTCAATGGAAACCTTCAATTGTTGATAGTATGCATGAAACACAACATTGGAATGCCACTGCTTCATCATGTCGTTGGTGTACCAAAAGGTGGAAAACCTAGAGGCCAACGACTCTGAGGGTTTGATCTCTGGGAAGGTGGCTCCTTCAGGCATTTTCCAAGCGACAAATGAGATCAAAATAATCAGCCAACTGTAATGGAATTTATATCCCAAGTCTTGGGCTTCGCAACAATCCTTCTCCAGCTCATTGACGAGGTAGTTCTCCCAGTTCATCTGCATGCCCTCCACACATTTTCCTACAAGGTCCACCACGAACCCGATGACTTGTGTGGGGAGATTCTTTCTTACGAGCTTTCCAGCTAGGAGTTGGAAAGCGAGGCACATTGTGCCATCCTATATAAAGGCTACCTTGTAACCTCGCTTTCCTTTTTCGACTTCTCCGTAAGCTTCCTTGATGCGCTGCGCCATGGAACGGTCTGAGGCCTTCCATGGATAAAACTGATGAGGGTCAGGTCCCTTCACACTTAAGCTTGTAATCCGGTGGATCAACGTCTGATCCACAATAATCCTTCTATTGAGCCATAGGTATCCGCCATGATAGCACAACAAGAGGAGTTTAACGCAAGTGTCAACCTCCTGGTGGTAGCCAAAATGAGGGATCTTCATCACATTCAGCACAGTGGATTGTTCTAGCCCCTTAATTCATGGCTGTGAGACGAGGTGAGGATTCTTCCTGGTTGTCTTCGTGAGATAGCAGTGGGGCGCCAACATGGCATAGTTATTTAGGTATCCTAAATTGAAATTGTTGTTCTTTAATAGTGGGATCTGTCCTAACTGAATCCTGACTATGCATATTCCTTTCAGAATGTACACAGTGAACATGACGTACTCAGAATCTCGAGGAATGTTTTTGCGGTTAACAATGTCAGCCAAAGGTGAAATGTAATAAGGTAGGATCGATGGGATCTGCTTCGCATTAGCCAAATCACCACGATGCTTACTTCGTTGCTCAGTTGCGAGGTTAACATGACCGGAACGACGTCCAGTCGAAGGGGAAGCCTGCAGTCCCCTAGTTGACGATGCCTGAATACATTCAGATATCGGTCTGTTGGACATTAGCTTCTTAAGGAATTCCTCAACAAAATTCTCCAGTTCACTAGGTTCGCCCGACATTCTAGTTTTTAAACAGATAGGTCGGGGTAGACAAATGAACAAGCGAGGTAGAAAAACAAAGAAAAATAGACAGGCGGGGTCTAATTTTAGATAGCACATCTCGACACATGGAAAATTATTTTCTTGGCTCAGTTAATCATGGGTAGAAAAAAGTGGTCCCGACGCAACATCTGACGAGTTAAATAAGTGGGGCATCGTAATAGATCTTCCAACGACCAGGAAATGCTTCCATCAATGTAAATTTTTCTATTATGGTGCAGTCTCAACGTCCAAAAGTGGTCCATCAAACCATAAATTCATTTTCTAACCGTTTTGGAGTGTCATTCTAACGTTCGGGGCGCCTCCAACTGTCATATAATTTCGCCAGGGTAAAGTCCCATTTTGTGCAGTCCTGTTGTTCCGGCGAGGTTCTAATCCTGCGAACCTGCCTCCTGCGAGGTTCCAGTCTGCGGTGTCTTCCATATGGTCTTTGTAGCTTCTTGTAGCTTTTCCAACTTAGCTTTATTTTTATTGAGCTTCCTTGCCTTCTTTCCTATGATCTAAGTCTCTCTAACTATTTATGGGATCCTCTTTCCATTTTTATTCTTATCTTCCCCTAGCACAGTGGCTTCGCACTGTTGAGGTGCCCTCAAAGGGTCTGAAGTTAATATCCCTTTTATTAACACTTCCTGAGTGGACATACTTCTTTCTTGAATAGATAAGTCCTTCAAACCTTTTTGCATTCTTTCAACCTTGATAGCTAAATCTATTGCTTTCTATTCCTCCTATGTTGTTACTTTGTTCTATTGCTTCGACTTATCCTCTCATTCTTCTATTAGTCAGTCTATTTTTCTAGCTATGAAATCCCTTAGTTCTTTCTTTTTCTTTTTTGTGGCTTATTCCTCTGCTTTCCTTTTGATCTGATCCTCCTCAATACAAGTCTTACCTAATAAAAGTGGGAAAGGGGCATTGTCCCCAATAAATGTAATGACTTCAAATTCCTCTTCAATCGATGTTCCATGAACAATAATAGGTATGTTAGTAACTCTTCCACATAGGGTTACCATATTTCCCTTAAACAAGCATATCCTTCCCAATGAAGGTACCACAGTAGGCTTTCCCAAAATTCCCCAAGTTTCTTATGTCATAATATTTACTTGTGTTTCTTCATCTAAGACATAGTCTATGTCGAAGTCTTCTATTCTTGCACTTATGTACTTTTTTTCTTTCAGGATTTCTGGTAAACTGACATCTTTGTGAACATCCATTGTTTCTTTCAACTATAATAACGTAGTTTGAACTTCCTCTGATTCTTTCTCTTTATGGATTTCTAATATTCCCTTGGTCTCTTGACTTTCTTCATAGTTTTCTTGTCTCATGTTCATCCTTTCAACTTTAGCAATAATCCTTGGACAATCCTCAACTTCATGACCAATAACCTTACAAAAAAGACAAATAGGGCCTACCTAAGGACATTCCTTAGCAAGGTGTCCTGGCCTTCTGCAATTATAACATAATTTCAATCCTCTTTTTCTTTTAAGTGTTCCCCAACCTCTTCTGTACTGTGCACTTCCCTTAGGATCATAGTGTTGGACCTGCAATATGAAAAAGTTCTTTCTAGGTTCATGCATCCACTTATTAGTCCAAAAACTCTTTCTATGGATAGGAATAACATATCTTTCTTCATTTATATTAAATTTACTCATATCAACTCTTTCTTTTAACTACGCCCTAGCCTTCAGACTAGGACAAAATCTATTAAACATACTTAAATTCATGCTTTCAAAACAAAAAATTTCACTTATCTTTCTCTTACCAAAGCACAAAGTTTTCTTATTTAGGATCTTACCTCCTTTCTTCAGATCATCTTACTCTCTTAAGTACAAAGCTTCAAAAGTCAAGTAGAATACTGCACACTTCAGCAACATATCTACGCACAGAGCTTCTCTTTTTCTTTACTTCAGTTCCCAGCAATCATAGTTTCAGGTCCCGACAATGAAACTGTTTGTTGGCACAGGGGCAGTCCCAGGGTTCAACGCTTAATAGTTCACCAACAAAACCCTGACTACCGACCCTTTCGGCAACACCTGTGAAGCAGGTGAAATCTCACCCGAGGTAGAGGCAGAGGGGTTACAGGACGCAGGTGTTTGTAACCAGGCTAGGACACAGATTTGTGATACTAGCACTTCACAGAGTCTTCTGTTAACACTTACAAGGTGACATACATTACTTTCCTAACCCTATTAACATCACAGAGAAAAACCAAAGATGGATTGGTGCAGTAACAACAAATAATAACATATCCTAAGCACTTAGCATTTAGCATTATAGATTAGATCTAGCATCCATTTATCCTAAGCACTTAAGCAATGACAGATCTATCTATGCATAATCAAATCACTAAGTAGATTTATGAGAGAAATAACATAGCACAAAGAAAACCATAAGACACCAGATATACGTGGTTCACCCCAGGATGGGGCTACGTCCACTAACCGCTTCACCTTCTTTATTATGTGCTTGAATCTTACATTCATTCACTCCTATGCACTAAGCCACAGAGTCAAGCTTCGCACCAGACAGGAGATCTGCGCATTGAGCACTAGATCCTCCTTCGAAAGCTAGGTCAAATTCACAAAGCGAAAACCCTATATCATAGCACTTGCACCCTCTACAGAATCATAACCACATACATACATTCCTTTGCACAAAGCAACTATGTTCACACAGAACTAGATTCACTTCTCTTGCTAGCTTGCTTCCTCCTTTTACAATACAGTCTTCTTTATTTATATCTTACAAACCCTTACAATAGGGCCTAAACATGGGAGAATTCCATGGGCCGACATCCCCTAAAACTCGTTACAAAAACCCTAAAGGACCCTTTACTAGGTCCATTTAACCCTCAAAACTTGGTCAAGGGCCAACATAAAACAACATTCACAACACCTTGGGGGACTTTTATGTATGAAAAAATGCCTTTTGGTTTGATAAATGCAGGGGAATATTTTCAAAGATCCATGGGCATAGAATTTGTAGGAGAAAATGAAAGATTTATTGTTATATTCATGGATGTAATATCTCCAATAGAGATAGGTAGGGATTTTATTAATTTCTATGCATTTATGTTATTTTTCCACAAATATTTTTCATTCATTCTACTAAATAAATTTCGTCAAACATATTGCAAGAATCCTAGATACACTTGGAATATAAGAGAATCATGTAATATTTTATTATGCATGGAGATTGAATACAAAAATCCAATGGTTGTTATGGAAGCTACAATACATCAATTCAAAACACACAATACAAGCCAAAAACCTGGAACCATGCCATGGCCTCCTCAATAGATGAAGTCAAACCCTCCAAGTGCCACAACCCATCCAAGAAAATCACTACAACCCAAAACTGAAAACAAACCCAGGATGAAGTTCCAATGAAGATCTTGGATGGATCGTTCTGCTTGTCTAGATATGGTGGATATTTCACCATCGAAACTAAACATGTAGTGGAACGATTTTTCTCAAAACCCCAGTGAAAACACTGGCTACAAGAGAACTCAAATGATATCAAATAATAATGCAAAGGTGAGGCTCTACCCCTCCTTTTATCCTTTTCTTGTGCCTTCTAGAAATTTCCCCTTTTTGACCAAATCAAATGTAACTTTTGTAATTTCCCCTTTTTGACTAAATCAAATATAACCCTTATTTTCCCTCCAATTTTCAATTTAAGCTTAAAATTCACTTTAATAATGGTTAAATAACTTATTAATACTAAGCTATTTTAATTCCCTAATTTTACTTTAAAAACATAACATATCCTAACTAAGCGACATTAGATGACCCCCCTTTTTACACATTTTCTGCCATTGACAAGCCACAAAAGTCCCTTCTACTACAAAGAAGGGAAACCCAAAAATGGGGACATGACAAATCCTCCCTTCCCAAATATTTCTTTTCCTCAAGCAATGTCATCATGACCTGACACTCCATTGATTGTTCCATACTAAAACTGAATATGATACCAGGATCCCAAACCATCCTATAAGATGTGAAGCATCCTCCACTCAATGTGTGGCCTGGTAATGTATTGATATAAGAGGCCTCCTGAAAACCACTAGCAACCAAGGTCACTCGATGTTGCAATAACTCAATCAACCCATCAATGTACTGCTCTGCTAGGGAACCAATCTCATGAGAGAAAAAACTGTCTATCACCTTTGTGTCAACTACTGCATTGTCTCCTACTGAAATCCCAAGGTCACATGCTATCCTTAGAAAGGAATCACCACGTTGATGTTGTGCTACTATAATCATAGTCGTCTGACCATTGTTCCTACTCTACATCCACATGTTTTAATTCCTTAAATGATCACATCCACTATTGAGGATCATACCCATCCAATGTATCCCAACTCCAAAATCATACATCATAGAGAAGTCTATGTGGTCATCAATTGATAGGGAATCCACTACATCTTGTCTCCAAGTGTCAAAAGGAAAAATCATAATACTCCATCACCCCTGGCCTACTGTAATCATCCAAGTCTCATCTGGACAATCCCCCAACATATCATCTGCAGAGTCCATAGACACCAAAACCCCATAGAAGGTAAAGTTTCTAAGATCCCACCTTGTAAGACATGAATCACCCTCTAGTCATAACACTATTCTGTAAGGAGACAATACAAGAATGAATTCCCTTGATAAGATCGAAAATCATAAACTTCATAAATGTGGTCAACTCATCATAAGACCACTCCTCCAAGAAACCACTCTTAAGCCTCCCAAAATTAAACTTTGGAAAGTCAAAGTCGGTGCTCTCCTCTCTAATAGTAGTTGAACTGTCAAGCATTGTAATCCCAAGGTCCCAAACTAATCCTAGAAAGGTACCACCATGTTGACATTGCACCACTATGATCATCATTGTCAAACCAATGCACCCAGTCTGCATCCTCCTCTCCTGGAACCCGAAGTTGAATTCCCGGAAGGGAATGGAACCACTATCCTGGATCCTCCCCTGTAAAGATGTCTCTATGAGATCTAAACCTGCAAATCCATGAACAACCTCAAGTTTTTCCTTCCATATAGAGTAAGTCTCGACCTCCCCTCTAAAAACGTCCCAAAAATAAAGTGGACCAATCATTGTCATGACTCTGTATACCATCATTTGAATCAATCTATCACTTAGATGAATTCCTGGATCCCACCACCAAATAGGAAGTCCATTACTAATATGTGCTAGTTGTTGTTGTACCATGATGGTAACCATCGAAGTCAAAATGATCCAAGTCCTTGGTATTCCATCATCTGGTAGAAACCTAGTAATAGGAATCAACTTTGTGCATGTTGATCTATTCGAATCCTTCCAAACTGCACTAGAAAATATGTTATCTTGATCACCATCAGTGTACTCAAGTAATATGTGGAGTCTAATTACTTACCTGGAAAGTATCCCTATTACCTGCGGTGCCTCATACTCATACAAGTACCTAGAATGTCACGCCAAAGGTGAATCATGCATATCCCTCATAAGCCTCTCCCTAAGTGTGGACTCAGGGACTACATGTGTGCAACCTCCATAGTGGATAATGCCATTCACCACTCCGTCAAATGAAACATCGATGAACTAATCCAATAAAATATGTATATGTTCTCTAAACACATAGCCCAAATTAAATAACCATGTCATGGCTATAATCCTACCTACCTCACCCAACTGACTCGAGTGAACCGATTGTGTCATGTTGAAAATACTATTGGCATAAGAAAATAACAGTAGATGCCACTGCCTGTGAGACTAGAAAGAGTCGGGTTCGTTGGTCAACACAAATGGTATGACCAAGAACTTGGGGTAACATATAATAGTAATACTACATGTATATTTCTCTATGTCCCTACTCAAGTGATATCTCAATCGAATATCACTCTTCAAGGAACATTCCTCTCCCTGAATCTCGTCTATCCACCCAACTCAATGATGTGTTTGTAGTCCTTTTCTAGAGTTATCCCCGGGAAAAATGTCCCAAAAACCCATTGTATACCACTGCACATAGTTGTATATTATTGTATACTACTGCACACCATTGCATCCTCATGTACCACCTAGTTTCCTTTATGTGCCACTGTAACAATCACTCTACAAATATCAACTGAACCTGGATACCATAGTTATGTATCCACATCTGTCCTATACATAATACCCTAATAAATTGGTTCATATACTTCCTTGTTGGCTAGTCCATAATGAATTTTCTCAACTACCTCCTTTATAGCTAATCCTCGAGCCAAAAGGAATGGCTCATGATCCCTACAATGAAAAATAGGTGCACGGTCAAAATCCTCTACATCAAACCTCTCCTCCAACACCTGCAACTTTGAATGCTCCTCATGCAGGATCATCACAAGAGGCTCCTCCCTCAGATCATAAGTGCCACTCATTCCCTCATGTGCTACTTCTTCCAAATATTATGGATTCTTTGTTTTTATCATCAATGAAGAGTGTGCCAAACTAAGTTGGTAACAAAGTTCCTCAATCTCCCTTTCCTTGTATTCAACAAACTTAAGAGAAAGGTCTATATCCATGAACAAATACAAGTAATATGATTTCATCTGATCTAGTTATTATTTGATGATGTGTAATTGAGTACTGGTGATCCCATTTGCAATTATGTTTTGTCTCTCCTCCATCTGATTTTTCCAAATAAGATCTTCAATAAACTTATGAGTGCCATCTGCCCTTGTCAACACCTACACAATCTGCTCCTCCTTGACCAATAATTGGTCTTCCAACCCATATCGAGGTACAATTGTTTCCTCATCATAATCAACATCATAACTGAGCTATGGAGTTGAATCCTCGTCAAGTGTAGGTTATATCGCACTTAGACTTCCCACATCATAAGAATCATACACGTGAAATTTATTGATCTCAACATCGAATGATTGGAACATGTCATCATAAGATGTTGCATCCTCTTCTTATGTTGATTCATTAGAGGTATAACCATATAACACACTAGTTTCCTTGGCCTCAATAGATATCTCTGATGATGTATCATAGGCTACTATTTTATCTTCCTTTGTGCACACATCCTCCTCATGGCTAGATGCGTGCTCCTCCACTTGTCCTTCATGCTTGTCTTCCTTCAATTTATGCCCTATGATTTTAAAATAATCCTCATTCAAATCCTTGGGACAAATTCTATTATTGAGTTCGTAATATTATTTGAAGGGTAAATATGCATGGAACTTCTCATCCAATGTTAGATACCCCTGGTAGTTAGGCATGTATTTATTTTCCTTCAACTCCCTCAAAAGTGCATTAAAATGTTATGGATTAACCTTCTTGAGTAACTTCAACATGGATGATAATTTGGTATTTTTTGGATAGGATTTCATCAAACATTTAATAAACCCTTGTTCATGGAATGAACTATTGTTTTCTCCCTTATTTGTAAATTGCACGTCTTTTTTCTGAAAAAAACCCTGAAAATTTACCGAAATTGAAATGTTGATAGCTTTAATTCTCAAAATCCCTTTCGGACGATTTATTTTTTGAAATTAGGTAAGTTTCTGAGAGGAATTCAAATATTCACTTTGTATTTCCAAATTATTCTTAGAAATTTTGATATCTGAACATGAAGTGTGTCACCCTCTTTTATCCCTAAAAAAAATAATTGCAAAAAGACCCCAAAAAAAATTATCTTCTTTGGCCAAGGAAAGTTCTTTGATGCAATCACAGGCTAACAAGATCACCAACTCTGATACCATTGTAATATCCCCAATAGACCTAGGCAGGGATTTTATGAATTTCTTTGCAATTATGTTATTTTTTCACAAATATTTTGCATTCATTCTACTAAAAGAATTTAGTCAAACATATTGCAAACATCCTATATACACTTGAAATAGAAGAGAATCATGGAATATTTTATTATGAATGGATATTGAATACAACAATCCAATGGCTTCCCAACTACAATATATCAATGGAAACACACACAATATAAGACAAAAACCTGGAATCATGCCATGGCCTCCTCAACATATGAGATCAAACCCTCCAAGTACCACAACCTCTCTAAGAAAATCACTACAACCTAAAACTGAAAACAAATCCAAGATGAAGCTCCAATGAATATCATGGATGGATCCTCCTCCTTGTCTATCTAGGGTTGATATTGCACCAACTAAACTAAACCTGCAGTGGAAATTTTTTTCCCAAAACCCCAACAAAAACACTGGCTACAAGAGCACTCAATAAGATATCAAATAATAATGCAAAGGTGAGCTTCTACCCCTCCTTTTATCCCTTTTCCATGCCTTCTAGAACTTTCCCCTTTTTTACCAAATTAAATGTAACTTCTAGAATTTCCCCTTTTGACTAAATCAAATATAACCCTTATTTTCCCTCCAATTTCCACTTTAAGATTAAAAGTCACTTTAATAATGGTTAAGTAAATTATTAATCTAAAGTTGTTTTACTTCCCTAATGTCACTTTAAAAACATAACATATCTTAACTAAGTGACATTAAATCACCCCCATTTTTACACCTTTTTCTCCACTGACAAGCCACAAAAGTCCCTTCTACTACAAAGTAGGGAACCCGAAAATGGAGACATGAAACTGGTTGATACAACTTTGTTCTTAAGGAATGATGAAGATCACCTCAAACAATCGAGACAAACCTTTTTTAAGTGCATAAAGTTTGATTTGTCCTTGAATCCAAAGAAGTTCCATTTTCCCATGAAGGAAAGATTTTAGGCCACATAGTATCCGAGGAAGGAGTGAGGATATTCAAAAAGGGTGGAATAAGGAAAACAAATTTCTTTACCTAGAAATAAGAAAGAAGTGCATTCCTTCCTAGGAAAAATGATTTTCCTCATAAGATTCATCCCAAACTTTGTTGAAATGATGAAAAATATCATTGGCACATTGAAGAAATATTGTGAAATTATATGGACTACTAAAGCTAAGGAGTATTTATAGTAAATCAAAGAAGCATTGAGAGAATATCTAGTCCCGATCAGCCTTATTTATTATAAGGAATTCCTCATTTTTTGGTTTTTCCTTTGAACACACCATTTTTTTTTATGTATTATTGCAAAACAATGAGGACAAACAAGAGTATCCCATGGCCTTCTTCAAAAAATCCTTGAGAGATGTTGAAATAAGGTACAATAACATGGAGAAACAAACATATTCCTTGGTGAAAGCATTGAAATATTTTATAGATTATGTACTGCACTCTAATATGTTGGCTTATGTTCCCATTAGTGCCATAAATGACATCCTCATACAACCTGACAATGAAGGAAGGATAGGCAAGTGGATTTCAAAAATTCAGGAATATGATGTGGATAGGGAGAGGGACTAGCCAAGATCTTGGTTGAGTCAAATTACAAATCTCTAGGTATGAATGCACTGTCATCATACATTATAGCAACAAAAACTAAAGTGGATGAAATGCAAGAACCATCCCTGAAGGTGAACTCCAAATTATCCTATTCTGGTTGGTATAAATACATCATCTTCTATATGAAAAATTTAATGTTCCCACTAGCTTGGGATAAAGCCAAGGATAGATCTATGAAACTAAAGGCTATAAAATATTGTGTCTTGGGAGAAAACCTTTTTTGGAAAGGATTGGGAGGAAATCTTGCTCAGTGGCATCAATAAGGAAGAAATTGAAGGAATTAGAAACAAATTTCACAAGGGAGTATGTGGTGGTCAATATGTTTGGATTTCCACTTCCTATAATATCATTAGATCTATTTATTATTGGAATTCTCTATTTTCGGATGTGAATTCTATGGTTAGGGATGGTGTAGAATACTATATGTTTGTAGGGAAGGAAAATTTTCTACCACTCCTACTGAGGCCCTTTAAAGTTGAGAAACCTTTTTAGTAGTGGGGATTGGATTTGATTGGTGAGATCAATCCAAATTCAATTGGGAAATACAAATGTTTTTTGAAAGCTACTGATTATTTCACTGAATGGGTGAAATCCACTCCCACAAGGGAGGAATTCATCATCATATTCCTTGAAGATAATATATTATCCAAGTTTGAGTGCCCTAGGAAGATTATCATTGATAATACCCAAACTTCTAAGTCTACAAATATGGTTCAATTCTATCAAAACTACAACATAGATATTGGAGATTCAACTTCCTACTACCCCCAAGGAAATGATTTAGTTGAATCCTCAAATAAAAACATGATCAATATTATCAAGAAGATGTTGTCACAAAATAAAAAGGCATGGGATTCTCACCTGAAGTATGCAGTTTAGCCAGAGAGAGTCAACACAAAAAATTCCATTGGGAATTCTCCTTTCTAGTTAATATATGGCTTGGAATCAATCTTTCCTATTAATCTCAGCCTCCCTCTTATGAAAATACTAAAAGATGAAGGGGGGAAATCAAATGACATGCATATGAGGATCATTCAATTGATTTAAGTCCAATAGCCGAGGGAACATGTGTAGAGTGAATCCAATATTTATCAAGCAAAGATGAATGAAATATTTGACAAAAGGACCAAAGAGAGAAATTTCATGGCAAGAGACCTGAATTGGATGCTAGAAGAGAAGATAAAGAGAAGCATGGAAAATTTGACAATCTATGGATTGGACCTTTCCATGTTTGTGTAGTACAAGACAATAACACCTATGAGTTGGCCCACCTAGATGGATAAAGTTTTGGTACTCCTGTGGATGGGAGGTTCCTCAACCACTTTCTGTAGTACCAAACATTGAAAAATTTCTTACCTTGTACATAAATAATTCAATTTCATTTCTTCTTGGCATTTCTTTTTAATTTTACTTCATTCACCTTTATGTTATAATTTCAAAGTAGCTTAGGTGATTAAGTTTTTCAACATTTTTTTTTCATAAATCAAATTAGTTTTCAATAAATGGGTGAACATGGTTGTTTCAATACAAATTCCATAACCCAACAGAAGAAGGCACTTGGTCTACAGTTCTCAATAGATCACAAGGATATGTTGTCCCCACTGAAGTTGATGTTAGTACATGATTTATTTTTGTCATCAATGGGGGGTTTTATGAGCCAAAGAACCTAATTTGGACCCGCTGAAGACAAAGGAGATAACCCTCATATCCTTTGAACGAAATGGGCTAACTCAGTTGTGTAAAAAATAAGGGAAAATGGTTAAATTCTAGGCCCTGGGCACTTAAATCAGACTTAGGCACTCATCAACACATAAATCAAGGCTTATCATGACCTAATATTTCTTAAGTCATCAGGAGAGGGGGATTACAATGGAACCATGGGCCAATATTGAGCGCCAATGGACTTGTAGGGATCGATCATCAAACGACCACAAATGAGCCATATCAATGGCTCAAATATTGTAGCATGTCGTGAACATACAAGATTATTAATAAACTTGGGTGATATGGCAATGGTTTCCATTGGAAATGCATCGACTATTGAGTGGTGTCTCCTAACAAGAAACAAAAATGAAAAAAACATCATTGTTAGGGGTCAGGGTGCAACAACAGTTTCTTAGTTTGGAAAAACATCTCATCTTCCCAAGGCACAATGTATACCTAGACGTTGACCCAACACCACGTGGAGCTGACATGTCACTCCAAACTACTGCTCCATTGTGGACACTTGGATGGAATAAAGAAAAAGTGGCATGCCAATAGGGAACTCATCAAGACGAATCCCCATCTACCACCTAGACGAGGGGGGCCCACTGAAGGCATAAAACAACATCCCGATCTTGGTGAAATGTAACTAGCTCATGTGCCACATAGGCACCACCATGGACCAGTATGAGGTGTCCATGTTTCCATGGGACCATGTCGACGTCACTTAAATTTTCACTCCCTTCTCAAATTTTCAAAGTTAAATCCAAAGACAAGATGAAGCATGGCCCAAAATCACATGAAAGGTGGGTTTTAACATGTTTAAGGTTGTGTTGTGTTGAAACCATTGCGCCAGATCAAATTGTGAGTTAGATATTCCCACAACAAGAAAGGTGGCATCACATATGGATATCATTATCAATAATCATGTTTATAAGTACAACCAGCAAAGGATGGAAATCATTGACCCCACAAAAACACGAGTAATCATTAGATCACAAAGCACTGTAGTCAGATGTAAAAAAATCATTTTCCCCACTAACGACCACCCCAGATATGTGTCAAGTTATTATAAGAAAAATACTTAGGAGAAGGTAAAAAATAAGTGCATGACCAATTCAGTCTCTGTACGAAAATTTCTATGATGCCAAGTTTCATGGAGGATGACCCGCCTATGTGGTTTCTCCTCTCGGGAGGGACCAATCATCCATCCTGGATACTAACGTGTGAGGAGCTTCTTTTTCTATTGCAAAGGAGGGGAACATCCTTTTCTGCTTGCATTGAATCAAGCGTAGGAGTAGCAGGACATCATGTAACTCATATTAAGATACATTTGCACCATCTGAACAACACCTAGCTGAGATAGAAGGTAGAGGATCCAAGGGGTTGGGTGATAGCACTCTACATCATCGGGTGATTTGGATGAGAGTAAATTGTTAAGCGTTCTTCCAACCCACTGATGGCATCAACTATTCAAGGTAGAATATGTCCAGTGCAATAGTCTCACTCAATTGAGCTATTTTGAAGGATCTAGACTAAATGATCTTGATTGGGTAAAATCATCTCTCTTTAGAAACACCTCAACATGCTTCACTTTGGTAAATGCAATTTTTACTAAGAAGAATCCATGCAAGAAATGAGCGGTGGTATCAAGAACTAAAAAGTTGTATCAAAAATCAAGAAGTAGTATTGGGTCAAAGAAGTTATTTTTTCATGATTAAGGCATCTATAAAAGGGGATGATGCCCTCATTTGAAGGGTCGACACTTTTGGGAATTAAATAGGTTCTTATACTCAAAGATATTTAATCAAAAAAATCCTCAAGCATAGAAAGATGGTGAAGGAAATAGGCCTCAAAATATTCATGCCATATGTTATGTTCATACTATAAAACCCACATTCTTCTTCTTCCATTGTATTTGTATTCTTGTAAATCCATTTCTCTCATTTTGGCTACTTGTATTAGATTTGATCAATAAAATATCATGTAGCATATTTGTTGAATTTTCTGATTTTTCAGATCTGATAATTATTGCCTTATGATTTAAATGTTATTGTTATCATAGAATAATTACACACTGAAAAAAATTCAACAAGACTTAGCAAACTTGATGAGAGGATGTATTGAAATTGAGGGCCCCAATATATATACTTGGGCAAAGTAACCTTTTATTAATGGACATGTATTTTCCATTATTGTCTTTTCATTAATTAGTTTATTATTAATTATTACTTATTGATATTATATATATATATATATATATATATATACACACACACACACACACACACACACACACACACACATTATATTATAAATATATTATACTTATATTATACTTATATTTATGATTATTTCCTCACAAGCAATTATAATTAATATAGATCACTTCATCCTGGAGCAGGAAATGTGAGAGCACCTCAAGTCTATCTGATCTTCATCAGGAGAAATAATATGCCTGGGCCATTCACCACTAGAAAAGCTCCCTAAGTGAATGAGTCATTTACCTTGGTCAAATCAGCATGACCAATCTGGGAGAATGTCTGCTCGATGCTTCTGACTAGAGAAACATCAACAATCCCTCTCTACGAGGGAGACATTCTGCATCACACCAAGCTTGTCTCTGAAGTATACAAACTTTGTCCTAGACAAAGGCTTGGTGATAATGTCTGCAATTTTCTCATCTATGCATATGTATTGGATCTTTACTGCTCCCTTCTATACCATGTCTCAAATAAAGTGATATTTGATCTCAATGTGCTTCGACTTGTCATGAAATATTGGATTTTATGAAAGCTTGAAACAAATTTGATTATCAGAGTGTATTAAGGTCATCTCTAGCTCTTGATCAAATAGTCTTGCAAGAAGTTTCTAAAGCCATATTGCTTCACAACTTGCAACACTGGTTGCGGTATACTCCACTTTTGCTATAATGAGTGCTACATAATTCTACTTCCTACTAAAGCAGGATATCATAACAGATCCTAAGATGAAGAAACACCTTGAGGTGCTCTTTCTTCCCACTACACTCCCTGCCTAGTTAGAATCAATATATCCCTAAAGCCTCACTTCACCACCTAAGTCATATATCAGGCCATATCCAACTGTACTACGTAGGTTCCTCAACACATGTTGTATTGCAAGGCAATGGAAGTTCCTTGGTTCAACCATGAACTGGCTCAGGGTGTTCACTTCAAAGAAAATATCTGGTCTGGTGTTAACTAGATACGTCAAGGGTCCAATCAATTTCCTATACATAGTGGGATCCACCAGATTTGGATCTGAAGTGGAATCAATCAACTTCTTCATATTTTTCATCATAGGTGTAGCCATGGACTTGCATTCCATCATACCAAATTTTCTCAAGATCTCAACTATGTACTTCCCTTGTTCGAGGAAGATCTCACCTAGATTTTTCCACACCTCCAATCCCAATAAATAATGCATCAACCCAATATCATTCATCTCGAACTCATAGGCCAACTCCCTCTTGCATCGATCAATGAGTTGGTATACTCTAGTAAGGAACAAGTCATCAACATATAACACCAAGATCAAAGCATCACCTTCAACAACCTTGTAGTAAAGGTTGGGATCTTCTTCACTCTTGGTTAAGCCCAAGCTCATAAAGTATCCATCAATATTGGACTACCATACCCTAGGTGACTTCTTGATTCCATACAATGCATTCTTCATCCTTGAAACATGAGACTCCCTCCCATGTACCTCAAATCCCCAAGGTTCTTTTTTTTATTCTTCCTCCTCAAAAACACCATTGAGGAATGTAGTATTTACATCCACCTGGCATAATACCCAATCCATGACTATTGTAATGGAATTAATGGTCCTGATGGAAGTGTACCCAACAATTAGAGAAAACGTCTCCTCATATTCAACTCCCTCTTTATAGGAGAACCCTCTTGCCACAAACCTCACTTTGTACTTTTCGATGTTATCATATGTTGCATTCTTTATTTTGTAAATCCACTTGGAAGTCACTACTGACTTCCCCTCAGGTCTTAGCATAATCTCCCACACATCATTCTTCATGATAGACTGATATTCCTCCATCATGGAATCTATCCAAACTTCCTAGCCTATTTCCTCCTCATAAATGGAAGGTTCAAAATCAATTATGCGACTCAACAATGTCATATAACTCGATAATTTTTTAGGTCGTCTACTTTTCCTGAAAGTACCACTAGGATATGCATGCCTCTCTACATCCTACAAAGTATCGTGAAACCAGACTGGCCTTTTCTTGGTCTCTGGAACAATGACTCTAAGTGGGTCCACTAATTTAACTGGCTCTGTTGAATTGTCCTAATAGTCTGAAGGATGGTCAACTGGAATAGAGGGAACTGAACCCACATCCTTCGTAGCCTCCTGCTCCTCACTATTTATATCCATGTGAGACTCTCTAGACCTCTTGAATATTGTGTCTTCATCAAAGGTGACATCCCTACTAAACTCTATCTGGAATTGTCCTAGAATGTATATTATGTAAGCCTTTGATGTCTCATTGTATCCAACAAACATCCCCTTCTTCCCATAAGGATCCAACTTCATCCTTTTCTCCTTGGGAACATGAATGTAGACTAGAAAATAGAATATCCTCAAATGAATGGTCGTTGGTTTCACACTTTTGAAATCCTCCTAAGGAGTCTTATCCCCCAAGAGCCAGTGAGGGATTTTGTTCTAGACATACATTGTTGTACTGGATGCCTCTCCCCATAAGAGCATGGGTAAATCCTAATCATGAATCATGGATTTGGTATCCTCTACAATGGACCTAATCTTCCTCTCTGCAACTCTGTTCTATTGTGGGTTGTAAGGAATTGTCAACTCCCTCTTGATCCCTGCCTCCTTATAGAAATCACTGAATTCCATGGAAGTGTACTCTCTTCCATTATATGACCTCAACACCTTGATATTCTTCCCTGACAGGTTCTCTACTTGAGCCCCGAACTCCTGGAATCTGCTGAAGACCTCATCCTTGGTCTTCAAGAATAAGATTCATGTCTTCCAGGAGAAATAATCAGTGAAGATCACATAATACAAGAATCCACCCAAAGGTGCAACTATCATAGGTTCACATACATCTAAATGTACCAGATCCAAGATCCCCTTAGACCTACTATCAATGCTCTAAAAATATCCCTTGGAATTCTTTCCAAGTGCACATCCTCTACAAATTCCATCATGCTCTACCTAAAGCTCTGGAAGTCTCGTGACCATCCTCTTCAATGCTAGTAAATCCCTGTAATGTAACTGTGAAAAGATTTGATTCCGTAGCTCACATAAAGAGATGTTTTCATGTACCAATGACTAGCTTGGTCGTCCCAACAATTTGTATATACCTCCCTCTCGAACACCAATCATTGGTGTGGAGTCTATAATAGATATTTTAGTTATCACAGTCCGCCCTATCGTAACTTGGAGAGAAACAAAGAGTGACCAAAAGAGTTGGTCACACTATGTAATGCAATCCTTATGGTGATCACACCATATAATTAGACAAATCACGACCAAAGGGAATGTGGTCGCTCTATGTGCACAGGCCGCTCGTGACCATGACCGTACAATTACAAAAGATAAAAGATATGAAGAAGATCTATCATATCTGGCACTGAAATATTTTAACTAGTTTCGGAAAATACTTATACTAGCTCTGACACTTAAAGATTTTAACTAGATTTGATACCATGTTTAATTTTCTGATTTTCAGATCTGATAATTATTGCCTTATGATTTAAATTCTATTGTTATCATAGAATAATTACACATTGAAAAACCTCAACAAGACTTAGCGATCTTGATGAGAGGTAATTGTAAGTAAATATTATATGATATGATATGTTACAATTGAGGGTCTCGATATATATACTTGGGTGGAGTGCCCTTTCATTAATGGACATGTCTTTTCCATTATTGTCTTTTCATTAATTAATTAATCATTTATTATTAATTTTATATATATATATATATATATATATATATATATATACATACATTATAGTATAATATATTATTTATATATTATATTTATGTTGATGATTATTTCCTCACGTGCAAGTCTAATTAATATATATCACTCCATCCTGGAGCAGGAAATGAGAGAGCAGCTCAAGTATATCCACTCCTCTTCAAGAGAAAGACTATGCCTCAGTCATTCACCAATAGCAAAGCTCTGTGAGTGAATGATTCATTTCCCTTTGTCAAATCAACATTACCAATCTTGGATAATGTCTGCCTGATGTTGCTAATTGGAGAAACATCAACAATATCAAGCACCATATTAAGTGTAACTATATGATGTTTTTTCATGGCATGGAATTGATTTCATCTCTACATGACTAGTTCTTTTCATTACTCTATGTATTTGAATGTATGCATAGGGTACCTCCATATTCTTAAACATGTGAAGATCCATAACTGTTTCAAGCATGCTCTTATCTTTATACATTTTTTATAACTGTTGAATTCTTAATTTCTCAACAAGTTTTTCTTCTTTTAATAAACTACCAGATTCATTCTCAACATTTCCTTTCATATTTAATTGTCTTTCTTCAAAATTCACCCACTCACCCCTTGAAAAATTAAATGTCTAAAATGCTCATGGAGACATACCTATCGAGGTTGAGAGTTTAAATCATTTGTGTTGTTATTGTTTGAGGGTATAGAGAGAGAGAGAGAAAGAGAGGTTCTCACATAATTCATTTACGCAAACATGGATTTAAAGCTCATTATGAATTTTTCCCCATGGGGTTCCTTGGTATAGTTCTAATAACATCCTATAATATATCAAGGCACAACACTTACACTCTTTATGATACAAAGGATTGACCATTCTATTTTCCTTTTTATGCAATACCTTGTTAAAGAACTTGTTTATAGAAGTAGAGGGTTGTAGTAAAATTATGATAAAGGTATTTAATGTTAATGTGTTATACAATTTAAACTTAAAAATATAATACCACAAACACTCTTTACATATTCAAATTCAATTTTCTAAATATTTTTTTAACATTTATTCAATTTATATATATTTTCGTTACTTTTTTAATGAATATAAAATGCATTATCTACTAAAAATATTATTTTGTGACAATTTTTTCTTCAATATGAATTTGGTGGTGATGATGATAATTAACGTTCACCGAGACAAATTGGTTTATTGAACCTTAATAAGGTAAGAGATTACTTCAATTTCTTGAAAAAACATTGAGAGAAGCATTCTGAGATCACCATAGTTTTGATGACTTAGGAGGTTAGGAAGGTCTGTAATGTGGAAAATATTTTTAAATTAGGATCTAATATGGGTATAAGTAGGGAAATACAAGAGGGAAATGTTTTCATCTTCTACCTGCTTAGTGTCACAAATGTGACAAATTCTCTCATCCCACGGTGTTTTGGGAGTTGTCCAACGCCTAGTTTCACTATGTAGCTCGTGGGAGTTTGTTCTTATATTAGCAATGCTGTTTTTTTCTTTGCACTTCTCATAATTAAGAGGTAATTTTGATCTTATAAATTAGGATTTACCACCTCCTTGTAGTATCTTAATTTCCTTTTATCCACTATTTCTATATCACACCACATATTCTCCTTAAATTTAGAATTGATAATATTTTTAATATTATCGATATTTTGCATGATGGCTTCATCTTGTATTCCCCAATGATATAGTCAATATTTGGCATCTTTATGCCATCCCACTTGAGCCGTTGGTGGTTTTGGCTAGAGTTTGAAGCAATTTTTGGGAGCCTATTGTCATCCATGTTGTTTGTCTTTCTCTTGTACGTTAGGTATCTAATGCTCTCCATGGGGGAAAGGATTGCTTCTATGAGGAGGATAGGATAGGGTGTATTGCCCTTAATTTTGAGATTACAAGTTATAAAATTCTTTTGTATTTGTTCTATATTTCTCTATGATTCTCTAGATATACTAGAACCCCAAACTTCACATCCGTATAAGATAACTAGAGTGATGAGAGTGTGAAAGATGATTTTTTTTTTTCTCAAAGCCAAAGGTCTAGTGATTTACAATTTTTTTCGAGCCCATAATAATATTTCCACCCTCCATTTATCCCTTTTTCAACACTATAGTTCGAATTAAGTTTGTGGTGGATATTGGTTCCAAGATACTTGTATGAAGGAACTTCCTCGAAACTATTGTTATCATAAACAAAAGGTGATCCTTATATATAGTCATTAATATAAAATTTAGTTATAAAGACTTAATATACTGTGAAATGTTTATTTAATTTTATTTTAGTTTTATAATATTGTTTATTTTTGTAAGTAAATATTGTATTACCTCATATATTCAAAAAACATATACATATGGGGGAGCCTGTGGTATGTTTTTCCAAAAATTGGAAACCAGAACCAGAGCTAGGCTCTTAAAAGAGTTCCATGACCTGAGTAGTTTCCATATCAAAGTTTAAAAAAATAAATGATGAACAAGGAGGACAAATTTTGAGACTATACTGTCCTAACATTTAGCAAAAAGATAAATTTGAGACTATCAGACACTAGAATAATTGTTGATGCTTGAATCTGTCAGGACCAAAACAACAACCTCAGGAGGATATGAATCCTCCTGCGTTTTTATAGAGGTGGTACTCCTCTTTTCCTTATGATATTCTTAATAACTTCAATATCAAGACATAATATAGGACCTTAAGATAGTGTAATCTTTTATTCTCAAAGAAAGATTAAAAATGCTGAAAATTAAAAATATTTACAAAAGAGAATTCCTGAGAAATGGACTAGGAATCTCACACATCACACATTATAGGAAATAAATAAAAAATCCTCACATCCATCATACTAAAAATAAATATTTATGATCACATCAAAATAAAAGAAGATGGCCTGGACGCATAAGAGAATTTTTATAAAGTAAATGTGTTGGGTATGTGTTATATTCTTTGCACGAGTAGTAGTGTCTGAGCGTATATGCCTGGCACGTGGAAATCTTTTTTGTGCCTCAGGAAACGTGTCATGTATTTAGGTGGTTTTTCAGCACATGGTTTTTTGCTGATGGTTTTCTATTTCCGGTTAAGGAATTAGGGTTTTGGACTAATCCAGGTCATTGGGTTAGGGTTTTGGATGTCGCTGGCTCCTATATGTATATTGTATTGTAAACAATGTATCACAATGAATGAATATATAATATGTTGGTTTTCCCGGTTTGGGTTTCCAGGGGGGAAATATTTGTGTAATGTTTGTATTTTCCATTGTATCTTTTCTGTTCTTTTTCTGAATATATGTTTGCAGTAGATATTGTACAAGGTTAGAATTTAAAAAATGCTTGTATAGCTCAAAAGAAGATTATGATAGATAAATTTCAAATACTTTATACTCAAAACTCAGAGTTATAAAATATAGTCAAAATTGATCCTGAATTAGTTCTCTGGGATTTCTCAAAAATAATAAAGTATGTTACAATGCTTTGAAATTTAAAGGAATGGGATTGGGACTACCACGGACCATAAATCAAACATATACAAGAATATAGAACGTAGAAGGAAGAAAGTGGGTGGATGTCAAACAACAGAATCTAGAAAGAAGACAGAGAAAGTTATCAATATTCAGTTATACCTTTCTATTGAAAGAAGAAGAATAATTGGATGAAAAATGATAAAGAAAGAAGCATGTGATCATCATGGACTTAATATGATGGTATCTCTCCCTCTTTCATTTTCTTGTTGTTGCTTCCTTTATACTATTGTTGGTTGTGGTTTCATTATCGATCATAACTACCTCTGCTGGAGTTTCAGAGATCTTGGCGGTTGAGGTATTCAACCATTCTTGAATAAAGTCCCTTAATGGAGCAACAATTACTTCTTGTTTTATCTTAACATTAAACAACTCCTTTTCAATATCCCTAATATAAACAAATAAATTTTGTAATATATTTTCAATGTCTTCATTTTTATTTGTATATTCGACAAGAGAGATGTCAATGTCATCATGTGTAAATTCCAGCATATTATCAAACTTTTCAACCAATGTCCTTTTTAATTCTTCAATCTTCTCTTCAAAATCCTGTCGAGTCATGAGCATAGAGTTTGAAAGGTACTTGGGGTCTGGGACTTCAATGGTGGTTCCAACGATGTCCAAATCAAGAATTTTTAAGTATGATTCATTTTTCCTCCTTGATAAGTCAGTCAATTGAGTTATCACACCTTTTAATACATTAATTTGTTCCATCCAGTAGGATTTCAATTGTTTTGATGTGGCTCATAGATGATATATTTAATTGTTTTCTTGTTTTCTCTTTCATTGCCAAAAATTTCATTGTAAACACCACAACTTCGTTAGTGTAGAACCCTTCATCATTTTTCAAATATGAGTTTAAATGTTCCTTGGTATTTTGAATTCTTAAACCAAGAGAAGAAAAAATATTCGCCATATTCCACAGTTCCACAATTAATGACATT
>ML781714.1:481840-504121 GCA_009831015.1 Picea engelmannii
GAAGCAAATGACCGCTTTTCTCCATTCAGGTGTGAAGACTGAAATCAATTTCTGATCCCCTATGAACAATTTTCTTTTTCCTCGGCATTTCTCTTCTTGATCTCTTTGCTCCGAAAGCATGTCTTCAATCATTTGGAAGATTGGATCCACCTTCGAAGCCTCTTTTTGGCCTCGGCTCTCCATATTATGTCTTTTCTAGGAGTGCAAGTATGGAAAGCGAAAGGGATGCCGCGTGAAATACCAAGGACAAAACCCTAAACAAAGAAGAGCAGAATAAGTACGAGAATCGAAGAACTGTATAATATGCTATATATATATAGCAACGCAGAAGGCTCGCAGTGAGTAGGTCGACAGGTCTGAGTGGGGTTTGGTATCCCTTCCAAATAACCGGATGTTGGAGTTCAGGCAAGTCGTCCTCAACACAATAACGATATTTGCACCGTGTGGATATGCTTATAGTAACGCCACAAATAAATAAGGCAAACTTTCTTACTATGCGGACTCATAGGGTGTTGCCGACGTTTTGGGGAGTTGAGCCACGGTCTTTGAAGACCGTTGCTCAACTTCCCAAAATATAGTGGCTCAACTCCGAAAGCACATCCTTGGGATGCGTCTCATTGTAATGGAGAGTTTA
Organism: Picea engelmannii; assembly: GCA_009831015.1. Taxonomy (NCBI): domain Eukaryota; kingdom Viridiplantae; phylum Streptophyta; class Pinopsida; order Pinales; family Pinaceae; genus Picea; species Picea engelmannii. The sequence goes on from ML781714.1 coordinate 482,475, forward strand.
TTGCTTTTCGTGTAAGGTGACAACTAAAGTTTAGTAGTTATAGTATATAATCATTAATTAAGAATATGTGTTTCTTTTTTTAAGATCATCATTCAAATCTAAAGAGGGCAGGGTATGATATCTCTATATGTACGAAAGAGTTATAGAAAAGAGTCCCATACAATTTAATGTTTGACTTGGTTTAGAATTTAAATATTATTATTATTATGATTTATTAGTGAATTTACAAATAGACAAAAAAATATTCTCAAGCACGTCTACCTCAATATAAATGGATTGCCCATCTTCTGTTTTTGCTTCCGCTTCACTACTTTTATCGGATTTGCCTCTGCAAATCCTTTCGCTGCGGTGATAACGATAAAACCCTTCAAAGGATGTGCCTGTACAAATATGATAATAACGATAAAACCCTTCAAAGGATATGCCTGTACAAATCTGATAATGACGATAAAACCCTTGAATGAGATGAGTCATTGGACTTTTTTTCAGTGAAGCAAATGACGGTTTTTTTCCAGTTTTTTATTCCCTATGACCAATTTCCTCTTTCCTCGGCTTTTATCTTCTTAATCTCTTTTCTCCGAAAGCAAATCTTCAATGTTTTGGAAGAGTGAATCGACCTTCCAAGCCTCTTCTTGGCCTCCACTCTCCATATTGAGAGTTGTAATGGAGAGCGAAAGGGATGTTGTGCGAAATACTAAGGATCACTGGTCTGGAGATATTGGAGTTCAGGGCAGGTGAAGAAGGACCTTCATCTAGAGATCGTACAAGTCAAGGAGAAGAGAGAACAGAGGCATATGCGGGTGGGTTTCAGCAGAAGAAATCCACATGAAAGAGTCAAACTATACATAGTTTTTTGTATAGACTTTTTGTACATATCTGTGGGTCACATAGGAGACAGTCGCAGACATCCGTGTGTCACAGTGGGGAAAGTCAGAAATATATGTGAGTCACTGAAGAGACGGTCGTAGATTCCTAGAAAAGTGTGCCAGAATTGATTGTACAACAAGTCAGTCCTTGCTAGTTTAGTCTACAGTTGTATTTCTCTCAATGGGCCATTATCCCTATTATGGGAGCCCTGATTTTATCATAATAAAATCATTCTCAGCACTGGTGAGTATACACGGGTTGTATATGTATCAGCTAGCGTATGTATGCGTCCTACATGTATATCAGGGCACGTACATCTTGAAAAATAGAGTTATTAAAAAGGAAACTCATCCAGAGTGATTTGCAAGGGTGTATATGGATGGATCATGATAAAAATGCATAGTGGTGGCATTTTGGACTATAACACTCAGGTAGATCATTATCCGAAGATTTTATTTTAATAAAATCAACTACAGATAGAACCGCAGGAGCTATTCAATAGTCTAATGGAGGACTTAGAGACCCATGTGGAGCTTGGTGATGATGCCATGTATGAAATGAATGGGAAGGGAACTGTCATGTTCTAACTTGATTCAAGAGCTTCGTTAGAGGCACGAGATGTGCTTTATGTACCAGAAATAAAGAGCAACTTGCTCTCAGTTTTAGTTAGGACATGGGTTTTGCAGTTACATTTCAGAAGGGGAAAGTACTCATATGTTCAGAGGGAGATAGCACTAACACAACAATCAACATTGATGTTGGAGAGGGCAGGTTATACAAGGGGATCTTGGATCATGGATTGATGTCAATGACATAGGACAAGGAGTAGGAAGCTACGAAGGGTGACCAGTCGAAGGAAGAGCAGAGTTCACAGACTTCCAGTGTGGAGAGTGAACCTTTAGATGGGAAGAAGGATTTATCCCGTCTCAGGAGACCGAGTTGGTACGAGATGACATTGATGGATGCTTAGGAGAAGGAAGCTTCTAGGAGCATATTGAGGGAGAGAAGACCTTCAACAAAGTTTTCAAACTTTGTGGCATTGATATGTAGCGACATCGATTCAGATACTTCTAGTATTCGGGGAGAAGTTAACTAGCAGGGTTGGAGGAATGCCAATATGCAGGATGATGTGTATGACATTGTGCCAGAGTCGGAGGCAGAACCAATTTTAGGTGGCTCTTCATAAAATACCCTCCTCTCTAAGAGGGAGTGTTGATGTTAGTGGTAGCATCAGAGATATATTTCCACACAGGTCTATGTGTCTAGATGTTTGTAAATCGTCCAAATCCTTTTATTCTTGAATTTACTTTAGTTAAAGGAATATTTATTTTTTTTGTAAATAAAAAAAGGGGGTTTTATTGCCTGAAAATTCTGTAGTAATCATACATGACTGAACTATGTCTGGAGGTCTGTCACCTATTTCGCGAGACAAGTGGAAACCAAAACATGTGGCGACATGTTGTTCTATCTAGTTCATGGAAAAAAACTACCACTTGTTCCACCAAATAAATGGAAACCGAAGCAGGTGACAGTGGATTTTAATGTCTAAATTGTCTAAGCAAGAGGAGAGAATTCTAGACAAGAAAATGTGAACAATATTTTTTCAAAAATGGTGCATAGAGATAAAAGGAAAACGACTAAGGATTGGATGAACCAGTGAAACCTGTGTCGGCATGAGTTCCACCATGAGGAGTGAAAACATATGGTTGTGAATAGTTCAGACATCATTGTTCGCTCTACAAACTTGAGAGTGCATCATACAAAATGTTGAGATGGTTTTTAAGCAGGGTGTGCATGTGTAGTTGATCCTGCATATCCCTTCTCATCTCAAAGATGAGTTCCAAATGTTCTTACGCGAGAAGACAAGTGGAGTGTGAGTCCCAGTCCGAAGTTGAGGAGGGAGGTGGAGTCTCCATTGTGCGATCGACCGATCAGAGTTCTTTCTAAATTATGCAAGTCTTCCAATCCGAAGTAATAGCTGCAGCAGGGACAAATTGATTGGTGCTAGGCGAGTCATGGGGGTCTGGAACATTATACAAAAGGGAGTCTGGTGGAACAATAATTGGCTCTGCTGGAATCTCTTCTTCTACAATGGCCATTGGAGGCTCATCATGCCCCCCATCCCGACATATTAGAGAGGTCGAAGACGCATGGGCGAGTCTACGAATTCTTCATTGCCTGGAAGCATAGATCTACCAGGAGGGCCCTCTCTTGTGATTACCACGCTCCCGTGGCATGGTGGTGGAGATCAACCAGACTCTAAGCATCCTAAGAATTTGCAAAGCTGGGAGAACGACAGGAGAAAATCCAAAACACAAGATCTGAACCGAATGGAAATATCCATAACATACCCGAGGGGAAATGGAGGGGAGCCAAAGGAGCTGAAATGACATTGTGTATGCTTCCCTTACCCATCACCATCTTCCAACCTTGGTGCATCACTGAAGTAGCCACTAAACCTACACAAGAGACTTTTCCTGCCTGCGTTAATGGGCTTTGAATTCTTCCCTCCCTATGAGAAATGGATGTGAGGCAGGCGACAGGCACAATTGAGTCAAGGGATTGCATCCGGGGGAGGGAAATCACGTTGAGCGATTTCCATGCACTAAAGAAACAACGAGGGAGTTGGGGATATTCATGCATCCATTTGGATCTTCTTTTCCTTTGAGACTACGCCTGCATTAGTCAAGTGATCTACTACTTTGTTGGCCTCTCTTTTCACATGGGAGGGAATGAGAGTGATGGTGGGTCCTAGTATGGCTCTAAAATATTCAAGCAAGTCCAAAAGTCACCATTTTGGGGAGACTTTTTTTGGATTGTGGTGTAGACCCCGACCCTCGAGTCAAGATCTGTGTAGGATCATTATAAATATGCCCCTGAGTCTGATTGACTTTTCGATTCCTCCACAAGGAATCCCACACACACACAACATTGTTTTCCACAGGTCCTTATAGGTATGCCCGCATGATCAAACACTAGGCATCAACCCAAATCTCCTGACCAACAATATGATTGCGCCCTTTGCCGAATCGGGATTTTGGGTTTCACAATATCGTGATTCTTGTTGTCGATTTTCCTGTCTCTACAACCTCCGAAACCCGAAATGCTAAATTGTTGAAATCTTTGGCCGCGTCCTCCTCCACAGTTGTGTCGCGTTTCACGACTTCGGGAATTCTGGAGTAAATAACCCCGACCTCTTGTCTTCAAAACTGTCGAAATGCCGAACCCCGATGCATTCAGCAAAGGTTGTCTCCCCAACGAAAATTTTCGTCGATTCAGAGTTTTGGACTTCACGATTTCGTGAATCCAAATACAAGTCTCTTGATTCTTCAACCTTCAAAACCCCAAAACGGTCAACGAGGATTGACTCCACCTATTGACGAAAACATGCCACCTATCTCTTCCACTGTACTCTGTTTCCCACGTTGATTCTTGCCACTTGTCCACTCAAGCTTTCTGGCTTTTAGAACTTGAACAACCCTTCGACAGCCGTTCCTCTATCAATTCAAAACCCCGAACTCTGAAATGGTGCCTTCCATGGCATCAATGGCTATAAGCCTTCGTTCGATCCGACAACCCACATTATTTCGGGATTCCAGGTACCGGGAGTTCGAAACTCTCGATCCCAAAATGCTACCTCCTCTGCTTTTTCGACACCCGAAGTGCTGAAATCCCAAAATTTCACGCCAAAATCCTGTCGCGACTCGCAGTTTCAGGATTTTCTCTCCACTAGGCCCGACTCCTTGTCATCAGGACCCCCGAAATGACGAACTCCGAAATTCCAAAACGTCGAAAATTCTATGCCTCTTCTTCACACATGATAATCCATTTCGTGATTCAGAAGTTTGAGTGACCAAGGGATTTGGCTTGCACTATGGACTTACAAACCCCAATTTGTCGAAATGACCTTGATGGCTCGACGGTCATGATCAACGGTCGAAGTTGAATCTTGAAACCAATGTAATGGGTTCGTCCAACCCTTATCCACCCTGCAACTCCTCTAGATCCTACAGTCCCCGTGACTTCGTGAGTTCTCCTCGAAGAATTCTGACCGCCTGATTTACTCCTCAATGACTTCACTGACCAAATTGATTCGACGTCCTTTCACTGAACTTAAATTCTACACAATGATTCAGCTCCCCATCTTCCTTTGAATACTTCAAAGGAATTGATCCTCCTGAGCTTTCTATTGCAACCTCAAGTCTCGAAAGGAATCCTGCACGCACTCTTTGCGGCAATCTTTCAAATACTTCTGTGTATTTGATTCTTCAACTATGTGCACTCTCGGCAACAACAGTCCTTCACTCTTCAACCTTAGTTGATAAATTCTAAGGCTTCAACTAGCCTGTGCACACCTTGCACGGCTTTTGTGCTTCACCTGCCCTTCTGCTGGAATGAGAACAATGGTATCCTTCCTGAACTTTCTAACATAAAGCTCAGAACCCTTGTCGACGCACACCTTGTGGATGTTTCACTGCACTCCTTGCAGGAACTCTCTCAGGAAGAGAAATAATTGAAACTCATTCTCTCTCTCTGACTTCATACATTCAACATGAAATCATACATTCAACACATTATAACAACAAAGGAATAACAGAGAGAATAAAACAACTTTAAGCATACCATTCAACACATGTAAACAACAAACATCATAACACCATGAAATTTGAGTCAAAGCTTCATATATTAACTCAAATACTCCTGTACATGGGTTCTTCTCTACAACTCTCTGGTACAACTCTTCTTCTTTTTTCTTCTGTGCTAATAATACAAGTATGTTTTCCCTCCTACTCTCTAAATTGTCTAATCTCTCAATTCAAATCTACCTACTTCATTAAACAGACTCAATGTCCATTTCATTCGGCAGATGAGAGCAAGCCTCTCAAGATCTATTTACAACATGCAAGTACGTTTCCTTTAACTATTACATTAATATCTGCTCATTAATTTTTTTCAAAAACATTTCAAAATGTGCAAAATGTGTGTTGCGCTTTTTCCAGTTGTCCTTCGCCTTTATGCTTGCTTGGTTGGCTTCTTACGATGCTCCTGCATCATACTCCCTTGCTTGAAAATTTTCATGAACTCTTGTTCATGAGCTCCTGCACAGTCTGTCCATGCTTATGAATTTCTGCTTCATCTTCCCAACTAGCATCTTCAACTGGATGTCCCTCCCATTTGACCAAGTATTCAAAATACTCTTTTTTCTTGGTCTTTTTTCTAATCCTCTTGTCAATTATTCTTTTCATATGTGGCTTTTCATCTACAGGCATTTGTTTTTTCCATTGAATCTCTTTTTGTTCCCTCTCTGCTCCTGCTTCTTCATCTCTGTAAGGGTACAAATCCGCAACATTGAATATTGGTGAGATTCTGATCCCATCGGGTAATTCAATTTCATATGCATTTGCCCCAAATTTCCTTATGACCTTGCACGGTCCAATCTTTTTCAACTTCAGTTTTTTATATGTTCCCCTTGGGAACCTTTCCTTCCTCAGATGTGCAAGAATCAAATCACCAACTTCAAATTGAAGTTCTCTCCTATGTTGATCTGCTCTCCGCTTGTATTCTTGATTTGAACTCTGCAATCGCTCCTTGACTCGGCTATGAAGCTCCTTCATTCCCTCTGCAAAGTCCTCTGCACTAGCACTTCTGAATTCAGTTTGTTCCACATCTTTCAATTCAGAAATTCCCCTTGGTTGCATTCCATATACAATCTGGAATGGACTTTGCCCTGTGTTTCTGTTAAGTGAGTCATTATAAGCAAATTCCGCTTGTGGTAGAATGTAATCCCACTGACTATGATGTTCAGTCACTAAGCTCCTCAACAAATATCCCAAGCTCCTATTTATGACCTCTGTCTGTCCATCCATCTGAGGATGATATGTTGAGCTAAAAGACAAACTTGTCCCCAGATTTTTCCATAAGGTCCTCCAGAAATGTCCAACAAACTTGGTATCTCGATCAGACACAATACTCCTTGGCAAGCAGTGAAGTCTAACAACTTCCTTGAAAAACAGGTTTGCAATATGAGTTGTGTCACTGGTTTTCTGGCATGGTATGAAATGTGCCATTTTTGAAAATTTGTCGACTACCACAAAGATCGAATCACATCCTCTTTGTGTTCTTGGAAGTCCCAATTTGAAATCCATGCTCACTGCATCCCACGGCCTTTCTGGTATGGGTAATGGTTGATATAACCATGTGTTCTGCCTTTTCCCTTTTGTGTGCTGACAAATCATGCATCTGTCCACAAATTTCTTAACATCTGTCCTCATCCCTGGACAAAAATATGAGCTATTCAACTTTGAGAACGTTTTATCATGACCGAAGTGTTCGGCCAATCCTCCACTATGTTTTTCATTCAGTAGGTTCTCCCTCATGGAGCATTTGGAATACATAACTGATTTCCCCTGAACAATAATCCATCCTAGATCATGTATTCAGTCCATTGGCTTCTATCCCTGAGAATTGGATTCTCAGATGCCTCATATACCTCCTTCAAGTCTGGATCATCTCTGTACATTTCTTTGAGGTTATCAAAACCCAAAGTTTTGACTCTGAATTCCTGCATCAACAAACATTTCCTGCTCAAAGCATCAGCAACTTTGTTAGCAGTTCCAGAAATATGCTTGATTACAAAAGTAAAATTATGCATGAATTCAACCCATTTAACATGTTTTTGGTTCAACTTCTCCTGTTGAATCACGAATTGTAAAGAGTGATTATCACTATACAAAACAAACTCCTTGGGAACCAAATAGTGTCTCTATTTCTTCAGCACTTGTATGACTGCATAGAATTCTTTGTCATATGTTGAGTACTTGATCTTCGCTTCATTTAGTTTTTCACTGAAGTATGTGATCGACCTATCATCTTGGCTCAAGACCGCTCCAATTGCAAATCCACTCACATCACACCTAACCTGGAATGTCTTGCTAAAATCCAGCAAAACCAGAATTGGTTGCTCTGTGATCTTCTTCTTCAGCAGATTGAAACTCTTCTCTGCTTCTTCTGTCCAGTGAAAAGACTTGTGTCTTTTCTTCACCGTGTCCATCATTGGTGCGCTAATTCCACTGAAGTTTCGAATGAATTTCCTGTAGAAACTAGCCAAACCATGAAAGCTTCGAACTTCAAACACACTCTTCGACGATTTCTTAATTGCATCTACCTTTTCTGGATCCATCTTCAACTCATTTGCAGAGATAACAAAACCCAAATAAATGATTTATGTCCTCATAAATGATGACTCTTCATATTTATCATCAATTTCTCTTGTTGTAATCTCTTCATCACTGCAACTAAATGTCTCAAGTGTTCTGCTTCTCTCTTGCTGAAGATTAATATATCATCAAATATACGATGATGAATTTCCCAATGAAATCCTTCAGGACTTCATTCATCAACCTCATAAAAGTACTGGGCGCATTCGTTAAACCAAATGGAATGACAAGCCATTCATACAACCCCTCATTCGTTTTGAATGTTGTCTTCCATTCATCACCTTCTCTCATGCGAATTTGATGATACCCTCTTTTCAAATCAATTTTTGAAAAAAATCTTGCTCCACTCAAGCAATCCATCAAGTCGTCCATCCTTGGTAATGTAAATCTGTATCTGATGGTAATCTTATTGATTTCCCTTGAGTCTGTAAACATTCTCCAGCCTCCGTCTTGCTTTGGGTTGAGCACTATTGGAACAGTGCATGGACTAAAGCTTTCTCGAATCAATCATTTGTCCATTAAGTCCTGGACCTGTCTCTTGACTTCTTCATTTTCTTGTGGCGTCAATCTGTACGTGGATTTGTTTGGTAAACTGGCTCTAGGTATAAGATGGATATGATGGCTTATACTCCTGATAGGTGGCAATGAACAAGGTAGTTCGTCCACTATTATATCAGCGAATTCTCCCAGCAATTCTTGTATTTCTTCTGGTAAATCATCTATCCCTGTACTGGTCAAAACAATTTTAGGCTTCCTGACCACAATATAAATTGTGTGTCTTCTTATTAACCTCCTTAAGAAGTTCCTTCTCACTCATGAGAAGTACAGTGTTGCTCACCTCTATTTTCACCTCTTTATCTTTAATTGGCAGCAACATGTGAGTCCTACCATTCTTTTCCAGGGTGTATGTGTTCTTGCTCCCATCATGAACTACATTTTTGTCACATTTCCATGGTCTACCCAGCAATAGATGACAAACATCCATGCAAATAACATCACATAATATTTCATCCTTGTATCCTCCTATTTTAAATTCAACTAAACACTATTTAGTGACATTTACCTGATGTCCTTTTTGTAGCCACGAAACTCTATATGGGCTTGGATGTACAACAGTTTTCAGCTCTAGATTTTCTACCATCTCTGTAGATACGAGATTGTCTGTGCTACCGCTGTCCACTATGACCTTGCATACCCTGCCATTTGTTTTGCAAGCAGTGTGAAACAGACTATTTATTTGGGTTGGGTTCTCTGCCTCCTTCTCTGGCTTCAGGAGAAATTTCCTCATCATCAAATATCTTTCGCCCTCAGCATCTTCTGCCTCAACATTCCATCCTTGAGCTTTGGCAATGTGAGTTTCACCACTATATTTCTTCTTATCTGGACACTCATAGGATTTATGTCTGATTTTCCCACAGACAAAGCATTTTACTTCACCACCTCTACCTCTTCCTCTTCCTCTAGCTCGAGGAAAGGTATTTCTATCACCATACTGCCCTCTCTGTGATCTTCCTCCTCTCTCATATTGAGTTTGAGGTTTCTTCCCCTCTTCTTTAGATTTCTGAGTTCTGTCTTGGGAAATTGTTTTGCCTATGGCTTGACTTCTACCTCGGCCTCTTTGACCTTGTTTTCGGCGCAGCTTCTCTTCGGCTTTTAGATCTATCTGATAAGCATCTTCCACATTTCGAATGGTCATCATGCTCATCTCATCTTGAATGTCATACCGCAGACCATTCATGTACCTGGAAACTTTTTCATCATCGTTTTCTCGATGACCTGCCCTGATGTTTATTTTGTAGAACTCTTCAGTGTATTCTTTCACTGACATCAGCTTCTGTCTCAAATTCTGCATCCTCCGAAACAGAGTGATTTAATAATCCCTGGGTATAAATTTGGATTTCGTCTTTGCAACCATTCTATCCCAGCTTTTAATTTTCTGCTTGCCTTTGCAGTGTCTGTCAGCCTGCAGTTCATCCCACCATAGTGTTGCATGCCCTTTAAGTCTAGTGACGACATGTTTGACTTTCTTGTCTTCCTCGGCATCCTCATAGTCGAAGTACTTGTCTAGAGCTCTAATCCAGTCTAGAAGCTCTTCAACATCCAAGTTTCCCTCATACACTAGAATGTCCATTTTTTCTCTAGCACCTATCCTTGCAACAACCCTGAATAGGCGTTTGTCCGCAGCATCTTCGACTGCAACTTCTTCTCCTTCGTTTCCAGCTTCATTTTCACTTTCAGCTTCGTTGATATCCCCAGCGTCAACTATGTGCCTATGTGTTGTCTGCATGGCATCAAGCCTGGAACGTAAGTCACACATTTCTCTTTCTCTTGCTGGATCAAGCATTGGCATTGGCATGTCTCTTCTTCTCGGCAGCATGGCTATAAAATGTTTCCCTGTTCTCTCAGCTACAGAAAGCAAAGAACTTGTTCTGAGCTCTGATACCACAACTGAAGTGTATCAGAGTACTCTTCTTCATCCTACTTCCTCCGTCTACAATATACAAACAGATTCAAGCTCTAATACCAAAACTGATGCATATCAAAGTACTCTTCTTCCTCCTGCTTCCTCTGTCTGCAATATACAAACAAAGTCAAGCTCTGATACCACAACTGGTGCAGACCCCAACCCTCGGGTCAAGATCCACACAGGATCGTTCTAAATTTGCCCCTAAGTCTGATTGACTTTTCGATTCCTCCACGGGGAATCCCACACACATACAACAGTGTTTTCCATGGGTCCTTATAGGTATGCCCACGTGATCAAACACTAGGCATCAACCCAAATCTCCTGACCAACAATATGATCGCGCCCTTTTTCGTATCGGGATTTCTGGTTTCGTGATATCGTGATTCCTATTGTCGAGATTCCTGTCTCTACAACCTCTGAAACCCGAAATGCTGAATTGCTGAAATCTTTGGTCGCGTCCTCCTCCACAATTGTGTCACATTTCGTGACTTCGAGAATTCTGGAGTAAAGAACCCCGACCTCTCGTCTTCAAAACTGTCGAAATGCCGAACCCCGATGTGTTTAGCAAAGGTTAGCTCCCCAAAGAAACTTTTCATCGATTTAGAGTTTCGGACTTCCTGATTTCGCGAATCAAGATAGAAGTCTCCTGATTCTTCAACCTTCAAAACCCCAAAACGGTCAACGAGGATTGACACTGCCTATTGACGAAAACACGCCACCTGTCTCTTCCACTGTACTTTGTTTCCCACGTGGATTCTTGCCACCTGTCCACTCAATATTTTCGGCTTTCGGAACTTGGACAACCCTTCGACAGTCGTTCCTCTATCACTTCAAAACCCCGAACTCTAAAAGGGTGCCTTCCATGGGATCAACGACTATAAGCCTTCGTTCGATCCAACTACCCACGTTATTTTGGGATTCCAGGTACCGAGAGTTCGAAACTCTCAATCCCAAAACGCTACCTCCTCTTCTTTTCTGACACCCGAAGTGCCGAAATCCCGAAATTTCACGCCAAAATCCTATCTCGACTCGGGACTTTGGGATTTTTGCTCCACTAGGTCCGACTCCTTGTCGGCAGGACCCCTGAAATGCCAAACTCCAAAATTATGAAACGCTGAAAATTCTACGCCTCTTCTTCACACACGATAATCCATTTCACGATTCGGAAGTTCAAGTGACCAAGGGATTTGGCTTGCACTCCAGACTTACAAACCCTGATTTGTCGAAATGATCTTGACGGCTCGACGGTCACGATCAATTGTTGACGTTGAATCTTGAAACCAACGTAATGGGTTCGTCCAACCCTTATCCACCCTGCAACTCCTCTAGATCCGACAGTCCCCACGACTTCGCGAGTTCTCCTCGAAGAATTTTGAATGACTTCACAGGCCAAACTGATTTGGTGTCCTTCCACTGAACTTAACTTATGCGCGATGATTCAGCTCCCCGTATTCCTTTGAATACTTCAAAGGCGCTGATACTCCTGATCTTTCTATTGCAATCTCAAGTCTCGAAAGGAATCATGCATGCACTCTTTGCAACAATCTTTCAAATACTTATGTGTATTTGATTCTTCGACTCTGTGCACTCTCGGCAACAACAATCCTTCAATCTTCAACCTTAGTTGATAAACTCTAAGGCTTCAACTAGCCTGCGCACACCTTGCATGGCTTTTGTGCTTCACCTGCACTTCTGTTGGAATGAGAACAATGGTATCATTCCTGAGCTTTCTGAGATAAAACTTAGAAACCTTGTTGACACACACCTTGCGAACGTTTCACTGCACTCCTTGCAATAACTCTCTCAGGAAGAGAAACAATTGAAACTCATTCCTCTTTCTCTGACTTCATACATTCAATATGAAATCATACATTCAACACAGAATAACAACAAAGGCATAACAAAGAGAATAAAACAACTGTAAGCATACAATTCAACACATGTAAACAACAAACATCATAACACCCTGAAATCTGAGTCAAAGCTTCGTATATTAACTCAAATACTCATGTACATGGGTTCTTCTCTACAACTCTCTACTACGGCTCTTCTTATTTTCTCTTCTGTGCTAATAATACAATAATACAAGGGTGAGGGTGTCTATATCTGTTTTCCCTTCTACTCTCTAAACTATCTATTCTCTTCATTCAAATCTACCTACTTCATTAAACATAATTAATGTTTATTTCATCCGGCAGATGAGAGCAAGCCACTCAAGATCTGTTTACAACATGCAAGTATGTTTCCTTTAACTATTACATTAATATATGCTCATTATTTTTTTCAAAAACATTTCAAAATGTGCAAAATGTGTGTTGCGCTTTTTCCAGTTGTCCTCCGCCTTTATGCTTGCTTGGCTAGCTGCTTACGATGCTCCTGCGTAAGATTGGAGCCTTGGATGATTTTTGAAATCAAAAAAATTATCACTTGGGAGTCCCCTTCCACTATGAGTTGGTTTATGTTGTGAAATGTAGCTAGTTTTATTCCCTTGATGAGACTCCACAGTTTTGTTGCATTGTTTGTGTTGATTCCCAAGTGGCCTGCTATGATGTGTAGAATCCATCTAGAACTATCTCGGAGAACAACACCAAATCTTGTTGGTCCTCGATGAACCTTTGAAGAGACAACAAAGTTTAATTTAACAAAGCCTTGAGGGGGGGGACCAAGAGGAGGGGATGCGAGTATGAATGGATGGAAAAGGGGGGCTTTGGAGGGGGTGTTCAAGGAGATTTTGTTGATTAAATGGGTTGGTTTTCATTGATGTCAACCCTTGAAGAAAGTCTGGTAGTGAATTCTGGTAGCACAAAGTTTTGGGTAATGGAACGAAGTTTGATTGATGGATAATGGTATGAGTTTTTACATATTTGTAGGTAAGACTATTCTAGATGGATAGTACATGTCATGCCATTTCCGTTGGTATGTGGACCATCACATAACTCCTCACGGTTAGAGAGTTATGGCCATGTGAAGCTAGAGAACCCTCATGAGTCATCTAGAAGCCCCAAAAGGTCAAAGTAGTCAAAGTGGTTGCAAAGAAGAAATTATTTAAATAATAAAGTGAAGTGATGAGTGTACTTTAAGTGAAAGTGGATGCAAAATAAATTATTTAAATAATAAAGTTAATGGAGAACTTACTAATTATGGAAAGTGGTTAAGTTAAGTGGACAAGTGCTTAGAAATGGGTTAACCCTAAAATAAGGAAAGTGGGTTAAGATGGTTAAAAGGTAACCCCTTGAGGAAGCTACATGAAAGTATAAATAAGAGGCAAGGCTCTCTCATTTAATGGGATCATCATCTTCAAAGAGGCTAATCTTATTTATTGTCCATACCTCAGTCTCGGAGTTATATCAAGCAAGGCGAAGATAGTTTTCACAATTACCAAAAAAACAAACTCTAAATTGTCCTCTCTTGGTGTCTCTTTGCATCTCTGTTGTTCCATGGACAATGAGGCAGTTGAGAAGTTCAATATTGTTGCAGTTGTGTGGATAAATGTTTGGAAAACTCTTACACTGGGCCATGAGAGGATTGACAACATATAATGTCAAGTCAGATCATGCCACCAGAAACAAACTTTGATGCCTAGAGTCTCCATTCCCAAACTTTCATAGACGCAAGGGACCTTCATTAGAAACCAACTCTAAATTATCTAAATTATGGTTGTTAATCACAATGCATGCCTTCGTACTGTTCCACTTACCTTATAAATCTTTGGAATCATAAATGACATCCCAATCATCACATACCAATTGAGAGGCGACCAAATCTACTAGAGGAAGTCTTAGAAAAATATTCTCCAACAAGTATCTTGGAATATAAATGGCTTGACCATCTTCTGTTTTTTCTTCCTAGACAAAAGATTTACTATGTTTATCGGATTTTCCTCTACAAATCCTTTTGTTGCAATGATAACTATAAAACACTGGAAAGGATGTGTTGCAAATCTGATAATAACGAATAAACCATTGAATGAGATCACTCATTGGAATTTTTTTAGTGAAGAAAATGACCACTATTCTTCATTCAGGTGTGAAGAATGAAATCAATTTCTAATCCCCTATGAACAATTTTCTCTTTCCTCGGTATTTCTCTTCTTGATCTCTTTTCTCTGAAAGCAAGTATTCAATCATTTGGAAGATTGAATCCACCTTCGAAGCCTCTTTTTGGCCTCGACTCTCCATATTATGTCTTTTCTAGGAGTGCAAGTATGGAAAACGAAAGGGACGTCGCGTGAAATACTGAGGACAAAACCCTAAACAAAGAAGAGCAGAATAATTACGAGAATTGAAGAACTGTATAATCTTATATATATATAGCAACACAGAAGGCTCGCAGTGAGTAGGTCGATAGGTCTGAGTGGGGTTTGGTATCCCTTCTAAGTAACCGGATGTTGGAGTTCAGGCAAGTTGTCGTCAACACAATAACGATATTGGCACTGTGTGGATATTCTTATAGGAACGCCATAAATAAATAAGGCAAACTTTATTTCTATGCGGACCCATAGGGTGTTGCAGACGTTTTGGGGAGTTGAGCCACGGTCTTTGAAGACCGTTGTTCAACTTCCCAAAAGACCCTGGCTCAACTCCCCAAAACACATCCTTGGAATGTGTTCCATTGTAACAGAGAACTTATTGCTTTTTGTGTAGGGTGAAAACCAAAGTTTAGTAGTTATGGTATATAATCATTAATTAAGAACATGTGTTTCTTCTTTGAAGTTCACGGGTTCAAATCCAAAGAGGGCAGGGTATGGATACCTCGTTGCACGTAGGGGCTCCCTTGTCCCACAAAAAAGGGACTCCCATACACCAATTTAGTGTTTGTCTTGGCTTGGACCTTAAATATTATTATTATTATGATTTATTAGTTTTTTATAAGTGCGGGTAAGGGGGGAAAGAAGAGGTAATAAAATAATCAGGAAAAAAGAATAAGGAGAGGAAAAACACAAAAGGGGTTCAACAAGAACCTGGATCCCCATCAACCGATGAAAAGTTGGTTGGAACTGGAACGAAAGTGAAAGGATGACAACATATGGGGCATCTTCTTTTTTCAGGCTCACTTGAGAATGAATAAAAGAACATGTCCAATCCATGGTGAAGAGTTTCTTGGCGATGTAGTTGGTCCACGACGTCCCTTCTCATTTCAAAAATGAGATTCAAATTCTCTGTAGAGAAACTTTGCTACAGGGGCGTCTCAGGCACCATGTCCTCAAATTGTGAAACCATTGTGTTCATGTCCATATTGTCTGGGTTCCCTTCTTCAGTTTGAACTTGAGGTATCTCTTCTAGAATAGGGTAGTCACTTTATTCCTCCTAATGCAAGGTCGGGGATTTTCAACCTTTTGAGTTTTCAGAGGATAAATCATCGTAGGAACATACATAGAATGGAGTTGAGTTGGAGGGATTTCCTCCTCCACTAGGACAGGGCCACAATCAAAGGCATCTGAATTTTGAGTTCTGGAGGGAGACGTGACATCATGCAAAGAAGGGAGTTGAGACAGAATAAGCGAAGGGGCAGGGTTAGTTCTTCTTGTGATGAAGTCGTAGTAGGTTGGGCCTCACTTCGAATTTCCTCTCTCTCTGGGAATGATGACTGTGAGGATATGGAGGAGAGCCAACATAGGGTAAAAGGAAACTAGAGAGATAGAGGTTTGGAGTGGCTTTCTGAGAGTCTGAACATCCTTGGACACAGCCAGCGTGGGAGTATTGGAGCTATCGCTAAGAAGAGACATAAAAATTGAGCCATTTCCTTCCATTGTAAATATTGTGAAGCAAGAATTGATGAAAACCTACAGCCAAGTACCAAAAGTAATAACAACCGGCACAATTTCAAACCTGCATATTAACTGTCACATACAGAATAGACCTCCAACCATCGCTTCAACATTTAAGAACAACATCAAGAGGAATTGAAGGAGGGTGGTGGTGGCTTGCCTCGACAAGGATCTTTGCATGCTATCCATGGTGCACCCCATCAAGCGATTTATTTTTATAATATTATTTGAATGGTTTAAACCATGATTTTCTTAATTTTTTTATAATAAAAAGATGTGTTAAAAAATTAAAATAAGAATAATATATTTGTGAATGTTTGAAATTCCCATCAAAGTGAATTGAATTGAATTGAATAAAATAAGATATTATTTGAATTGAATAAGTTTAACATTGTTATGTTAAATAATAATAATAATAATAATCTATTTTTAAGGTCACGGCCAAGCCAGCACACCAAATTGGTGTATGAGACCCCCTTGTTTGTGGGACAAGGGACCCCCCTCCACCCAGCGATTTGACTGGTAAAGTCTACGAAGGTATGCATACCCTACCCCCCTCTGGATTTGAATGTGTGACCTCTTAACAGGAAACACATGTTCTTAACCATTAGGCCCACTCAGGCCTAATGGCTAAGCTAGATACTATTGAGGTATACATATCCTACCCCTCTCTGGATTTGAACATGTAACCTCTTAGATGTATATGGTGAATATGTTTATTGATGAATTTTTAATTAAAAAAATGTGATTCTTTTGTATTAAAAAAATTGGAATAAAGATATTTATGAAAATTTTGAAAGTAAATAAATAAATATATATTTTCAAAATACATTATAAAATAGAAGAATGAAAGATATTTGATAAAATAAAATAAATGAAAATATATTAAAAAAGATGGGATATATATAGGCATTTTCTAAAAGTTTTAACTTTTGATTATTTTCTCTATTTGGCTACATAAATCTCAATGAAATCTCAATTTGAGTCAAAATTGAATAGAAAATATCATTTAAAAAAGACCAAAATGTAGAACATTTAGACTATATATATATGTGTGTGTGTGTGTGTGTGTGTGTGTGTGTGTCAATTGGGTTTTGCTTGTGTGGTTGAGTTTTAAATGTATTATTTTAATTATTTATTCATCCTTTATAATGGTTATACATATATATGTTAGGTAATGTTCAATTCCAAATGAGTGTATTGTTGTAATAGCTTCAAACTTTGTTGTTGACCAAGTTTGTTGACCAAATAATTAAAGTCAATTACAATGGGTATGCATTAATTATTCATTGTTTGTAATGAGTATTCATCCTTTATATTGGGTTTAGCTTATGTGGTTTGGAGGAATGATTGTTATCCTTCCTAAGTCATGTTGAGTTCCAAATCAGTACATTGTTGTAATGGCTTCAAGCCGAGATGTTGACCAAGTATGTTGACTAAGGAATTAAAGTCAATTATAATAGTTATTAGTCAATTATAATGGTTGAGTATTAAATATTCATCCTTTATAATGGTTATGCATATATATATATATATATATATATATATATATATATATATATGTTGATTGAGTTTAGCTTGTGTGATTGAGGAGAATGATTGTTTATCCCTACCTAGGTCATGCTTAGCTCTAAATGAATATATTGTTGTAATAGTTTCAAACTCTACTCTTAACCAAGTTTATTAGTAGATAATCAAAGTCAATTATAATAAGTATTCATTAATTATTCATCCTTTATAATAGTTATATACAGACCAGGTGGGCTAGCTAATGATTATATATATATACCTTCTCAGATATTACCAATCCAAAAAACAAGAGGGTCTCATACACCAATTTAGTGTTTGACCTTAAAATTAGATTATTATTATTATATTAATTATTTATGTTTAAAACTATTTTAATAAAATTCATCATACAAAATCATTTTTAAAGTTAGTTATATAGATAATCCTTTGAAATATTTGAAAATATTATTTGTAAATCAATGATGTGTAATAACATTGAATGAAATGCCTCACAATATTATTTGTAAATCAATAATGTGAAATAATAGTGGATTACATATGAAACCGTTTGAAATGCATGGAAATATGATTTGTAAATCAATCATGTGAAATATCACTGAATTACATATGGAAAAATAAATCGAAATACATATTTTCCAACCAGAAAAATAATTGAATAAATCTTCTCTTACAAGCTCAGAAAAAAGTTCAACAAACCATCAAACTTGGGCACTACCTTTAGCATGAGTATCAAATTTGAGATGTTCAAACACTGCTTTCCAATGAAAGTTGGCATCCATGTATCTTCCTCATGGATAACCATTTTCCATGATTCATTTCTTAGTCCTCAGTTTTGACTCTTTTTTCTATTTGGCGACATAAATTTGAATGAAATCTCAATTTCACTGGATTTAGGTCAAAATTGAATAGAAAATATCTTTTAAGAAGGACTAAAATGTAGAACATTTAGACTATATATGTGTGTGTGTGTGTGTTTTAATTGGATTTTGCTTGTGTGGTTGAGTTCTAAATGTATTATTTTAATTAATTATTCATCCTTACATATATATGTCAGGTAATGTTCAATTCCAAATGAGTGTATTGTTGTAATGGCTTCAAACTGTGTTGTTGACCAAATAATTAAAGTCAATTACAAGGGTTATGTATTAATTATTCATTGTCTGTAATGGTTATTCATCCTTTATATTGGGTTTAGCTTATGTGGTTGGGAGGAATAATTGTTATCCTCCCTACCCAAGTCATGTTGAGTTCCAAATGATTGTTGTAATGGCTTCAAGCCTTGATGTTGACCAAGTATGTTGACTAAAAAATTAAAGTCAATTATAATAGTTATTAGTCAATTATAATGGTTATGCATTAAATATTCATCCTTTATAATGGTTATGTATATATATGTTGATTGAGTTTAGCTTGTGTGGTTGGGAAGAATGATTGTTTCTCCCTACCTAGGTCATGCTTAGCTCTAAATGAATATATTGTTGTAATGGTTTCAAACCCTACTGTTAACCAAGTTAATTAGTAGATAATCAAAGTCAATTACAATAATTATTCATCCTTTATAACGGTTACATACACCTAGAATGGGCCAGCTAATGGTTATATGTATACATTCTTAATCCAGAAAACAAGGAGATCTCATACACCAATTTAATGTTTGACTTTAAAATTAAATTATTATTATTATATTAATTATTTATCTTTAAAACTATTTTAATAAAATTAATCCTACAAAATTATTTTTATAATTAGTTATATGAAAAATATATTGTATCTCTCGATTATTTGGCTATACCAATTTAATATGTTTAACCATGAAATAGAAACAATAGAATCATTCAAAATGACATTTTTTTATTAGACATCAAGAGAACCATTTGAAATGCCTAGTAATATTATTTGTAAATCAATCATGTGAAATAACAGTGAATGAAATGCCTAGCAATATTATTTGTAAATCAATCATGTGAAATAACAGTGAATTACATATGAAACCGTCTTAAATGCCTATTAATATTATTTGTAAATCAATCAGGTGAAATATCACTCAATTACATATGGAATGAATTACATATGGAAAAATAAAGGGAAATACATCTTTTCCAACCAGCAAAATAATTGAATCAATCTTCTCTTACAAGCGCAGAAACAAGTTCAACAAACCATCATACTTGGCACTACCTTTTAGCATCAACATCAAATTTGAGACGTTCAAAAACTGCTTTCCAATGAAAGTTCACATCCATGTATCTTTTCCAACCAGCAAAATAATTGAATCAATCTTCTCTTACAAGCGCAGAAACAAGTTCAACAAACCATCATACTTGGCACTACCTTTAGCATCAACATCAAATTTGAGACGTTCAAAAACTGCTTTCCAATGAAAGTTCACATCCATGTATCTTCCTCCTGGACAACCGCTTTACATTATCCATTCCTTAGTCCCTAGTTTATAATGCAACATACTGTCACTGCCCCTGAGCATGAGCCAAACGTCTTCATTGCCATCTCCTACTACAAGAAAATCTGTGCCCTCAGATGACTTGATCATATTTTCAATGTTTGTTGTAAACCTGATGGTGTCAATCTTTCTCCACTGCCTTGTCCCTTGATTGAATTTCCACAAGTCTATATTGGTATGGGGTACTATGGGAATCTTTCCATATATCTGGGTTCCACCGTCTCCCTTCACTCTCCCTACCAATATCAATCCATAATCAGAAGGTCCCGACATATAAGGTATCACAGTGGGTAATGAAACGTTGCTATAACAATTTTCACCAGAGCAAAGTTCTGATTCAATTGTTGCAGGGATACGCAAAAAAGATGCCCTTCGAATTTCTGCATATGGGGCATGATCATCATTGTTTACCAAATCATCATAAAAATATTGTAAATATCCACGGGTAGCTGAGAAACAAACAATAATATTATCACGACGATAACTCCACAAGGGGGATGGAAAACTCCTCGAGAGAATGGGATCATCATCTTCAAAGAGGCTAATCTTCTTTATTGTCCATACCTCAGTCTCGGAGTTATATCGAGCAAGGCGAAGTTAGTTTTCACAATTACCAAAAAAATAAACTCTAAAATGTCATGTCTTGGTGTCTCTTTGCATCTCTACTGTTCCATGGACAATGAGACACTTGAGAAGTTCAATACTGTTGCAGTTGTGTGGATAAATGTTTGGCAAACTCTTGCAATGGGCCCTGAAAGGATTGACAGCATACAATGTCAAGTCAGATCGTGCCACCAGAAACAAACCATCACAGCTGGCTTTGATGCCTAGAGTCTCCATTCCCAAACTTTCCCAGTCGCAAGGGACCTTCATTAGAAACCAACTCTTTGATATAGCGCCAAAACTCCACATATCTAAATTATGGTTGTTAATCACAATGCATGCTTCCGTTATGTTCCATTTTGATAAATTGTGAAGGACAGAGAAATGCAGAGAGAAAAGAATAGTATATTCAAATGTATGAAGAAGTACAGAACAGAACTGAAGAGGTTAAGCAGTCCATTACAATGTAAGATGGTTGAGCTATATATGCTCAAGCAAGACAAAAATAGAAAGTACAACTGTCCAGTACAGCTGGCAGTGTACGGTCATACTGTTGAGGGTACAATATATTTAACACTCCCTCTTAGACTCAACGGTTACAATCAGCAGCACTGACTATGCCTAAGTGCTGTCTCTGGAAGTCAAAAACTGACTTTCCTAGTGGCTTGGTGAAAATATCAGCAAGCTGATCTCTAGAACCACAAAATTGAAGTGCAATGTCACCATTATTGACTAACT
>ML781714.1:552080-562221 GCA_009831015.1 Picea engelmannii
CATTCATACATCACCACGATTTTGACATGAGTTAAAAGGTTTGGAAGGTTAGTATTTTAACAAATATTTTGAAATTGAGATCCAATGTGGGTGTACATATGACATTTTAAGAGATTGTTTTTCATCTTCAACCCTCTTAATGTTGCAAAGATGACAATTCTTTCCGCCCATGAAATTTTAGGAAGTGGCCAATGATCTCTTTCACCATGGAGCTCATGAGAGTTTGTTTTTATATTACCAATGTTGATTTTCTTCTTTAGATTAGTTAAAACACATTGATACTTTTGATCTTCTAAATTAGATTACCTCCTTTTAATATCTTAATTCTTTTATTCTCTAATCCTTTGTCGCACCTCAATTTATCCTTCAATTTAGATGTAATAATATTTTTAATACTATCATTATACTACAAAGTGGCATTTCCTCAATATCCCGATGATTTAGCCAAGACTTGGCATCTTTATGCCAAAACCGCTTGAGTTGTAGGTGGTTTTGTCTAGATTCCAAAACAACATTATGAAGCCTCTTGCCTTTCATGTTGTTTATCTTGTTCTTGTACATTAAGTACTTAGCCATAGCGATGTTCTCAATGGGGGAAAACTCGCCTCTATAAAGATGATATGATAGGGCATATTACCTTTAATTTTAGGATTATAAGTTTCAAAATGCTTTTCAATTTGTTCATTCTTACTCCACAATTTTCTAGAAATAATGAAGCCACAAACTTCACAACCATATAAAATAAAGCAGTGATGGAAGTCTCAAAAAGGAGTTTCTTCCTATCACATAACCAAAGCTCTATTGATTTACAACTATTTTCCAATCTATAATAAGCTTTCCACCCTCCATTTATCCTTTTCCAAATGCTTGTAATTAATCATTAATTATGACCACCAAGCTATGGCATGGGAACAATGTAAATGTATTATTGTGTATATTTCCAATGATTGACCATGGGGGTGAAGCCTTGAAGTATTGGCCATGATATCACTAGAGGAAAAGAGTGGGGAAATTGTCGAGAGGGTTCATTATGTCAAAATGACCCAAATTTTCTCCTTGCTGAAATAATAAGCCTCATCCTGATCCCAAGGAGAAATCAGTTAATAAGAAAATGATTGGTGGTTGAACCATCAACCAACCCAATGAATGGAAGCATGGAGGGTCTGGTTGCGGAGACAGAAAACTGCCAGCCCGAAGTACCATAGAGGGCAATTTTTACTACAGGCCTAGACTAACCCAAGTTTCCTTCTGACATAAGGAACATGATAGGTCCATAACCTTCCTGAGAAGGAGAAATCTGTGAATGAATACATGAGAAGGAAAAAAAATAAAGAGATGCACCGAGGGAAATGTGGGATCAGGGAATATGCAGAAGAAAAGAGGAAGAGCACATGAGGCTCTCCAACTGAGAAGAAGAACTGGAAGCTTGATAAGTTGTTCTAGTTACTCGATAGAACAAGAGAAATGATCTCTGAGAATTTGTAGAAGACATAACTTGAGCAGAATTTTGCGAGCTTGATGCTGAGGGAGCATCTGATAAACCTCACAGAGGCTATGACAGAGAGAGAGAGAGAGTCTATGGGAAACTACAAAAGTTTCCTAGTGATGTCATGGCTTGGCACGAGAGTGGCCAGAGTGCTAAGAATGAATGCCTTTGAGCTTATGGTTGGGTGGAAAGGCGAACACCCACATTTGGTTGGTTGGATGTAACTTGTAATAGATAAGTACTTCATATACCCTGAGCACTTACATTGGATTGTATGATTTGAATATCTATGGTTGTGATACATTGTGCCTCTCGTGAAATTAACGGTAATAAGGCGTATTGTTCTTCTGTAAACTGTTGTATTAGAATGGTTGTAAGATGACAAGTTTGGCCTCTATGCTGGTTGGAAAGTCTTCAAGGTGTTTTCCCAAGGAACAACCTCACAGTTCTGGAGTCGGGGAAGACTCTACGGGACTGCTATAGTCCCGTTGATCCTTCGGAAATAACTTTTTCCCTGAATTAGAGCTTAAGCTTTGTAAATGGAAGGTGTTTCCTTCAAACCATTCACCTAAGAGACCACAGATTCATGCCCATGGCCTTAACAAATTCACGGCCAAGAGTTAAGTGTGTAGCCCATGAGAGCTCTCGGGGGACCCATATGACCAAGGTTTGGGAACCTTGCGCTAGTTCGAAAGGAGTTAAGCTCTTATTGGCTTTGAAGCTCCGGGAGTTTGAAACTCCGGGATGTTATAACTTCACAACCGCCAAAAGTATTGAATGTCAGAGTCGCAAAGTGACGTGGCCCGTAGATTTGAGTACACCTGGGAACTATCCCAACCGTTGGATCTACGTTGTATTCAACCCGATGTTGACTGCTTCGAGAGAGAAAAGTCGTTATAACACCAAAACCTCTATGTCTCGTAGTTGCAAAGTATTGTGGACCGTCAATCTTCGGATCCTTCGGGATCTCTCTCAACCATCCATTCGTAGGGATGTGCGTAACACGTCGGGAGCATGTGGGGGTCTCAAGCGACAGTGATGCCATTTGTGGTGGCTTTGTGGTAGAGCAAAGAGATGTCGATGACCTGAGGCATATGCCACGTATCTTGCCAATGGGATTCGGGTTGGCAGGCGTCCCTCTAGGAGTGGCCTAATACTGAGACCAAGGGACCCCTAAGCTAGAGTTGTGAGCCATTGATCTGGGGAATCCATGGAGAACCCTCCCAATTTTCCAATACACCAATGGAAGGATTCACGTGTAGCACTTCAACGAAGTCCTACTCCGGTAAAAAAAGTGGTATTGAGCGGGTAGAACTCCCGAACGCCGAAATCGAAAATCGATGAGAGTCGACAATCTGATGATCATTCGAGATCCCCTCTAATAGTTAGATGTAGACCATGGTTAGCTCAGCTCTAACCAATTCAGGAGTAAGGAGGAAGACAAACCACAAATTCCTCAAACACCCAAGTTATGAAGTAACAGAGGCCGTCGATCCAGGGGTTACATGGACACACCTCGACCATGATATTGAAGGGATTGGAAGGCTATCGTTCAGGGTGAAGTGGCATGCTGACATCGCCCAGGGTGACATGGACCCATGTTCGACGTGTCATGTGTCACCTGGATTCGTACACTTTGTAGACCCTATGTGCCCATTAACACGTGACACATGTCACCCACTGTAGGGGCCACGTGTCATCTCTACCTCGTCGTGTGTCACCTCTGGCACTCACCTATTTGGTCCAATTGGCGGGAGGATTATTTGGGACCCATCGATACTTTCCTCTGTGTCTAGCACGACACCACATGGAGAAATTCCAAGACTTCAGAAATCCAAGAATTCAGGACTCTGGGGGTTTCATATGCAGTGTCGTGGGTAATTTGAAAGGCTCGAAGGTCGAAGCCACGTGGAGAGATTCCAAGTCTTCAGAAGTCCAGGAATTAGAGACTCTAGAGAAAATGCATACAGTAAGAAAAATGGGTTTTCAACGTCGAAGCGTCGAACGTCGAATTCTGCTCCAACCTATGTGTTAGATGAGGATTAAGTCTCTCTATTGGATTGGATGGTGGATAGACCTTCCCTGCGGGAGGTAGGAACCTAAGGATGGTACTAATGAGGTGGAGCCACGTGGGTGCCACATGGCCCTCAATTAATAATGCCTGAAGAACTTTGGGAGGCCATATCTTGCGATCCATAGGTCGGTTTAGAGCCCGATAATAGTCGTTAGAAAACTACGGGTGAGTAGAGAAGGATGAATACCTCAGAGAGATTATTTGAGATTATTAGAGTAAGAAAAAAAATTGATTTCCCATACCTAAAAAGGGTACTTATGGGTCGGGTGTGTTACAAATTAGTATCAAAAAGGGAAATAACACTTGTCTTGATTGGGCTCACGAAATAATCAAGTGAGTATATTTTCTTTCTTAGAAAATTTTAAGAGAGAGGGCACCCTGCCATACCCCATCTAGGAGAGAAAGATTCAAACACAGGCTTGGATGGGTCGGGGAACAATCATAACACTAGTTTATCAAGGATAATATGAGTCTGTTGATAGTAGTATTGTCGTACGGAAATTATCTGCATAAGTTTTGTGAGGAGAAAGGTGAAGATTAAAATTTAATTGGGTTGTTACCCAACAATATTGAATCAGGATAGACTGTGGCAGAAGAATCCTATCATTTCTTTTGGGAAATTATTTCCAGTCTTACAAAAGTGAGACTATGCCAAGGGGTACAATGCTTGGTGCGCGAAGATATGTTGAAATGCATATCACAAATATAGAGCATGCATATGACATGCATATTGTAGATTTTTAATGAAAAAAAATCTGCAAATGAAATTTATGTCATACACTTAGCAACCTAGAGACAAATGTCTTCATAAATTTCATAAATGCATAAAACCCACATTCAGAAATTACCATAAGAAAAAATACACATTGATAAGCAAAACAGCAGCGAAAACAACACAGTGGATAGCAACCCATAACACCCAGAAATTTAGGCAAATGGCAGGGGAAACCCAACGAGAGAGAGAGAGAGAGAGAGATCTATTATTCAGCTTCAAGAAAGTACATATTAGCATCAAAATAACATTTCCAGCCAAGGAAAATACCTCAAAGCACCAAATCTGTCCCACAGAAATCTGCCTCGTTTTCTGTGCCAAAACCGTAGTATTGTACGACCTCTTTCGTACCTAATTTTCCATGCTCACATTCATCTGTATGAATTGTTTCGTACGGCCCAGAAACAACTACAAAACTTCTGAAATCCACCTCGAAAATCGTACCCGAAATTACTTGATTTTCATGCCAAATCCGTACGACTGTACGGACTGTACAAAATCGTACAGATCCGTACAGTATGGCCTCCCATAGCAGAAAAAATATTTCGGCCCAAAACTCACAGAAATTTTTTCCCAGGAATCGTGCCCTCTTTCCTTGGAAAACATGCCCTCTTTGCTACTCACTTTCCTCTCTCAAGCATGCTTAGAAAATCTCTCTCAATCTCCTCCCGATGTCTTCTCAACATTCGACATGTCTTGCACACTACCCAATGCAT
The DNA here is from genome assembly GCA_009831015.1 of Picea engelmannii. Classification (NCBI taxonomy): domain Eukaryota; kingdom Viridiplantae; phylum Streptophyta; class Pinopsida; order Pinales; family Pinaceae; genus Picea; species Picea engelmannii. Next base: position 557,129 of record ML781714.1, read on the forward strand.
TCTTTTATAATCTGAAAATGACATTTCCCCCCCAAAGTGTCTTATCACCTTCCCCAACCCTAGATCCAAAGGCCAAGATTAGATCTTTCCTTTCTCAAGATCAAGGGTCATGATCCATTCACTCCAAAATGTCTCATTTAAATTAAAGTGATTTTCACTTTATTACATAAGTGCTTTATGAAAATAATGTCACTTTAAAAATAGAAGGTACACTTTATTAAAAAGTCACTTTAATAAAAGAACCACTTAAAACAACTTTATAAAAACTATTACAAAGTTAAGTGCTTGGTAGTGTAAACATTAAGGTAACATCCCCATTCAAGACAAAACATGCGGAGTACCTCCCGAGCTAAAAAGCTAACACTACCTCTTAGCGAGGGATGTACTCGCTGCCATCTCCATCATCTGGTCCCATCACACTATCCTCTATAGGAGCTCCCTCTGAACCTGGAGCCATCTGCAACACCTGCACATAACTCAAACTAGAGGATCTTCTCCTGGAAACCTCCTGGAACCCTAAGCTCACTTCATCTTGAGCATTGGTTCGATCAACCTGGCTAAGCCTCCTACCAGTGCTTAGAAGAGACTCGCTCTCTTCTCTCGGAATGCAAGACTGTATCCTCAGCGCCACCGGAGTCTCAGAAGCCTCATCACGCTCCTCATCCAACATTGAATTATACATCAAAGGTTGTCCTCTCAACATATACAACCTGTTCACTCGGTTACCAATCATCTGCATCTCTACCAGGTCCACTCCCTACCTGTAGATAAAGACATGTTCTCTCTTGAACAATACGCAATATCCTACATCCTCCAAGGCTGAGACTGAGAGTAATTTAACACTCAACCTTGGAACGAAGAGAACTCCATCAAGCTCCAAGAGTTCCCCAAACTCGAGTTGGAATCTGACATTCCCAACTCCACATACAGCTCTCGCCATACCACCTTCATTTACCACCTGTCGGCTAGGACCAATCTCTGTTAAATCTAGGAATACTCGCCAGATTCCCATCATGTGGCTAGAGTCTCTACTATCCACAATCCATATGACATCACCTCCAAATCCTCTGCTATCGACACTGGAAACTGGGGTAACCAAAGAAACTTCCCTATCAAACTTGGAAGCAAAGTCCCCCATGGTTGTTGCAGCAGTTGTCTCAAGCCCTTATGGTTCCTTCTTCTTCTTATTCCTCTTAGGACAATGAGAGGCAAGGTGCCCCAACTGGTTACAACAATAGCATCTGACTTTATTCAAGTCCCTTCCGGAACTTCCTTTCTTCTTGCTCTTTGTCGTAAGAGCAACATTCTCATTAGCTTTGTCTATCTTTTGATCACTGCTCTGAGATCTTTCTCGGATCTCCTCCTAAGTGAAATCATCCCACAGTTTGCTCCAATCTGGTAGATTCTCACAACCCACTACACACTTCACGGAGACTTCCCATTCTTTGGTGAAGCCATTTAAGGCTATCCTCACCAACTTAGAATCTGTAGTGGTCTCTCCAACAGCTACCAGCTCATCCTTTACTTGAGCCACCCGGGTAAGATAAGAAGACACACTCTCCTCCTTACCCATCATGGTATCATGCAACTTATCCCTCAATGCAATCTTCCGGTTCTCGTTCTTTGTCTCGAACAAGTTTGTAAGTGCATCCCACATCTCCTTGACAGTTTTTTTCTCATCCAAGTGTGGGATAAGGTGATCCTTCACCCCATCCAAAATAATCCTCTGAGCTTTGGCTTCCTTGGTCTCATGCAAGTCCAAAGCAACATGATCTGTTGCGGGAGGTGCTACAACAGAGTTGACATAACTATAAATTTTGTTCTTCTTGAGAACGACTGACAATCGGTTGGAAATTCCATCCAACCGATCCTCATATCTAATGCTTACATCCATATTCCCTGTCACAACTCAAGGAAAACAATCACACCCTTTTTCCCAAAAATTACACTGCCCACTATCACTCAGAGCCCAAGCTCTGATACCATGTAGATTTTTAATGACAAAAAATCAGCAAATGAAATTTATGTACCTAGAGATAATTGTCTTCATAAATTTCATAAATTCATAAAACCCACATTTAAAAATTATCATAAGCAGAAATACACATTGCTAAGCAAAATAGCAGCGGAAATAACACAGTGGACAACAACCCATAACACCCAGAAATTTAGGCAAATACCAGGGAAAACCCCAATGTGGGGAAACCCAACGAGAGAGAGAGAGAGATCTATTATTCAGCTTCAGGAAAGTACATATCAGCAGCAAAATAACATTTCTAGCCAAGGAAAACACCTCACAGCACCAAATTTGTCCCACAGAAATCTGCCTCATTTTTTGTGCCAAAATCATATTGTTGTATGACCTCTTTTGTACCTTGTTTTCCATTCCCACAGTTAGTTGTACAGACTGTTCCATACAGCCCAGAAATAGCTACAAAAATTATGAAATCTGCCTTGAAAATTGTGCCTGAAATGCCTTGATTTCCATGCCAAATCCGTACGACTGTACGGATCCGTACAGTATGGCCTCCCACAATAGAAAAAAAAATCGGTCCAAAAATCAGAGAAATTTTTTCTTGGGAATTGTGCCCTCTTTCCTTGGAAAACATGTCCTCTTTGTTGCTCACTTTCCTCTCTCAAGCATACGCAAAAAATCTCTCTCAATCTCCTCCCGATGTCTTCTCAACATTCGACATGTCTTGCACACTACCCAATGCATTCTTTTATAATCTGAAAATGACATTTTCCCACCAAAGTGTCTTTTCACCTTCCCCAACCCTAGATCCAAAGGCCAAGATTAGATATTGCATTTTTCAAGATCAAGGGTCATGATCCATTCCCTCCAAAATTTCTCATTTAAATTAAAGTGATTTTCACTTTATTACATAAGTGTTTTATGAAAATAAAGTCACTTTAAAAATAGAAGGTACATTTTATTAAAAAGTCACTTTAATAAAAGAACCACTTAAAACAACTTTATAAAAACTATTACAAAGTTAAGTGTCTGGTAGTGTAAACATTAAGGTAACTTCTGCATTCAAGATAAAACATGCGAAGTACCTCCCAAGCTAAAAATCTAACACATATATACTTAGTATAGCCTATCATTGAGTGAAAAATATGGTGATTTCATATATCATATGGTTAGTGATGATCTGACTATGGAAGCATAGGTAAAAGGTTGATGATGTTGAGTACATAGTGCCGAATGAGGATAAGGTGGGAGGAATTAATGAAATGTTGATCCTAGATGTGGAAGAGGAAGTGTTGGGACACTTCTAGATGACCAATAGGTCAAGTTGGCATCCAGAGGTGGATGGTATCCATATGAATATGGCTTGGTGCACTCAGATAGCCATAAGAGGGAGTTTAGGAAAAGATTCCCCTGTAGAGATCTGTTGACCAAGAGTGAATTGATGCATGAAGAAAATACTAGAAATGCTTATTCTATTGTCTTGAGTGATGCAATAACTACCCATCTGAATTCTAAATTATGGGAGGTTTTACAGTTGAAAGGAAAAATGTGACCCTCGTTGGTTGTTTCCATGAAGAGAGGGCAACATCAGTATGAATTATGACCATGAGACTGGGCATATGATTGACTGTAACCTCTCACTAAATAACACTAATATTAAAACAAAAATATCAATGTGAATGGATGAGGTAGAGAGGTGCAAGCGATGCACCTGCATATATACAAATATATGTATACATGCTTAAAAGAATAATATGATTGTAAGCTCTCAACTGAGAGGGAAGCTTTGTATTGAGTGTCTCTATGAGACTTTTCATAAGAATGATTGGAATATCCTTGGGAGAAGAATCTAGAAGTTTTATATGTCCATGTGTATGAGTGACATGGAAAAGGTGGAAGCAATGAGCTTGCATGATGAATGTTTAGTTGTGTTTATTCATGACTGAGCACATGGATTTAATGCATCATAAGGTTGCTTGATATAAGGACTGACATTAATACTGAATAGATATGAATGAATGATGTTGAATGTGCAAATGATGCACATGTATGATGTATGAGTGAAATGTAAGGCAAGAATTGTACTTTCCCATATTGAATGAATACCATGGATGCATGGATGACTATATTCTAAAGAGTCATGAAAGTTTTGTTTTGAATAATAACTTAAGGGGAATGTGTTCCATTCCCTCCGGAAAGGCTAGTATAAATAGATGAAAGAGTAAATGAGCAAGGATGTTATGTTGTCACGATAAAATGCAACATGATTATGCCTTTGAGGACGGCATGAGAACAATTGTGAACAATCATTAGTTAAATTATTTTAATGTAAAGATGTGTGTGAGCTACAAAATATACCTATGGTAGAAACACATATGCTTATGATTATGCATGTTGTTAAGTGCATCATAGATGTAAGTTAACCAAACAAGGAATATGTGTGGATAAATAATCTAGATGCATAACAAAGATGCATGTATATATTCCTTATGGAATATTTGGTAAACAACTAAAGATAAATCAAGGTTGAGGCCATCAAATATAGTGATGGATATGCAATAAGGAATTTTCATGCCAAAGAAGTTCCCTATGAAGGAACTGTGTAAAGACTTTGTCAGGAGAACATAGTCACAACCTTAATGATTGTTGGAAATTGGGAAGTGGGATACAAGAATATATATATATATATATATATATATATATATATATATATATAAGAATCCCGGATTACATCCTAAAACAAAATGTTTGAGTGGAAGACTAACAAATGAACGTTGACCATTCTGATAGTTGAATGGTAATGTGAAGAATGCACAGGTTCATGATTCATCGTGAACAAAAGGTTTGTTGTTGTAGCATGTTGATTTACCAAGAAGGTTGAGGTGAACCTAACCAAGGCTGCTCAAGGGAAGGAGTAGGAAGATTCCAACAGGGAGTAGATTGCATAAGCAAAGAAGGAGAAAAGGGGGAATACATTTCTCACCCCAAAAATTTTGAATTGTTTAACAGAGTTGTAAGCCTTAGAAGAGCAGATGTGGAAACAAGTACAATTGGAAAAAGGGAAATAAATAGATAAGTAAGTTTGAATGAATAGGCTTGGTTAAGCCATGATAAGTAA
>ML781714.1:584468-601351 GCA_009831015.1 Picea engelmannii
GGACGTTTTGAGAAGTTGAGCCACGGTCTTTGAAGACAGACTTCCCAAAACACCGTGGCTAAACTCCCAAAGGACATCTTTGGGATGCGTTCCATTATTGAAATGGAGAGTTTTTTTATTTATTTATTTTGGGTGTATGGTGATAATCAAAAATTGTTAATTAAAAATATGTGTTTCTTCTTTGAAGGTCATTAGTTCAAATCCAAAGATGGAAAGGTTATGAGGAGTTCCTTGTCGCACAAAAAAGGGAGTCTCATACACCAATTTTATGGTTGGCTTGGCTTGGACCTTAAATATTATTATTATTATGATTTATTAGTGAATTTATAAGTGATTGATCATTTTTAATATTAATGAGAATAAAGAATTATAATTTATTAGTGAATTTATAAGTAGATAATTTCCATATTTTTTAATATATTTTGATAGATAAAGTTTTATTTTGATTTATTTTTAAATTTTCTAAGATTTGAATTATTTTAAATGAGGTAAAATTTTGAAGATTAAAATTCCCCCAAAATTGAATTATGTAAAATTTACTAAAAAATTTATCTAAAAAAGGTGAGTGACCTACTTATTGATAATGATGATGGTGGTGGTTATTAAAGTTTACTATGATCAATATTGATTTATCAATCTTAAAAAAAAAGGTAACAAATCACTTGGTTTGTTTTAAAATTTTATTTATGTGTTTGAAAAGCTTTAAAATAATCATTCATACATCACCACGATTTTGACATGAGTTAAAAGGTTTGGAAGGTTAGTATTTTAACAAATATTTTGAAATTGAGATCCAATGTGGGTGTACATATGACATTTTAAGAGAAATTGTTTTTCATCTTCAACCCTCTTAATGTTGCAAAGATGACAATTCTTTCCACCCATGACATTTTAGGAAGTGGCAAATGATCTCTTTCACCATGGAGCTCATGAGAGTGTGTTTTTATATTACCAATGTTGATTTTCTTCTTTACACTAGTTAAAACACATTGATACTTTTGATCTTCTAAATTAAATTGCCCCATTTTAATATCTTAATTCTTTTATTCTCTAATCCTTTGTCGCACCTCAATTTCTCCTTAAATTTAGATGTAATAATATTTTTAATACTATCATTATACTACAAAGTGACATTTCCTCAATATCCCAATGATTTAGCCAAGACTTGGCATCTTTATGTCAAAACTGCTTGAGTTGTAGGTGGTTTTGTCTAGATTTCAAAACAACATTATGAAGCCTCTTGCCTTTCGTGTTGTTTATCGTGTTCTTGTTCTCAATGGGGGGAAACTCGCCTCTATAAAGAGGATACGATAGGGCATATTACCTTTAATTTTAGGATTATAAGTTTCAAAATGCTTTTCAATTTGTTCATTCTTACTCCACAATTTTCTAGAGATGATGAAGCCACAAACTTCACAACCATATAAAATAAAAGTAGTGATGAGAGTCTCAAAAAGGAGTTTCTTCATATCCCAGAGCCAAAGTTCTATTGATTTACAACTATTTTCAAGTCTATAGTAAGCTTTCCACCCTCCATTTATCCTTTTCCCAATGCTATGTTCTAGTTTAGCTTGTGATGAAGATCATTTCTGAGATATATGAATGAACTCACTTCCTCCAAGTTGTTATTGTCATGTACATGAAATTAGAGTAACTTGTAACACCCTTGTATCCCCCGCTTGTAATTAATCATTAATTATGACCACCATGCTATGGCATGGGAACAATGTAAATGTATTATTGTGTAGATTTCCAACGATTGACTGTGGGGGTGAAGCCTTGAAGTATTGGCCATGATATCACTAGAGGAAAAGAGTGGGGAAACTATGGAGAGGGTTCATTATGTCAAAATGACCCAAATTTTATCCTTAATGAAATAATAAGCCTCATCATGATCCCAAGGAGAAAACAATTAATAAGAAAAGGATTGGTGGTTGAACCCTCAACCACCCCAATGAATGGAAGCATGGAGGGTTTGGTTGGGGAAACAGAAAACTGCCAGCCTGAAGTACCATAGAGGGTAGTTTTTACTGCAGGCCTAGACTGGCCCGAGTTTCCTTCTGACAGAAGGAACATGATAGGTCCAAAACCTTCCTGAGGAGGAGAAATCCATGAAAGAATACATGTGAAGGAAAACAAGAAAGAGATGCACCAAGGGAAATGTGTGATCAGGGAATATGAAGAAGAAAAGAGGAAGAGCACGTGTGGCACTCCGGTTGAGAAGAATAATTAGAATCTTGATAAGTTGTTCTGGTTACTGGATAGAACACGAGAAATGATCTACGAGAATTTGAAAAAGACATAACTTGAGCAGAAGTTCACAAGATTGATGCTAATGGGGCATTTGATAAACCTCGCAGAGGATATGACAGAGAGAGAGAGAGAGAGAGAGAGAGAGAGCCTCTGAGAAACTACTAAAGTTCCCTAGTGATATCATGGCTTGGCACAGGGGTGGCTAGAGTGCTAAGAATGAATGCCTTTGAGCCTATGGTTGGGTGGAAAGGAGAACACTCACATTCAGTTGGTTGGTTGCAACTTGTAATAGATAAGTACTTCATATACCCTAAGCACTTACAATGGATTGTATGATTTGAATATATGTGATTGTGATACATTGTGCCTCTCATGAAATTAACAGTAATAAGGCGTATTGTTCTTCTGTAAACTGTTGTATTAGAATGGTTGTAAGATGACAAGTTTGGCCTCTGAGCTGGTTGGAAATTCTTCAAGGTGTTTTCCCAAGGAACAACCTCACAGTTCTGGAGTCAGGGAAGACTCTACGAGACTGCTACAGTCTCGTTGATCCTTCGGAAATACCTTTTTCCCTGAATTAGAGCTTAAGATCTGTAAATGGAAGGTGCTTCCTTCAAACCAGTCACCCAAGAGACCACAGACTCATGCCCGTGGCCTTAACAAATTCATAGACAAGAGTTAAGTGTGTAGCCCATGAGAGCTCTCGGGGGACCCATATGACCAAGGTTTGGGAACCTTGCGCTAGTTCGAAAGGAGTTAAGCTCTTATTGGCTTCAGAGCTCCGAGAGTTCGGAACTCTGGGATGTTATAACTTCACAACTGCCAAAACTCTTGAATGTCGAAGTCGCAAAGTGACGTGGGCCATAGATTTGAGGATACCTGGGAACTATCCCAACTGTAGGATCTACATTGCATTCATATTGGCGTTGATTGTTTCAGGAGAGAAAAGACGTTATAACACCAAAACCTATGAATGTCGTAGTTGTGAAGTATTGTGGGTCATCGATATTCAGATCCTTCGGGATCCCTCTCAGTAATCCATTCGTATGGATGTGCGTAACATGTCGGGAGCGTGTGGGGGCCTAGGTGTCGAGCGACGGTGATGCCATGTGTGGCAGCTTTGTGGTAGAGAAAAGAGGTGTCGATGACCTGAGGCATGTGACATGTATCTTTCTAACGAGATTCGGGTTAACAGGTGTCCCTCTAGGAGTGGTCTAATATCGAGACCAAGGGACCCCTAGGATAGAGTTGTGATCCATTGATCTGGGGACTCCATGGAGAACCCTCCCAATCATCCAATCCACTAGTGGAAGGATTCATGTGTAGCACTTCAACGAAGTCCTACTCTGGAAAAAAAAGAGTATTGAGCGGGTAGAACTCCCAAACGTCGAAGTCACGAATCAATGAGACTCATCAATCTGATGATTATTTGAGATCCCCTCTGACTATTAGATGTAGACCATGGTTAGCTCGGCTCTAACCAATTTGGGAGTAAGGAGGAAAATACACCACAGATTCCCCAAATACCCAAGTTACGAAGTAACAAAGGCCGTCTATCCAAGGGTTACATGGACACACCTCGATTGTGAGATTGAATGGCTTGGAAGGTTATCGTCCGAGGTGAAGAGGCATGCTGACATCGCCTAGGGTCACATGGACCCATGTTCGACATGTCATGTGTCACCTGGATTCGTACACTTTGCATACCCTATGTGCCCATTAACACATGACACGTGTCACCCATTGTAGGGGCCATGTGTCATCTCTACCTCACCGCGTGTCACCTCTGGAAATCATCTATTTGGTCCAATTAGAGGGAGGAGTATTTGGGACCCACTGGTACTTTCCTCTGCATCTAGCATGACACCACGTAAGAGGTAATTTTGATCTTCTAAATTAGGATTTACCACCTCCTTGTAGTATCTTAATTTCCTTTTATCCACTATTTCTATATCACACCACATATTCTCCTTAAATTTAGAATTGATAATATTTTTAATATTATCGATATTCTGCATGATGGCTTCTTCTTGTATTCCCCAATGATATAGTCAATATTTGGCATCTTTATGCCATCCCACTTGAGCCGTTGGTGGTTTTGGCTAGAGTTTGAAGCAATTTTTGGGAGCCTATTGTCATCCATGTTGTTTGTCTTGCTCTTGTACGTTAGGTATCTAATGCTCTCCATGGGGGAAAGGATTGCTTCTATGAGGAGGATAGGATAGGGTGTATTTCCCTTAATTTTGAGATTACAAGTTATAAAATGCTTTTGTATTTGTTCTATATTTCTCTAGGATTCTCTAGATATACTAGAACCCCAAACTTCACATCCATATAAGATAACTAGAGTGATGAGAGTGTGAAAGATGAGTTTGTTTTTTTTGTCTTTTTTTTTAATTATCTCAAAGCAAAAGGTCTGGTGATTTAAAAAAAAAATTGAGCCCATAATAATATTTCCACCCTCCATTTATCCCTTTTTCAACACTATAGTTCGAATTAAGTTTGTGGTGGATATCGGTTCCAAGATACTTGTATGAAGGCACTTCCTCGAAAATATTGTTATCATAAACAAAAGGTGATCCTTATATATAGTCATTAATATAAAATTTAGTTATAAAGACTTAATATACTATGAAATGTTTATTTAATTTTATTTTAGTTTTATAATATTGTTTATTTTTGTAAGTAAATATTGTATTACCTCATAGATTCAAAAAACATATACATATGGGGGAGCCTGTGGTATGTTTTTCCAAAAATTGGAAACCAAAACCAAAGCTAGGCTTTGAAAAGAGTTCCATGCCCTGAATAGTTTCTATATCAAAGTTAAAAATAAATAAATGATGAACAAGGAGGACAAATTTTGAGACTATATTGTCCTAACATTTAGCAAAAAAAGATAAATTTGAGACTATCAAGCACCAGAATAATTGTTGACGCTTGAATCTGTCAGGACCGAAACGACAACCTCACGAGGATATGAATCCTCATGCATTTTTATAGAGGTGGTACTCCTCTTTTCCTTATGATATTCTTAATAACTTCAATATCCAGACATAATATAGGACCTTAAGATAGTGTAATCTTTTATTCTCAAAGAAATATTAAAAATGTTGAAAATTAAAAAGATTTACAAAAGATAATTCCTCAGAAACGGACTAGGAATCTCACACATCACACATTACAGGAAATATAAAAAAAAAATCCTCACATCCATCATACTGAAAATAAATATTTATGATCACATCAAAATAAAAGAAGATGTTCTGGACGCATAAGAGAATTCTTATAGAGTAAATGTGTTGGGTATGTGTTATATTCTTTGCACGAGTAGTAGTGTCTGAGCGTATACGCCTGGCGTGTGGAAAAAAAATTCTGCCTCGGGAAACGTGTCATGTATTTAGGTGATTTTTCGGCACATGGTTTTTTGCTGATGGTTTTCTATTTTCAGTTAAAGAATTAAGGTTTTGGACTAATCCAGGTCATTGGGTTAGGGTTTTGGATGTCGCTGGCTCCTATATGTATATTGTATTGTAAACAATGTATCACAATGAATGAATATAGAATATGATAGTTTTCTCGGTTTGGGTTTCCAAGGGAAAAATCTTTGTGTAATGTTTGTATTTGTCATTGTATCTTTTCTGTTCTTTTTCTGAATATATGTTTGCAGTAGATATTGTACAAGGTTAGAATTTACAAAATGCTTGTATAGCTCAAAAGAAGATTATGATAGATAAATTTCAAATACTTTATACTCAAAACTCAGAGTTATAAAATATAGTCAAAATTGATCCTGAATTAGTTCTCTGGGATTTCTCAAAAATAATAAAGTATGTAACAATGTTTGAAATTTAAAGGAATTTGTCCAAAGGAATGTGATTGGGACTACCGCGGACCATAAATCAAACATATACAAGAAGATAGAATGTAGAAGGAAGAAAGTGGGTGGATGTCAAACAACAGAATCTGGAAAGAAGACAGAGAAAGTTATCAGTATTCAGTTATACCTTTCTATTGAAAGAAGAAGAAGAATTGGATGAAAAATGATAAAGAAAGAAGCATGTGATCATCATGGACTTAATATGATGGTATCTCTCCCTCTTTCATTTTCTTGTTGTTGCTTCCTTTATACTATTATTGGTTTTGGTTTGATTACCGATCATAACTACCTCTGCTGGAGTTTTGGAGATCTTGGCGGTTGAGGTATTCAACCATTCTTGAATAAAGTCCCTTAATGGAGCAACAATTACTTCTTGTTTTATCTTAACATTAAACAACTCCTTTTCAATATCCCTAATATAAACAAATAGTTTTTGTAATATATTTTCAATGTCTTCATTTTTATTTGTATATTCGACAAGTGAGATGTCAATGTCATCATATGTAAATTCCATCATATTATCAAAATTTTCAGCCAATGTCTTTTTTAATTCCTGAATCTTCTCTTCAAAATCTTGTTGAGTCATGAGCATAGAGTTTGAAAGGTACTTAGGGTCTGGGACTTCAATGGTGGTTCCAACGATGTCCAAATCAAGAATTTTTAAGTATGATTCATTTTTCCTCCTTGATAATTCAATCAATTGAGTTATCACACCTTTTAATACATTAATTTGTTCCATCCGGTAGGATTTCAATTGTTTGATGCGGCTCATAGATGATATATTTAATTGTTTTCTTGTTTTCTCTTTCATTGCCAAAACTTTCATTGTAAACATCACAACTCCGTCAATGTAGAACCCTTCATCATTTTTCAAATATGAGTTTAAATGTTCCTTGGTATTTTGAATTCTTAAACCAAGAGAAGAAAAAATATTCGCCATATTCCACAGGTCCACAATTAATGACATTCTTTTTTTAATATTATGTTCAACAAAATGTCGGGTGGCAGTGATTAAACTGGAAATTCCTTTGACCCTTGAACTTGGTTCTGGGTTTTATTAAATACCTTTCCAGGATGAATCATAGCAATAGGAGAAGCTTGAATAGGTTATAAGGGTTTCCTCCAATTCCTTAATTATTTCTTTCAACTGGGCATTCTCTTATTCCATGTTTGCAATTGAAATATCAAGTGCATCTCCTGTAACTCTATGAATAGATGATAACTTGGAAGGTAACATATTTCAATTATCAATGGTAGAACATAGCTTCCCACTCTTACTCTTTGTAGTTCTCTCAAAAACTATTTTTTTAGATTCTTTATCAAAAGATCCATTTTGTACATCAAACGTTTCCTCATCAAAAAATCTCTCATCATGGATCATGAGTGCGGAGACAGGTTGTATATTTTATCGAGCTAATACTTCTTCATCTAGGAAAATAATTTTTTCAATATCCACATCCAAATCCATATTATCTAACAACAAATCATCTTTTGGAGAATGTGTTTCATCCTCTTCCCGTTGTGAACTAGTTATTTTTATTTTGACCTTTAGTTTATGGGGATTCTCCAGGTTCCCTTTAGGAGGGTTCCTCTCTTCATCATCTCATAATTTATTGCTACGAATTTTTCTCGTATGGGATGTTCCTCGCTGAGGATTTTCCTTTGGAAAGACACTTCTTCTAGAGACAACTAGTGATTGGAATTTTTTACCAGTCAATGGTTTACCTCTTTCTTTATGGTTTTGTGTATTCCTTATGAAAGTTTCTTTATATTCATAATATTTATCGACTTCTTGGTTTCTAGGATCGTGTCTACCATTTTCTTCTTCTTTAGTGAAGAATGAAATTAAAAGTGTGGGGTTGATCCCAACTGAAAGAAAATGATTGTAAAAAAGGTGATTTGTGCCGAAACCCTTGATTTCCTCCGTGAATATTAGGTCATAATTCTTGAAATAAGAATCATATTAATCTATTTTGAAAATTCCCTGGAGAAGAATTTCACTCACTTTCCACGAGAGAGGTATGAACTTATTTTTCTTGTTTTCATATAATGTATGGAACCATAATTTATATTTCCTAGCTATATCAATGATGAATAACTTATCAAATATATAATAGGGGAAGGAAAATAAGTTTTTCAATAGAACATAAAACCCTGATGACAATATAATCGTCCTTTTTCTCCATTACTCCTCTTTTCTTCATAAAATATGATGCTTCCAATGATATTCATGAAGCGTCATCCCAAAATAACCATTTCTTGAATTTAGATACAAAATTTGAATACACCTCATAAAAATGATGGTTGGATCTATGTTTCCATAGAGCTTGGTACCACATGGTCATAGGGTCGACCTTTATTTTGATTCTCCGGGCAATGTTTAAACCGTCTAAAGTATGACAATGCGTGATGGAAAACATCAAATAGGACAACATATAAAACCTTTTATTAGAATTGAAATTATTCAATTATGTAGTGATTTCATTTGAAATTATCTTCGCCCAGTAAAAGATAGCATTTTCATGAACCATGAAATGCAATATGTATAAGTCAAGTTGGGAAATTGTTTATGTAGAGTCTTGGCCATCGATTCGAGTGAATAACCAAAAATTTTATTTATTAGAATTCATTAAATAACTTACCTGAATTATAGATATGTCCTCAGGCATTAACGCAAGGTCATGCAAATATTATTGAAGAAGCTATATTCCATTGTTCTTTCTTTTTAAGAAATTTCTAGCTTCCTCCCCTTTATAGACTAATTTTGGGTCTGGTAATTTCAACATCTCTCTAAATATTGAAGGCTCCAACGAGATAGAAGAACTATTACGCAATGCAATGACTCTTCTAATCTGAATAATCTTATCGATGCACCATGTGACGATATCCTTGCATTCAAATACTTTTGAGACACATCACGCGAGAACTATTCCAACAAATTTGAATAATACCATTAGGAGAGGGACCAATGCTAATTATGATCTTCCCTAGAAAAGAGGTTCAAAGTATCCCCACTGAACGATTGTTTTCGCATGGCTTTCCGAGCGGATTTCGCTAGCTTTTCTTGAAATATCAACTTGCACAGTAAAATGAACTTGAGTTAGATTTTTTTTACGGAAAAAAATAACTCAAAATAACTATTACTAGCCTCGGTAATAACATCATTAATTAATGACCACTTCAACAATAATTTTGGTAGTTCGGTTTGTAGGGATAATAATAAATGTGACATCGAAAAATGTGAAGCGACAAGTAATGGTGGAGAAACGGGGTTGGTGACTAATATGAAAAGGAGGATATGAAATTCCAAAGGTCCGCAAGTATGAAATTCCGAGTGTATGAAATGGATTCCTTCAATTTCTTGAAAAAACATTGAGAGAAGCATTCTGAGATCACCATAGTTTTGATGACTTAGGAGGTTAGGAAGGTCTGTAATGTGGAAAATATTTTTAAATTAGGATCTAATATGGGTATAAGTAGGGAAATACAAGAGGAAAATGTTTTCATATTCTACCCGCTTAGTGTCACAAAGGTGACAAATTCTCTCATCCCACGGTGTTTTGGGAGTTGTCCAATGCCCAGTTTCACTATGTAGCTTGTGGGAGTTTGTTCTTATATTAGCAATGCTGATTTTTTTCTTTGCACTTCTCATAATTAATAGGTAATTTTGATCTTCTAAATTAGGATTTACCACCTCCTTGTAGTATCTTAATTTCCTTTTATCCACTATTTCTATATCACACCACATATTCTCCTTAAATTTAGAATTGATAATATTTTTAATATTATCGATATTCTGCATGATGGCTTCTTCTTGTATTCCCCAATGATATAGTCAATATTTGGCATCTTTATGCCATCCCACTTGAGCCGTTGGTGGTTTTGGCTAGAGTTTGAAGCAATTTTTGGGAGCCTATTGTCATCCATGTTGTTTGTCTTGCTCTTGTACGTTAGGTATCTAATGCTCTCCATGGGGGAAAGGATTGCTTCTATGAGGAGGATAGGATAGGGTGTATTTCCCTTAATTTTGAGATTACAAGTTATAAAATGCTTTTGTATTTGTTCTATATTTCTCTAGGATTCTCTAGATATACTAGAACCCCAAACTTCACATCCATATAAGATAACTAGAGTGATGAGAGTGTGAAAGATGAGTTTGTTTTTTTTGTCTTTTTTTTTAATTATCTCAAAGCAAAAGGTCTGGTGATTTAAAAAAAAAATTGAGCCCATAATAATATTTCCACCCTCCATTTATCCCTTTTTCAACACTATAGTTCGAATTAAGTTTGTGGTGGATATCGGTTCCAAGATACTTGTATGAAGGCACTTCCTCGAAAATATTGTTATCATAAACAAAAGGTGATCCTTATATATAGTCATTAATATAAAATTTAGTTATAAAGACTTAATATACTATGAAATGTTTATTTAATTTTATTTTAGTTTTATAATATTGTTTATTTTTGTAAGTAAATATTGTATTACCTCATAGATTCAAAAAACATATACATATGGGGGAGCCTGTGGTATGTTTTTCCAAAAATTGGAAACCAAAACCAAAGCTAGGCTTTGAAAAGAGTTCCATGCCCTGAATAGTTTCTATATCAAAGTTAAAAATAAATAAATGATGAACAAGGAGGACAAATTTTGAGACTATATTGTCCTAACATTTAGCAAAAAAAGATAAATTTGAGACTATCAAGCACCAGAATAATTGTTGACGCTTGAATCTGTCAGGACCGAAACGACAACCTCACGAGGATATGAATCCTCATGCATTTTTATAGAGGTGGTACTCCTCTTTTCCTTATGATATTCTTAATAACTTCAATATCCAGACATAATATAGGACCTTAAGATAGTGTAATCTTTTATTCTCAAAGAAATATTAAAAATGTTGAAAATTAAAAAGATTTACAAAAGATAATTCCTCAGAAACGGACTAGGAATCTCACACATCACACATTACAGGAAATATAAAAAAAAAATCCTCACATCCATCATACTGAAAATAAATATTTATGATCACATCAAAATAAAAGAAGATGTTCTGGACGCATAAGAGAATTCTTATAGAGTAAATGTGTTGGGTATGTGTTATATTCTTTGCACGAGTAGTAGTGTCTGAGCGTATACGCCTGGCGTGTGGAAAAAAAATTCTGCCTCGGGAAACGTGTCATGTATTTAGGTGATTTTTCGGCACATGGTTTTTTGCTGATGGTTTTCTATTTTCAGTTAAAGAATTAAGGTTTTGGACTAATCCAGGTCATTGGGTTAGGGTTTTGGATGTCGCTGGCTCCTATATGTATATTGTATTGTAAACAATGTATCACAATGAATGAATATAGAATATGATAGTTTTCTCGGTTTGGGTTTCCAAGGGAAAAATCTTTGTGTAATGTTTGTATTTGTCATTGTATCTTTTCTGTTCTTTTTCTGAATATATGTTTGCAGTAGATATTGTACAAGGTTAGAATTTACAAAATGCTTGTATAGCTCAAAAGAAGATTATGATAGATAAATTTCAAATACTTTATACTCAAAACTCAGAGTTATAAAATATAGTCAAAATTGATCCTGAATTAGTTCTCTGGGATTTCTCAAAAATAATAAAGTATGTAACAATGTTTGAAATTTAAAGGAATTTGTCCAAAGGAATGTGATTGGGACTACCGCGGACCATAAATCAAACATATACAAGAAGATAGAATGTAGAAGGAAGAAAGTGGGTGGATGTCAAACAACAGAATCTGGAAAGAAGACAGAGAAAGTTATCAGTATTCAGTTATACCTTTCTATTGAAAGAAGAAGAAGAATTGGATGAAAAATGATAAAGAAAGAAGCATGTGATCATCATGGACTTAATATGATGATATCTCTCCCTCTTTCATTTTCTTGTTGTTGCTTCCTTTATACTATTATTGGTTGTGTTTTGATTACCGATCATAACTACCTCTGCTGGAGTTTTGGAGATCTTGGCGGTTGAGGTATTCAACCATTCTTGAATAAAGTCCCTTAATGTAGCAACAATTACTTCTTGTTTTATCTTAACATTAAACAACTCCTTTTCAATCTCCCTAATATAAACAAATAGTTTTTGTAATATATTTTCAATGTCTTCATTTTTATTTGTATATTCGACAAGTGAGATGTCAATGTCATCATATGTAAATTCCATCATATTATCAAAAATTTTAGCCAATGTCTTTTTTAATTCCTGAATCTTCTCTTCAAAATCTTGTTGAGTCATGAGCATAGAGTTTGAAAGGTACTTAGGGTCTGGGACTTCAATGGTGGTTCCAACAATGTCCAAATCAAGAATTTTTAAGTATGATTCATTTTTCCTCCTTGATAAGTCAATCAATTGATTTATCACACCTTTTAATACATTAATTTGTTCCATCCAGTAGGATTTCAATTGTTTGATGTGGCTCATAGATGATATATTTAATTGTTTTCTTGTTTTTTCTTTCATTGCCAAAACTTTCATTGTAAACATCACAACTCTGTCAGTGTAGAACCCTTCATCATTTTTCAAATATGAGTTTAAATGTTCCTTGGTATTTTGAATTCTTAAACCAAGAGAAGAAAAAATATTCGCCATATTCCACAGTTCCACAACTAATGACATTCTTTTTTTAATATTATGTTCAACAAAATGTCGGGTGGCGGTGATTAAACTGGAAATTCCTTTGACCCTTGAAATTGGTTCTGGGTTTTATTAAAGACCTTTTCAGGATGAATCATAGCAATAGGAGAAGCCTGAATAGGTTATAAGGGTTGCCTCCAATTCCTTAATTATTTCTTTCAACTGGGCATTCTCTTATTCCATGTGTGCAATTGAAACATCAAGTGCATCTCCTGTAACTCTATGAATAGATGATAACTTGGAAGGTAACATATTTCAATTATCAATGGTAGAACATAGCTTCCCGCTCTTACTCTTTGTAGTTCTCTCAAAAAAAAAAAAATTAGATTCTTTATCAAAAGATCCATTTTGTACATCAAATGTTTCCTCATCAGAAAATCTCTCATCATGGATCATGAGTGCGGAGACAGGTTGTATATTTTATCGAGCTAATACTTCTTCATCTAGGAAAATAATTTTTTCAATATCCACATCCAAATCCATATTATCTAACAACAAATCATCTTTTGGAGCATGTGTTTCATCCTCTTCCCGTTGTGAACTAGTTATTTTTATTTTGACCTTTAGTTTATGGGGATTCTCCAGGTTCCCTTTAGGAGGGTTCCTCTCTTCATCATCTCATAATTTATTGCTACGAATTTTTCTCGTGTGGGATGTTCCTGGCTGAGGATTTTCCTTTGGCAAGACACTTCTTCTAGAGACAACTAGTGATTGGAATTTTTTACTAGTCAATGGTTTACCTCTTTCTTTATGGTTTTGTGTATTCCTTATGAAAGTTTCTATATATTCATAATATTTATCGACTTCTTGGTTTCTAGGATCGTGTCTACCATTTTCTTCTTCTTTAGTGAAGAATGAAATTAAAAGTGTGGGGTTGATTCCAAATGAAAGAAAATGATTGTAAAAAAGGTGATTTGTGTCGAAACCCTTGATTTCCTCCGTGAATATTAGGTCATAATTCTTGAAATAAGAATCATATTAATCTATTTTGAAAATTCCCTAGAGAAGAATTTCACTCACTTTCCACGGGAGAGGTATGAACTTATTTTTCTTGTTTTCATATAATGTATGGAACCATAATTTATATTTCCTAGCTATATCAATGATGAATAACTTATCAAATATATAACAGGGGAAGGAAAATAAGTTTTTCAATAGAACATAAAACCCTAATGACATTATAATCGTCCTTTTTCTCCATTACTCCTCTTTCCTTCATAAAATATGATGCTTCCAATGATATTCATGAAGTGTCATCCCAAAATAACCATTTCTTGAATTTAGATACAAAATTTGAATACACCTCATAAAAATGATGGTTGGATCTATGTTTCCATAGAGCTTGGTACCACATGGTCATAGGGCCGACCTTTATTTTGATTCTCCGAGCAATGTTTAAACCGTCTAAAGTATGACAATGTGTGATGGAAAACATCAAATAGGACAACATATAAAACCTTTTATTAGAATTGAAATTATTCAATTATGTAGTGATTTCATTTGAAATTATCTTCGCCTAGTAAAAGATTGCATTTTCATGAACCATGAAATGCAATATGTATAAGTCAAGTTGGGAAATTGTTTATGTAGAGTCTTGGCCATTGATTCGAGTGAATAACCAAGAATTTTATTTATAAGAATTCATTAAAGAACTTACCTGAATTATAGATATGTCCTCAGGCATTAACGCAAGGTCATGCAAATATTATTGAAGAAGCTATATTCCATTGTTCTTTCTTTTTAAGAAATTTCTAGCTTCCTCCCCTTTATAGACTAATTTTGGGTCTGGTAATTTCAACATCTCTCTAAATATTGAAGGCTCCAACGAGATAGAAGAACTATTACGCAATGCAATGACTCTTCTAATCTGAATAATATTATCGACACACCAGGTGACGATATCCTTGAATTCAAATACTTTTGAGACACATCCCGCGAGAACTATTCCAACAACTTTGAATAATACCAGTAGGAGAGGGACCAATGCTAATTATGATCTTCCCTAGAAAAGAGGTTCAAAGTATCCCCACTGAATGATTGTTTTCGCATGGCTTTCCGAGCGGATTTCTCTAGCTTTTCTTGAAATATCAACTTGCACAGTAAAATGAACTTGAGTTAGATTTTTTTTACAGAAAAAAATAACTCAAAATAACTATTACTAGCCTCGGTAATAGCATCATAAATTAATGACCACTTCAACAATAATTTTGGTAGTTCGGTTTGTAGGGATAATAATAAATGTGACATCGAAAAATGTGAAGCGACAAGTAATGGTGGAGAAATGGGGTTGGTGACTAATATGAAAAGGAGGATATGAAAGTCCAAAGGTCCACAAGTCTGAAATTCCGAGTGTATGAAATGGATAAGTATTGTAAAGTATCAGGTGGATAGTGGAGAGAATGGAGGTGCATCATGTAGATCGGAAGGTCTGAAAGTCTGAAATTCTGAAAGTTCGATATGAAAAAAACATTCTAAGGGTTAGGCGAACTTATACATGGGTCAACAGAAACTAATACAAGTGCGAGAGTTTGTGAGTCCAAAAGTCCGCGAACATGAAAATCGACTAAGTATGATTGTACCAAGAAAGGAAAAAAAGGAGGGGAAAAAGAAAACGAGAAAAGGGAAAGTATAGAAGGGGGGAAAGAAGTGGTAATAAAAGAATCGGGAAAAAATAATAAGGAGGGGAAAAGAACAAAAGGGGTTCAACAAGAACTTGGATCCCCATCAACCGACGAAGAGTTGGGTGGAATTGGAGAGAAAGTGAAAGGATGACAACATCTAGGGCATCTTCTTTTTCCAGGCTCACTTGAGAGTGAATCAAAGAACATTTCCAATCGACGGTGAAGAGTTTCATGGCGATGTATTTGGTCCACGACGTCCCTTCTCATTTAAAAAATGAGATTCAAATGCTATGTAGAGAAACTTTGTTGCATGGGCATCTCATGCACCATGTTCTCAAATTGTGAAACCACTTTGTTCATGTCCATATTGTCTGAGGTCCCTTCTTCAGTTGGAACTTGAGGTATCTCTTCCAGAATAGGGAAGTCACTTTATTCCTCCTGCTGCAGGGTTGGGGAATTTTCAACCTTTTGAGTCGAGGGACAAAGGGGTTCTGTGTTTGCACTGGATAAACCATTGCAGGAACATCCATAGAATGGAGATGAGTTGGAGGTATTTCCTCCTCCACTAGGACAAAGCCACAATCAAAGGCATCTAAATTTTGAGTTCTAGAGGGAGACATGACATCATGCAGAGAAGGGAGTTGAGATAGAATAAGTGAAGGGGTAGGGTTAGTTATTCTAGCGATGAAGTCATAGTAGGTTGGGCCCCACTTCGAATTTCCTTTCTCTCTCAGAATTATGACTGTGAGGATATGGAGGAGATCCAACATAGGGGAAGAGGAAACTAGAGAGATAGAGGTTTGGAGTGGCTTTGTGAGAGTTTGAACAACCTTCGACACAACCAATGTGGGAGTAATGGAGCTATCGCTAAGAAGAGACATCACAATTGAGCCCTTTACTTCCATTGTAAATACTGTGGAGCAAGAATTGATAAGAACCTACAGGTAAGTACCAAAACTAATGGCAACCAACACAATTTCAAACCTGCACATTAACTGTCACCTACAGAATAGACCTATAACTATCGCTTCAACATTTAAGAACAACATCAAGAGGAATTGAAGGAGGAGGGTGGTGGCGTCTTACCTTGACATGGATCTTTGCATGCTATCCATGGGGCACCCCATTCGACGATTTATTTTTATAATATTATTTGAATGGTTTAACCCATGATTTTCTTAAAAAATTTATAATAAAAATATGTGTTGAAAAACTAAAATAAGAAGAATAATGTATTTGTGAATGTTTGAAATTCCCGTCAAAGTGAATTGAATTGAATAGAATAAGATATTATTTGAATAGAATAATTTTATCCTTGTGATGTTAAATTATTGATTTTATTTAATAGAAGTATAATAATAATAATTTATTTTTAAGGTCACATCTAAGCTAGCCACCAAATTGGTAAAGTCTATTTAGGTATACATACCCTAACATTTTGGATTTGAACATATAACCTCTTATATATATATATATATAT
>ML781714.1:601502-611527 GCA_009831015.1 Picea engelmannii
GATGGGGGGAATATGTTTATTGATGAATTTTTAATTAAAAAAATGTGATTTTTTGTATTTAAAAAAATTGGAATAAAGACGTTTATGAAAATTTTGAAAGTCAATAAATAAATATATATATTCAAAATACATTATAAAATAGAAGAATAAAAAGATATTTGATAAAATAAAATAAATGAAAATATATATAAAGAAAATGGGATATATATAGACATTGTCTAAACGTTTTATGTTTTGACTCTTTTCTCTATTTGGCAATAGTGAAATCTCAATTTCACAGGATTTCAATCAAAATTGAATAGAAAATATCCTTTAAAAAGGACCAAAATGTAGAACATTTAGACTATATATATATATGTATATGTCTATGTCAATTGAGTTTTGCTTGTGTGGTTGAGTTATAAATGTATTACTTTAATTAATTATTCATCCTTTATAATGGTTATACATATATTTGTAATCCCTTCAAATTGTGTTGTTGACCAAATAATTAAAGTCAATTACAATGGTTATGCATTAATTATTCATCGTTTGTAATGATTATTCATCCTTTATCTTGGGTTTAGCTTATGTGATTGGAATGATTGTTATAGTCCCTAAGTCATATTGAGTTTCAAATGAATATATTGTTGTAATGGCTTAAGGCCCTAATGATGACTAAAGAATTAGAGTCAATTATAATAGTTATTACTCAATTATAATGGTTATGCATTAAATATTCATTGTTTATGATGGTTATGCATATATATGTTTATTGAGTTTAGTTTGTGTGGTTGGGAAGAATGAGTGTTTCTCCTTACCTATGTCATGCTTAGCTCTAAATGAATATATTGTTGTAATGGTTTCAAACCCTACTTTAACTAAGTTTATTAGTAGATAATCAAAGTCAATTACAATAATTATTCATTAATTATTCATCATTTATAATTGTTTATATATACATTTCTAGAGGATCAGCTAATGTTTATATGTATACCTTCTTACACATTTTCAAAAAACAAGGAGGTCTCATACACCAATTTAGTGTTTGATCTTAAAATTAGATTATTATTATTATATTAGTTATTTATCTTTATAACTATTTTAATAAAATTCATCATACAAAATCATTTTTATAATTAATGATATGAAAAAAAAATTATATCACTTCATTATTTGGCTATATCAATTTAACATGTTTAACCATTAAATAGAAACAACAGAATCATTTGAAATGACCATTTTTTTTATTAGACGTCAAGCGAACCCTTTGAAATGCCTGGCAATATTATTTGTAAATTAATCATGTGAAATAAAAATGAATGAAATGCCTGGCAATATTATTTGTAAATCAATCATGTGAAATAACAATGAATTACATATGAAACTGTTTGAAATGCCTACAATATTATTTGTAAATCAATCATATGAAATATCACTGAATTACATATGGAAAAATAAAGGGAAATACATCTTTTCCAACTAGCAAAATAATTGAATCAATCTTCTATTACAAGAGAAGAAACAAGTTAAACAACAAACCATCATACTTGGGCACTACCTTTAGCATCAAACCATCATACTTGGGCACTACCTTTAGCATCAGCATCAAATTTGAGACGTTCAAAAACTGCTTTCCAATGAAAGTTCACATCCATGTATCCTCCTCCTGGACAACCGCTTTCCATTATCCATTCCTTAGTCCCTAGTTTATAATGCAACATACTGTCACTGCCCCTGAGCATGAGCCAAACGTCTTCACTGCCATCTCCTACTACAAGAAAATCTGTGCCCTCAGATGACTTGATCATATTTTCAATGTTTGTTGTAAACTTGATGGTGTCAATCTTTCTCCACTGCATTATCCCTTGATTGAATTTCCACAAGTCTATATTGGTATGGGGTACTATGGGAAGCTTCCCATATATCTGGGTTCCACCGTCCCCCTTCGCTCTCCCTACCAATATCAATCCATAATCAGAAGGTCCTGACATATAAGGTATCACAGTGGGTAATGAAACGTTGCTATAACAATTTTCACCAGAGAAAAATTCTGATTCAATTGTTGCAGGGATACGCAAAAAAGATGCCCTCCGGATTTTTGCATAAGGGGCATGATCATCATTGTTTACCAAATCATCACAAAGATATTGTAAATATCGACAGGTAGCTGAGAAACAAACAATAATATTATCACGACAATAACTCCATAAGGGGGATGGAAAACTCCTCGAGAGAATGGGATCATCATCTTCAAAGAGGCTGATCTTCTTTATTGTCCATACCTCATTCTCGGAGTTATATCGAGCAAGGCTAAGATAGTTTTCACAATTACCAAACAAATAAACTCTAAAATGTCCTTTCTTGGTGTCTCTTTGCATCTCTGCTGTTCCATGGACAATGAGGCAGTTGAGAAGTTCAATACGGTTCCAGTTGTGTGGATAAATGTTTGGCAAACTCTTGCACTGKGCCGTGAGAGGATTGACAACATACAATGTCAAGTCAGATCGTGCCACCAGAAATAAACCATCACAGCTGGCTTTGATGCCTAGAGTCTTCATTCCCAAACTTTCCCAGTCGCAAGGGACCTTCATTAGAAACCAACTCTTTGATATAACGCCAAAACCCCACATATCTAAATTATGGTTGTTAATCACGATGCATGCCTCCGTTCTGTTCCACTTACCTTGGAAATGTTTGGAATCATAAACGGCAGCCCAATCATCACATACCAATCTAGAGGCGACCAAATCTGCTAGAGGAAGTCTTAGAAAAATATTCTCCACCACGTCTGCTGGAATATAAATGGCTTGACCATCTTCTGTTTTTGCTTCCTGGACAAGAGCTTTACTATCTTTATCGGATTTGCCTCTACAAATCCTTTTACTGCGGTGATAACCATAAAACACTGGAAAGGATGTGCTGCAAATCTGATAATAACGATTAAACCCTTGAATGAGATCACTCATTGGAATTTTTTCAGTGAAGCAAATGACCGCTTTTCTCCATTCAGGTGTGAAGACTGAAATCAATTTCTGATCCCCTATGAACAATTTTCTTTTTCCTCGGCATTTCTCTTCTTGATCTCTTTGCTCCGAAAGCATGTCTTCAATCATTTGGAAGATTGAATCCACCTTCGAAGCCTCTTTTTGGCCTCGGCTCTCCATATTATGTCTTTTCTAGGAGTGCAAGTATGGAAAGCGAAAGGGATGCCGCGTGAAATACTAAGGACAAAACCCTAAACAAAGAAGAGCAGAATAAGTACGAGAATCGAAGAATTGTATATATATAGCAACGCAGAAGGCTCGCAGTGAGTAGGTCGACAGGTCTGAGTGGGGTTTGGTATCCCTTCCAAATAACCGGATGTTGGAGTTCAGGCAAGTCGTCCTCAATATTGGCACCGTGTGGATATGCTTATAGTAACGCCACAAATAAATAAGGCAAACTTTCTTCCTATGCGGACTCATAGGGTGTTGCCGACGTTTTGGGGAGTTGAGCCACGGTCTTTGAAGACCGTTGCTCAACTTCCCAAAATATAGTGGCTCAACTCCCAAAGCACATCCTTGGGATGCGTCTCATTGTAATGGAGAGTTTATTGCTTTTCGTGTAAGGTGATAACTAAAGTTGAGTAGTTATAGTATATAATCATTAATTAAGAATATGTGTTTCTTTTTTGAAGATCATCATTCAAATCTAAAAAGAAGGATAAGGTATGATATTTCTATATGTACGGAAGAGTCATAGAAAAGAGTTTCATACAATTTAATGTTTGGCTTGGTCTAAATTTTAAATATTATTATTATTATCATGATTTATTAGTGAATTTATAAGTATACAAAAAAATATTCTTAAGCACGCTTACCTCAATATAAATGGATTGACCATCTTCTGTTTTTGCTTCCGCTTTACTACTTTTATCGGATTTGCCTCTGCAAATCCTTTCGTTGCGGTGATAACGATAAAACCCTTCAAAGGATGTGTCTGTACAAATCTGATAATAACGATAAAACCCTTCAAAGGATGTGCCTGTATAAATCCGATAATGACGATAAAACCCTTGAATGAGATGAGTCATTGTACTTTTTTCAGTGAAACAAATGACAGCTTTTTTCCAGTTTCTTATTCCCTATGACCAATTTCCTCTTTTCTCGGCATTTATCTTCTTGATCTCTTTTCTCCGAAAGCAAATCTTCAATGTTTTGGAAGAGTGAATCGACCTTCCAAGCCTCTTCTTGGCCTCTGCTCTCCATATTAAGAGTTGTAATGGAGAGCAAAAGGGATGTTGTGCGAAATACTAAGGATCATTGGTCTGAGATATTGGAGTTCAGGGCAGGTCATTGCCAACACATTAACAATACTCTCACTGTGTGAACATTTTGTTCAAACTTTCAAACTTTCTTACGATGCGGGCCGACAGGGTCTTTGCGTGGTGACAAGGGAAATGTCGTTCAAAATAAATGCCAAATTTGAAAGGAAGTACGGAAAATTGCTTACAATGCAGGTCCACCGAGTGTTGCCTATAGAGTATTAATATATACTTAATATTAACATATTTAATATTATATGTGTTGGGGTATATATTCAAGGAATTCGATCCATCAGATTTGATTTTGGGAAATTGAGCTATGAATTGTGATCTTAAAAGGGTCATGGTAAAACAATGTGTTTGGGAATGGGGATTTCAAGTGGTCACCTAAAAATTGGTCACTTGATTTTATTATTTCATTCATAACATTTAATGTAGCTTCAATGTTAGCAACTTTATTATCGAGATCTTGACGTTTAATGGGTTGAGCTTGTTGTTGGTTCTCTAAGTTGGTCATGTTGCTAGTTTGAACCATGGGACCACCCAAGATTTTATGGAAGTATTATTTTCCTCTTATCTCAACATGATCAATGGATTAAAAGGATTTTGTTTAGATATACCTTGAATCAGTGTAATGTCGGGTCCACACAAAAAGGGTTACTTGAGAGGAAGATCTAAGAAATCAACAAGACACTGGGAATCTTTTGAGATAAGCCTTCCACAATGGATAAAGAAGAACCAAGAATGGTGATTCAAGAGGACCAAGGATTAAACTTGACAGGTGTTGACAGAGTCGACACAGAGTATTGGATCACGAATGATTGTCGTTCAAGATCTTGGATAGGTGAAGAAGGACCTTCATCTAGAGATCATACAAGTCAAGGAGAACAGAGAACAGAGGCATATGCGGGTGGGTTTCAGCAAAAGAAATCCACACGAAAGAGTCAAACTGTACATAGTTTGTTGTACATACTTTTTGTACATATCTATAGGTCACATAGGAGACAATTGCAGACATCCATGTGTCACTATGGGGAAAGTCACAAATATATGTGGGTCACTGAAGAGACAGTCATAGATTCCTAGAAAAGTGTGCCAGAATTGATTGTACAACAAGTCAGTCCTTGCCAGTTTAGTCTTCAGTTGTATTTCTCTCAATGGGTCATTCTCCCTATTATGGGAGCCCTGATTTTATCATAATAAAATCATTCTCAGCACTGGTGAGTATACACGGGTTGTATATGTATCAGCTAGCGTATGTACGTGTCCTGCATGTATATCAGGGCACGTACATCTTGAAAAATAGATTTTTTAAAAAGGAAACTCATCCAAAGTGATTTGCAAGTGTGTATATGGATGGACCATGATAAAAATGCATAGTGGTGGAATTTTGGACTATAACACTCGGGTAGACCATTATCCCAAGATTTTATTTTAATAAAATCAACTAGAGATAGAATCGTGGGAGCTATTCAACAGTCTAACGGAGGACTTAGAGACCCATGTGGAGCTTGGTGATGATGCCAGGTATGAAATGAATGAGAAGGGAACTATCATGTTCTAACTTGATTCAAGAGCATCGTTAGAGGCCCGAGATGTGATTTATGTACTAGAAATACAGAGTAACTTGCTCTCAGTTTTAGTTAGGACATGGGTTTTGTAGTTACATTTCAGAAGGGGAAAGCGCTCATATGTTTAGAGGGAGATAGTGCTAACACAACAATCAACATTGATGTTGGAGAGGGCAGGTTATACAAGTTGCAGGGCCAATCTATAATAGGATCCAAGGGGATCTTGGATCATGGATTGATGTCAGTGACATAGGACAAGGAGTAGGAAGCTACGAAGGGTGACCATTCGAAGGAAGAGCAGAGTTCATAGACTTCCAGTGTGGAGAGTGAACCTTTAGAGAGGAAGAGGGATTTATCCCGTTCCAATTCTCTCAGGAGACGGAGTTGGTACGAGATGACATTGATGGATGCTTAAGAGAAGGAAGCTTCTAGGAGCATATTGAGGGAGAGAAGACCTTTGACAAAGTTTTCAAACTTTGTGGCATTGATATGTAACAACATCGATTTAGATACTTCTAGTATTCGGGGAGAAGTTAACTAGAAGGGTTGAAGGAATGCCAGTATGCAGGATGATGTGTATGACATTGTGCCAAAGTCGGAGGCAGAACCAATTTTACGTGGCTCTTCATAAAATACCCTCATCTCTAAGAGGGAGCGTTGATGTTAGTGGTAGCATCAAACATATATTTCCACACAGGTCTATGTGTCTAGATGTTTGTAAATTGTCCAAATCCTTTTATTCTTGAATTTACTTTAGTTAAAGGAATATTTTTTTTTTTGTAAATAAAAAAAGGGGGTTCTACTGCCTCAAAATTCTGTAGTAATCATACATAATTGAACTATGTCTGGAGGTCTGCCACCTATTCCGCCAGACAAGTGGAAACCAAACCATGTGGCGGCATGTTGTTCTATCTGGTTCATGGAAAAAAACTACCACTTGTTCCACCAAATAAATGGAAACCGAAGCAGGTGACAGTGGATTTTAATGTCTAAATTGTCTAAGCAAGAGGAGAGAAATATAGACAAGAAAATGTGAACAATATTTTTTCAAAAATGGTGCATAGAGATAAAAGGAAAACGACTAAGGATTGGATGAACCAGTGAATCCTGTGTCGGCATGAGTTCCACCATGAGGAGTGAAAACGTACGATTGTGAATAGTTCGGGCACCGTTGTTGGCTCTACGAACTCGAGAGTGCACAAAATGTTGAGATGGTTTTTGAGTAGGGTCTGCTTGTGTAGTTGATCCTACATATCACTTCCCATATCAAAGATGAGTTCCAAATGTTCTTACACGAGGAGACAAGTGGAGTGTGAGTCCTGGTCCGAAGTTGAGGAGGGAGGTGGAGTCTCCATTGTGCGATCGACTGACGAGAGTTCTTCCTAAATTATGCAAGTCTTCCAGTCCGAGGTACAAGCTGCAACAGGGACAAATCGATTGGTGCTAGGCGAGTCATGGGGGTCTGGAACATTATACAGAAGGGAGTCTGGTGGAACAATAATTGGCTCTACTGGAATCTCTTCTTCTACAATGGCCATTGGAGGCTCATCATGCCCCCCATCTCGGCATATTAGAAAGGTCGAAGACGCATGGGCAAGTCTACGAATTCTTCACTGCCTGGAAACATAGCTATACTAGGAGGGCCCTCTCTTGGGATTACCACGTTCCCGCGGCATGGTGGTGGAGATGAACCAAACTCTAAGCATCCTGAGAATTTGCAAAGCTGGGAGAACGACAAGAGCAAATCCAAAACACAAGATCTGAACTGAATGGAAATATCCATAACATACTTGAGGGGAAATGGAGGGGAGCCAAAGGAGCTGAAATGACATTGTGTATGCTTCCCATACCCATCACCATCTTCCAACCTTGGTGCACTGAAGTAGAAATTAAACCTGCGCAAGAGACTTTTCCTGCCTGTGTTAATGGGATCTGAATTCTTCCCTCCCTATGAGAAATGGATGTGAGGGAGGCAACAGGCACAATTGAGTCAAGGGATTGCATCTGGGGGAGGGAAATCACGTTGAGCTATTTCCATGCACTGAAGAAACAACGAGGGAGTTGGGGATATTCATGCATCCATTTGGATCTTCTTTTTCTTTCAGACTACGCTCGCATTAGTCAAGTGATATACTACTTTGTTGGCCTCTCTTTTCACATGGGAGGGAATTAGAGTGATGGTGGGTCCTAGGATGGCTCTAAAATATTCAAGCAGGCCCAAAAGTCACCATTTTAGGGAGACTTTTGTTGGATTGGAGCCATGGATGATTTTTGAAATCAATGATATTATCACCTAGGAGTCCCCTTCCACTATGAGTTGTTTTATGTTGTGACATGTAGCTAGTTTTATTCCCTTGATGAGACTCCACAGTTTTGTTTCATTGTTTGTGTTGAGTCCCAAGTGGCTTGCTATGATGTGTAGAATTCATCTAGAACTATCTTGGAGGACAACACCAAATCCTATTGGTCCTCGATGAACCTTTGAAGAGGCAACGAAGTTTAATTTAACAAAGCCTTGAGGGGGGGGGAGGACCAAGAGGAGGGGATGTGAGTATGAATGGATGGAAAAGGGGGGGGTTGGAGGGGGTGTTCAATGAGATTTTGTTGATTAATTGGGTTGGTTTTCATTGATGTCAACCCTTGAAGAAAGTCTAGTAGTGAATTCCAGTAGCACAAAGTTTTGGGTAATGGAACGAAGTTTGATTGATGGATAATGGTATGAGTTTTGACATATTTGCAGGTAAGACTATTCTAGATGGATAGTACATGTCATGCCATTTCTGGTGGTATGTGGAACATCACATAACTTCTCACGGTTAGAGAGTTATGGCCATGTGAAGTTGGAGAACCTCATGAGTCATCTAGAAGCCCCAAAAGGTCAAAGTAGTCAAAGTGGTTGCAAAGAAGAAATTATTTAAATAATAAAGTGAAGTGATGAGTGTACTTTAAGTCAAAGTGGATGAAAAATAAATTATTTAAATAATAAATTTAATGGAGAACTTACTAATTATGGAAAGTGGTTAAGTTAAGTGGACAAGTGCTTAGAAATGGGTTAACCCTAAAATAAGGAAAGTGGGTTAAGATGGTTAAAAGGTAACCCCTTGAGGAAGCTACATGAAAATATAAATAAGAGGCAAGGCTTTCTCATTTAATGGGATCATCATCTTCAAAGAGGCTAATCTTATTTATTGTCCATACTTCAGTCTCGAAGTTATATCGAGCAAGGCGAAGATAGTTTTCACAATTACCAAAAAAATAAACTCCAAAATGTCCTATCTTGGTGTCTCTTTGCATCTTTGTTGTTCCATGGACAATGAGGCAATTGAGAAGTTCAATATTGTTGCAGTTGTGTGGATAAATGTTTGGCAAACTCTTGCACTGGGCTATGAGAGGATTGACAACATACAATGTCAAGTCAGATCGTGCCACCAGAAACAAACTTTGATGCCTAGAGTCTCCATTCCCAAACTTTCACAGATGCAAGGGACCTTCATTAGAAACCAACTCTAAATTATCTAAATTATGGTTGTTAATCACAATGGATGCCTTTGTTCTGTTCCACTTACCTTAGAAATCTTTTGAATCATAAACGACATCCCAATAATCACATACCAATTGAGAGGCGACCAAAGCTACTAGAGGAAGTCTTAGAAAAATATTCTCCAACACGTCTGTTGGAATATAAATGGCTTGACCATCTTTTGTTTTTGCTTCCTGGACAAGAGATTTACTATGTTTATCGGATTTGCCTCTACAAATCCTTTTGCTGCAGTGATAACTATAAAACACTGGAAAGGATGTGCTGCAAATCTGATAATAATGATTAAACCATTGAATAGGATCACTCATTGGAATTTTTTTAGTGAAGCAAATGACCACTTTTCTTCATTCAGGTGTGAAGAATGAAATCAATTTTTGATCCCCTATGAACTATTTTCTCTT
The DNA here is from genome assembly GCA_009831015.1 of Picea engelmannii. Classification (NCBI taxonomy): domain Eukaryota; kingdom Viridiplantae; phylum Streptophyta; class Pinopsida; order Pinales; family Pinaceae; genus Picea; species Picea engelmannii. The sequence continues at coordinate 611,301 of ML781714.1, forward strand.
TCCTCGTCATTTCTCTTCTTGATCTCTTTGCTCTGAAAGAAAGTATTCAATCATTTGGAAGATTGAATCCACCTTCGAAGCCTCTTTCTGGCCTCGACTCTCCATATTTTGTCTTTTATAGGAGTGCAAGTATGGAAAATGAAAGGGATGTCACGTGAAATACTAAGGACAAAACCCTAAACAAAGAAGAGCAGAATAATTACGAGAATCGAAGAACTGTATAATCT
>ML781714.1:646692-660075 GCA_009831015.1 Picea engelmannii
CATTCATACATCACCACGATTTTGACATGAGTTAAAAGGTTTGGAAGGTTAGTATTTTAACAAATATTTTGAAATTGAGATCCAATGTGGGTGTACATATGACATTTTAAGAGATTGTTTTTCATCTTCAACCCTCTTAATGTTGCAAAGATGACAATTCTTTCCGCCCATGAAATTTTAGGAAGTGGCCAATGATCTCTTTCACCATGGAGCTCATGAGAGTTTGTTTTTATATTACCAATGTTGATTTTCTTCTTTAGATTAGTTAAAACACATTGATACTTTTGATCTTCTAAATTAGATTACCTCCTTTTAATATCTTAATTCTTTTATTCTCTAATCCTTTGTCGCACCTCAATTTATCCTTCAATTTAGATGTAATAATATTTTTAATACTATCATTATACTACAAAGTGGCATTTCCTCAATATCCCGATGATTTAGCCAAGACTTGGCATCTTTATGCCAAAACCGCTTGAGTTGTAGGTGGTTTTGTCTAGATTCCAAAACAACATTATGAAGCCTCTTGCCTTTCATGTTGTTTATCTTGTTCTTGTACATTAAGTACTTAGCCATAGCGATGTTCTCAATGGGGGAAAACTCGCCTCTATAAAGATGATATGATAGGGCATATTACCTTTAATTTTAGGATTATAAGTTTCAAAATGCTTTTCAATTTGTTCATTCTTACTCCACAATTTTCTAGAAATAATGAAGCCACAAACTTCACAACCATATAAAATAAAGCAGTGATGGAAGTCTCAAAAAGGAGTTTCTTCCTATCACATAACCAAAGCTCTATTGATTTACAACTATTTTCCAATCTATAATAAGCTTTCCACCCTCCATTTATCCTTTTCCAAATGCTTGTAATTAATCATTAATTATGACCACCAAGCTATGGCATGGGAACAATGTAAATGTATTATTGTGTATATTTCCAATGATTGACCATGGGGGTGAAGCCTTGAAGTATTGGCCATGATATCACTAGAGGAAAAGAGTGGGGAAATTGTCGAGAGGGTTCATTATGTCAAAATGACCCAAATTTTCTCCTTGCTGAAATAATAAGCCTCATCCTGATCCCAAGGAGAAATCAGTTAATAAGAAAATGATTGGTGGTTGAACCATCAACCAACCCAATGAATGGAAGCATGGAGGGTCTGGTTGCGGAGACAGAAAACTGCCAGCCCGAAGTACCATAGAGGGCAATTTTTACTACAGGCCTAGACTAACCCAAGTTTCCTTCTGACATAAGGAACATGATAGGTCCATAACCTTCCTGAGAAGGAGAAATCTGTGAATGAATACATGAGAAGGAAAAAAAATAAAGAGATGCACCGAGGGAAATGTGGGATCAGGGAATATGCAGAAGAAAAGAGGAAGAGCACATGAGGCTCTCCAACTGAGAAGAAGAACTGGAAGCTTGATAAGTTGTTCTAGTTACTCGATAGAACAAGAGAAATGATCTCTGAGAATTTGTAGAAGACATAACTTGAGCAGAATTTTGCGAGCTTGATGCTGAGGGAGCATCTGATAAACCTCACAGAGGCTATGACAGAGAGAGAGAGAGAGTCTATGGGAAACTACAAAAGTTTCCTAGTGATGTCATGGCTTGGCACGAGAGTGGCCAGAGTGCTAAGAATGAATGCCTTTGAGCTTATGGTTGGGTGGAAAGGCGAACACCCACATTTGGTTGGTTGGATGTAACTTGTAATAGATAAGTACTTCATATACCCTGAGCACTTACATTGGATTGTATGATTTGAATATCTATGGTTGTGATACATTGTGCCTCTCGTGAAATTAACGGTAATAAGGCGTATTGTTCTTCTGTAAACTGTTGTATTAGAATGGTTGTAAGATGACAAGTTTGGCCTCTATGCTGGTTGGAAAGTCTTCAAGGTGTTTTCCCAAGGAACAACCTCACAGTTCTGGAGTCGGGGAAGACTCTACGGGACTGCTATAGTCCCGTTGATCCTTCGGAAATAACTTTTTCCCTGAATTAGAGCTTAAGCTTTGTAAATGGAAGGTGTTTCCTTCAAACCATTCACCTAAGAGACCACAGATTCATGCCCATGGCCTTAACAAATTCACGGCCAAGAGTTAAGTGTGTAGCCCATGAGAGCTTTCGGGGGACCCATATGACCAAGGTTTGGGAACCTTGCGCTAGTTCGAAAGGAGTTAAGCTCTTATTGGCTTTGAAGCTCCGGGAGTTCGAAATTCCGGGATGTTATAACTTCACAGCTGCCAAAAGTCTTGAATGTCAGATTCGCAAAGTGACGTGGCCCATAGATTTGAGTACACCTGGGAACTATCCCAACCGTTGGATCTACATTGTATTCAACCCGACGTTGACTGCTTCGAGAGAGAAAAGTCATTATAACACCAAAACCTCTATGTCTCGTAGTTGCAAAGTATTGTGGACCGTCAATCTTCGGATCCTTCGGGATCGCTCTCAACCATCCATTCGTAGGCATGTGCGTAACATGTCGGGAGCATGTGGGGGTCTCGAGCGACAGTGGTGCCATTTGTGGCGGATTTGTGGTAGAGCAAAGAGATGTCGATGGCCTGAGGCATGTGCCACGTATCTTGCTAATGGGATTTGGGTTGGCAGGTGTCCCTCTAGTAGTGGCCTAATACTGAGACCAAGGGACCCCTAAGCTAGAGTTGTGAGCCATTGATCTGGGGAATCCATGGAGAACCCTCCCAATTGTCCAATCCACCAGTGGAAGGATTCACGTGTATCACTTCAATGAAGTCCTACTCCAGTAAAAAAAGTGGTATTGAGTGGGTAGAACTCCCGAACGCCGAAATCGCGAATCGATGAGAGTCGACAATCTGATGATCATTCGAGATCCCCTCTGATAGTTAGATGTAGACCATGGTTAGCTCATCTCTAACCAATTCAGGAGTAAGGAGGAAGACAAACCACAAATTCCTCAAACGCCCAAGTTATGAAGTAACAGAGGTCGTTGATCCAGGGGTTACATGGACACACCTCGACCGTGATATTGAAGGGCTTGGAAGGCTATCGTTCAGGCTGAAGTGGCATGCTGACATCGCCCAGGGTGACATGGACCCATGTTCGACGTGTCATGTGTCACCTGGATTCGTACACTTTGCAGACCGTATGTGCCCATTAACACGTGACACATGTCACCCACTGTAGGGGCCATGTGTCATCAATACCTCGTCGTGTGTCACCTCTGGCACTCACCTATTTGGTCCAATTGGCGGGAGGAGTATTTGGGACCCATCGGTACTTTCCTCTGTGTCTAGCACAACACCACGTGGAGAGATTCCAAGACTTCAAAAGTCCAGGAATTCGGGACTCTGGGGGTTTCAGATGCAGTGTCGTGGGTAATTTGAAAGGCTCGAAGGCCAAAGCCATGTGGAGAGATTCCAAGTCTTTGGAAGTCCAAGAATTAGAGACTCCAGAGAACATGCGTACAGTAAGAAAAATGGGTGTTCAACGCCGAAGCGTCGAACGTCGAATTCTGCTCCAACCTGTGTGTTATATGAGGATTAAGTCTCTCTATTGGATTGGATGGTGGACAGACCTTCCCTGCGGGAGGTAGGAACCTGCAGATGGTACTAATGAGGTGGAGCCACGTGGGTGCCACGTGGCCCTCAATTAATAATGCCTAAATAACTTTGGGAGGCCATATCTTGCGATCCATAGGTCGGTTTAGAGTCCGATAATAGTCATTAGAAAACTACGGGTGAGTAGAGAAGGATGAATACCTTAGAGAGATGATTTGAGATTATTAGAGTAAGAAAAAAAATTGATTTCCCATACCTAAAAAGGGTACTTATGGGTCGGGTGTGTTACAAATTAGTATCAGAGAGGGAAATAACACTTGTCTTGATTGGGCTCACGAAATAATCAAGTGAGTATATTTTCTTTCTTAGAAAATTTTAAGAGAGAGGGCACCCTGCCATACCCCATCTAGGAGAGCAAGATTCAAACACAGGCTTGGATGGGTCGGGGAACAATCATAACACTGGTTTACCAAGGATAATATGATTCTGTTGATAGTAGTATTGTCGTACAAAAATTATCTTCATAAGTTTTGTGAGGAGAAAGGTGAAGATTAAAATTTAGTTGGGTTGTTACCCAACAAGATTGAATCATGATAGACTGTGGCAGAAGAATCCTATCATTTCTTTCGGGAAATGATTGCCAGTCTTACAAAAGTGAGACTATGCCAAGGGGTACAATGCTTGGTGCACGAAGATATGTTGAAATGCATATCACAAATATAGAGCATGCATATGACATGCATATTGTAGATTTTTAATGAAAAAAAATAAGCAAATGAAATTTATGTCATACACTTAGCAACCTAGAGATAAATGTCTTCATAAATTTCATAAATGCATAAAACCCACATTTAGAAATTACCATAAGCAAAAATACACATTGCTAAGCAAAACAACATAGTGGACAGCAACCCATAACACCCATAAATTTAGGCAAATGACAGGGGAAACCCCAATTTGGGGAAACCCAATGAGAGAGAGAGAGAGAGAGAGAGAGAGAGAGAGAGAGAGAGAGAGATCTATTATTCAGCTTCAAGAAAGTACATATTAGCATCAAAATAACATTTCCAGCCAAGGAAAATACCTCAAAGCACCAAATCTGACCCACAGAAATCTGCCTCATTTTCTGTGCCAAAACCATAGTATTGTATGACCTCTTTCGTACCTCATTTTCCATGCTCACATTCATCTGTATGAATTGTTCTATACGGCCCAGAAACAACTACAAAAATTCTGAAATCTGCCTCGAAAACCGTACCCGAAATTACTTGATTTTCATGCCAAATCCGTACGACTGTACGGACTATACAAAATCATACAGATCCGTACAGTATGGCCTCCCACAGCAGAAAAAATATTTCGGCCCAAAAATCACAGAAAATTATTCTCGGGAATCGTGCCCTCTTTCCTTGGAAAACATGCCCTCTTTGCTACTCACTTTCCTCTCTCAAGCATACTTAGAAAATCTCTCTCAATCTCCTCCTGATGTCTTCTCAACATTCGACATGTCTTGCACACTACCCAATGCATTCTTTTATAATCTGAAATGACATTTCCCCCCCAAAGTGTCTTTTCACCTTCCCCAACCCTAGATCCAAAGGCCAAGATTAGATCTTTCCTTTCTCAAGATCAAAGGTCATGATCCATTCACTCCAAAATGTCTCATTTAAATTAAAGTGATTTTCACTTTATTACATAAGTGCTTTATGAAAATAATGTCACTTTAAAAATAGAAGGTACACTTTATTAAAAAGTCACTTTAATAAAAGAACCACTTAAAACAACTTTATAAAAACTATTACAAAGTTAAGTGCTTGGTAATGTAAACATTAAGGTAACATCCCCATTCAAGACAAAACATGCGGAGTACCTCCCGAGCTAAAAAGCTAACACTACCTCTTAGCGAGGGATGTACTTGCTACCATCTCCATCATTTGGTCCCATCACGCTATCCTCTATAGGAGATCCCTCTGAACCTGGATCCATCTGCAACACCTGCACATAACTCGAACTAGAGGATCTTTTCCTGGAAACCTCCTAGAACCCTAAGCTCACTTCATCTTGAGCATTGGTTCGATCAACCTGGCTAAGCCTCCGCCAGTGCTTAGAAGAGACTCGCTCTCTTCTCTCGGAATGCAAGACTGTATCCTTGGTGCCACCGCAGTCTCAGAAGCCTCATCACGCTCCTCATCCAACATTGAATTATACATCAAAGGTTGTCCTCTCAACATATACAACCTATTCACTCGGTTACCGATCATCTGCATCTCTACCAGGTCCACTCCCTGCCTGTAGATAAAGACATGTTCTCTCTTGAACAATACGCAATATCCTACATCCTCCAAGGCTGAGACTGAGAGTAATTTAACACTCAACCCTAGAATGAAGAGAACTCCATCAAGATCCAAGAGTTCCCCAAACTCGAGTTGGAATCTGACATTCCCAACTCCACATACATATCTTGCCATACCACCTTCATTTACCACCTGTCAGCTAGGAACAATCTCTGTTAAATCTAGGAATACTCACCAGATTCTCGTCATGTGGCTAGAGTCTCTACTATCCACAATCTATATGACATCACCTCCAAATCCTCCGCTACCGACACTGGAAACTGGGGTAACCAAAGAAAATTCCCTATCAAACTTTGAAGCAAAGTCCCCCATGGTTGTTGAAGCAGCTATCTCAAGCCCTTATGGTTCCTTCTTCTTCTTCTTCCTCTCAGGACAATGAGAGGCAAGGTGCCCCAACTGGTTACAACAATAGCATCTGACTTTACTCAAGTCCCTTCCGGAACTTCCTTTCTTCTTTCTCTTTGTTGTAAAAGCAACATTCTCATTAGCTTTGTCTATCTTTTGATCACCGCTCTGAGATCTTTCTCAGATCTCCTCCTGAGTGAAATCATCCCACAGTTTTCTCCAATCTGCTATATGCTCACGACCCACCACACACTTCACGAAGGCTTCCCATTCTTTGGTGAATCCATTTCAGGCTATCCTCACCAACTTAGAATCTGTAGTGGTATCTCCAACAACTACCAGCTCATCCTTTACTTGAGCCACCCAGGTAAGATAAGAAGACACACTCTCCTCCTTACCCATCGTGGTATCATGCAACTTATCCCTCAACGCCATCTTTCGGTTCTCGTTCTTCGTCTCGAACAAGTTTGTAAGTGCATCCCACATCTCCTTGATAGTATTTTTCTCATCCAAGTGTGGGATAAGGTGATCCTTCACCCCATCCAGAATAATCCTCTGAGCTTTGGCTTCCTTGGTATCATGCAAATCCAAAGCAACATGATCTATTGTGGGAGATACTACAACAGAGTTGACATAACTATAAATTTTGTTCTCCTTGAAAACGGCTGACAATCGGACCTTCCACTACAAATAGTTGGAAATGCCATCCAACCGATCCTCATATCTAATTCTTACAGCCATATTCCCTGTCACAACTCAAGGAAAACAATCACACCCTTTTTCCCAAAAATCACACTACCCACTATCACTCAGAGCCCAAGCTCTGATACCATGTAGATTTTTAATGACAAAAAATCAGCAAATGAAATTTATGTCATACACTTAGCAACCTAGAGATAATTGTCTTCATAAATTTCATAAATGCATAAAACCCACATTCAAAAATTATCATAAGCAGAAATACACATTGCTAAGCAAAATAGCAGCGGAAATAACACAGTGGACAGCAACCCATAACACCCAGAAATTTAGGCAAATGCCAAGGAAAACCCCAATGTGGGGAAACCTAATGAGAGAGAGAGAGAGAGAGAGATCTATTATTCAGCTTCAGGAAAGTACATATCAGCAGCAAATTAACATTTCCAGCCAAGGAAAACACCTCACAGCACCAAATTTGTCCCACAAAAATCTCCCTCGTTTTTTGTGCCAAAATCATACCGTTGTACGACCTCTTCTGTACCTTGTTTTCCATTCCCACAGTTAGTTGTACAGACTATTTCATACGGCCCAGAAACAGCTACAAAAATTCTGAAATTTGCCTTGAAAAGTGTGCCTGAAATGCCTTGATTTCCATGCCAAATCCGTACGACTGTATGGATCCGTACAGTACGGCCTCCCACAATAGAAAAAAAAATTGGTCCAAAACTCAGAGAAAAAAATTCTCGGGAATTGTGCCCTCTTTCCTTGGAAAACGTGTCCTCTTTGCTGCTCACTTGCCTCTCTCAAGCATACGCAGAAAATCTCTCTCAATCTCCCCCCGATGTCTTCTCAACATTCGACATGTCTTGCACACTACCCAATGCATTCTTTTACAATCTGAAAATGACATTTTCCCACCAAAGTGTCTTTTCACCTTCCCCAACCCTAGATCCAAAGGCCAAGATTAGATCTTGCATTTTTCAAGATCAAGGGTCATGATCCATTCCCTCCAAAATTTCTCATTTAAATTAAAGTGATTTTCACTTTATTACATAAGTGTTTTATGAAAATAAAGTCACTTTAAAAATAAAAGGTACATTTTATTAAAAAGTCACTTTATTAAAAGAACCACTTAAAACAACTTTATAAAAACTATTACAAAGTTAAGTGTCTGGTAGTGTAAACATTAAGGTAACATCCACATTCAAGATAAAACATGCGAAGTACCTCCCAAGCTAAAAATCTAACACATATATACTTAGTATAGCCTATCATTGAGTGAAAAATATGGTGATTTCAGATATCATATGGTTAGTGATGATCTGACTATGGAAGCATAGGTAAAAGGTTGATGATGTTGAGTACATAGTGCCTTATGAGGATAAGGTGGTAGGAATTAATGAAATGTTGATCCTAGATGTGGAAGAGGAAGTGTTGGGACACTTCTAGATGACCAATAGGTCAAGTTGGAATCCAGAGGTGGATGGTAGCCATATGAAAATGGCTTGGTGCACTCAGATAGCCATAAGAGGGAGTTTAGGAAAATATTCCCCTATAGAGATCTGTTGACCAAGAGTGAATTGATGCATGAAGAAAATACTAGAAATGCTTATCCTATTGTCTTGAGTGATGCAATAACTACCCATCTAAATTCTAAATTATGGGAGGTTTTACAGTAGAAAGGAAAAATGTGACCCTCGTTGGTTGTTTCCATGAAGAGAGGGAAACATCAGTATGAATTATGACCATGAGACTGGTCATATGATTGACTGTAACCTCTCGCTAAACAACACTAATATTAAAACAAAAATATCAATGTGAATGGATGAGGTAGAGAGGTGCAAGCGATGCACCTGCATATATACAAATATATGTATACATGCTTAAAAGAATAATATGATTGTAAGCTATCAACTGAGAGGGAAGCTTTGTATTGAGTGTCTCTATGAGACTTGTCATAAGAATGATTGGAAGATCCTTGGGAGAAGGATCTAGAAGTTTGATATGTCCATGTATATGAGTGACATGGAAAAGGTGGAAGCAATGAGCTTGCATGATGAATGTTTAGTTGTGTTTATTCATGACTGAGAACATGGATTTAATGCATCATAAGGTTGCTTGATATAAGGACTGACATTAAGACCGAATAGATATGAATGAATGATGTTGAATGTGCAAATGATGCACATGTATGATGTATGAATGAAATGTAAGGCAAGAATTGTACTTTCCCATATTGAATGAATACCATGGATGCATGGATGACTATATTCTAAAGAGTCATGAAAGTTTTGTTTTGAATAATAGCTTAAGGGGAATGTGTTCCATTCCCTCAGGAAAGGCTAGTATAAATAGATGAAAGAGTAAATGAGCAAGGATGTTATGTTGTCACGATAAAATGCAACATGCTTATGCCTTTGAGGACCGCATGAGAACAATTGTGAACAATCATTAGTTAAATTATTTTAATGTAAAGATGTGTGTGAGCTACAAAATATACCTATGGTAGAAACACATAGGCTTATGATTATGCATGTTGTTAAGTGCATCATAGATGTAAGTTAACCAAACAAGGAATATGTGTGGATAAATAATCTAGATGCATAAAAAAGATGCATGTATATATTCCTTATGGAATATTTGGTAAACAACTAAAGACAAATCAAGGTTGAGGCCATCAAATATAGTGATGGATATACAATAAGGAATTTTCATGCCAAAGAAGTTCCCTATGAAGGAACTGTGTAAAGACTTTGTCAGGAGAACATAGTCACAACCTTAATGATTGTTGGAAATTGGGAAGTGGGCTATATATATATATATATATATATATATATATATATATATATATATATATATATAAGAATCTTGGATTACATCCTAAAACAAAATGTTTGAGTGGAAGACTAACAAATGAACGTTGACCATTCTAATAGTTGAATGGTAATGTGAAGAATGCACAGGTTCATGATTCATCGTGAACAAAAGGTTTGTTGTTGTAGCATGTTGATTTACCAAGAAGATTGAGGTGAACCTAACCAAGGCTGCTCAAGGGAAGGAGCAGGAAGATTCCAATAGGGAGTAGATTGCATAAGAAAAGAAGGAGAAAAGGGGGAATACTTTTCTCACCCCAAAAATTTTGAATTGTTTAACAGAGTTGTAAGCCTTAGAAGAGCAGATGTGGAAACAAGTACAATTGGAAAAAGGGAAATAAATAGATAAGTAAGTTTGAATGAATAGGCTTGGTTAAGCCATGATAAGTAAGAGCAGTGAGGCCTTGGAAAAAAATAACTCAATTGGACTGAAAGTCCAGGGATGTGTAAAAGGAATTAGAAAAGGGAAGAGTTCATAGACCCCTTCCTTGTTGTTTATTATATTTCTCTCATACGAGAGATTGATTTACAAATTCAGGTAAATGTTTTGGCATAAGAATGTTAATGGTTATACGATTAAAGAATACAATTGAAATTGGATTGTGATTGCACTAGCTAACACATTAAGAAGTAATGTGGTAGAGTGCATAGAGATATGTTGGGGAATATTTGAAAACGTTTTATTAATTTAAATTCTATAATACATGCATTTTTGTTTTACATGACAACTAATATATATATAAAGGACCTTGGGATCCCCATGGAACACTACYGATGAGGTAAAAATCAWAAAAAGGGTGCTAGCAGCTAGAACAGGTATAAAAATATTCATGCCCATGTGTCATAAGGTATGGAGGGATTTGGTAAGAATCTCCTCTKAAGTATTTTAATTTCTTCATGATATGTGAATAATTTTGAGTGGCTATTGTATGCCATTGCTACCCAAGCARGGTAAGATTCATGAAAKAAGAATCTAAATAAYAGAGAGRGGGAGTCTATGCTAGTCCAGGATGAGTTATAATCCTTGCAAGAAAATGCATGAGTAAGGAGTACCATGGGTACAAATGAAGGAAGAATGTTTGGGTGCATTCAAGAGAAACTTTTAGTCTCATATGTGTTGATTTGGGATCATGATCATCATGTAGTAGGAAGCACAATCATGCTGCAATGATGAATGAGAATGAATAAGCCATATGGTGAAGAGGTTGGTTAAGCTCCAACGCACCATGGCAAAGTTCTTTTCATAAAGTGTGACAAACTTGAAATAAATGCAAGGGTGCATTGGGTATGAATGTGGCCATGAATATTGGCACATTGATTAAAGTCATTTGATATTTGAATTGTATTTGGAAAATTTAGTATGTTGAAAGGATGCATACATAAATAATGATATTTCTTTTTTCTATGTACCCTTGAATGGATGAAAATGACTTGGACTATTAGTATGCATAGTTTTGAAAATATAATGTGAATGAAAACTAACAATTTGTTTGGCTGAGGAATGTTGAAATTGCAGAAAGAAAAGGATCTTGGATATGGCAGTGTTGTAATCCCATAAGGAAGACCAATTGTTTGCTGAGATAAACTGCTATGGGAAGGAAAGTCCCATACTTGTGAATTTGTTTATTATGCGGAATAGATCTGAAAGTAAATGTGGAATTTGGAAATATGTGGGTAATAGATTTGCAAGAAAATTTTGAATTTTAAATTGATGATAATTTCTCATAATTTATGTATACCTATGATACAGGTGAGACAAAAAATATTTGTCGAGGGAGGACAGGTGAAGGTTGTCAAGATGGAAAGCATGAAAAAGGCTATTGTTGAGACATGAGAACCCTGTGGTAAGTCATGATCTCCATAGAAGATGTTGTGTTGTGGAAACACAAGCCAGAGGGACACCTCGACAGAGAAATTTTGAGAGACACCTCAAATGTAAGGATCAATGAAGTCTTTACAACTCTTCCTGTGCAAGAAATCCTTGGCAAGGAAATATGGATCTCTCAAGGGACTATATAGCAGAGAAGGGGATACATGAGCCTGGGCCTAGAAGGTGAGTGACCGCAAAGAAGAGGAGAATTTGATAATTCTTATACACTATTGATTGGGATCGTGCACACAATGGATATGTCCAAGAAAAATAGTGAGCCAAGATAAAAAGACAACCATGTGGACGTGAATCCACAAACTACATAGGTAAGTCAACCCAGAACCTCCTTACTGCTACTAGAAGTGTCATTATTGAATGGTAGAGACTTACCAAACATCAGTACCCTGGTTAGAACCTCTGTGCCATCTGGTTCCCATGCATATATTATTCCATAAAGACCGGGAGTCCCTTATAGATCCAATATGACTTTGTGTTTGAGCCTCATATTCTTACTCATGATCATGCTGACCTATACCTATGGGACTCCCACGAGTCTTGTTTAATCTCTTATTCAAAAAGAAAAAATATTGTAGAGTGAATTTGTCTCTTTCACACTCGTAAATTGGATTTGAAAGGACATCTATTTGGTGTAAGTTTAACCCTTTTTCAGACCAAGTAGACTAATTTTGGAAAAGGAATACTTTAGTCACTGGTGGCTAGAAGAGTTCTCTTGGGAATTGTTTTATATTTTTTCAAGCCTAGGGGACTAAATTTATGAAAAAGGACATTCTTTGGAGTTAAGTTGTAATTGCATCTCATCCTATAGCTTGCAGTATTGAGCCTATTGTCGGTTCCCACTTTCGCATTATAAGTCTATTATCTTAGTATTTTTCATCATCAGCCAAGGAGATCCTTGTTTATATCCTTTGCAGCTTGATACACTGTACCCTACGAGGAAACATCCCCCCGAGTGTCCATATCCTACATGCGCCTCCTTACATTGAGCATAGGCATGTTCCACTATTGGAGCTAGTTGCTTACTCGCTATATTTGTTTCCTCCTTTGTATCATAGCATTCATTTGCCTATGAAAAAAAAAAAAAAAAGATGGGCGGGAAAAGAATATTATATTATGTTGGCAGCAGTCACGTCGCCTTTGAACAGAGAAAAAAAATTTGAGTCCACTTGTCATCTGAAGTTTACGTTTAGCATGACCTTAGGAAGTTGAGCTCATTATTCAGAGTTTACTCCTCCGACTGGTTACTCTTCCAGTCTCTATGGAGAGTTTGATTGGTGCCTCCTGCATCACAAAGTTTCATCATTAAGTCTATGCTGCCAGAGTCCTCCATATGTCTCATGGTTTTGTTCAAAGGATGTCTATAAGCTTGTGTTGGCCATTTCTCAGAACTCGACTTTGCATGTCAACCATACCCTTAGTGTGTCTCAGAGTTACATGAAGTTGTAGTCCTACCATGCATGTTGGTCATACTTTCCTTATGGGTAGGTAACCTTGAACCTAGCAGTCAACATCTCCTCATTGGTTGTTGACTGGGCGGTTTCCCTTGTGTTCGACAGCAAGAAATCTATTCACACACTGGGATTTGTGTAGTGTCTTGGATTCCATTAGCCTTTTGGTGGTTTCCTTGCCTTTGTCGAAAGTTTTCCTTATTGGCTACTATTCAGAGGGTCTTTTTCGT
>ML781714.1:696758-717098 GCA_009831015.1 Picea engelmannii
TAGAGGGCTTAATCCCAATGGAATATTATAATATTATTCCTTAAAGATAAAGTAATGGATATTAATATATATCCTAACTCTCGAAAGTAAGGACAATGAAGTCCCTTGGGGTGCCAAGTGTCGTAAAGGACACATGCATATATATATGTGTGTGCGTGTGTATGTGTGTGTGTGAAGGGGCATATGCATTATGATCAACAGTGTTCCTTCATGGAGGCAGCGATGAGTCATACCTTACGATACTATACTGTGACGAAGAACTTGTACTTGTAATATTAGCGCGAGAACTAAATTGGAGAATCGGTTGTCAGGTCGTATTACAGAAGAAGCGGATTTTTAGGCCCGTGAGTAGTTCTCTAGGTGAGAAACTACGTGAAGTTGTTCCCTAGTATGTTGGGAAATAGCTATGGGGATCTAAGACTTCCTTTCTGGCATGTTGTTGAAGCCCTGGAAGGGAAGTGGGGCAGCCAAGGGACTGTTGAACAAAGAAAGGGCACACTTCCTGGGGTGGGACAGGCATGTGGGGAATGAGAGACTGTAGGCTAGTTGCATCAGTTGGCACATTGGACGGAGAAATTCTTTTGCTTATCAGACCTTATACTGGCTTGGTATTCCCTTTTTCCTTGCATATTTTATCTTTAGATCGGGGGTGACCCATTGCTGAGAGTTATGAACAATGCGGTCTAAGGCTTGAAGGAACGTGGAAGGTCTATATGCAGTTGGTATTTATTTTCCTAAGATAAGTGTCTTCCATGTGCTTATTTCAATTACTGTGTGTATGCAAGTATGATTTTTCTGTCGTGAATTCTCTTTTATTAAATTCTACATATGAATTGTTATTGTTGCATGCATGTTGTTACTATTTTCTGCTTAATTCTATTCATATGCATAACTTATTATTTAACTAATGGTATCAAAATTCGTAATGTCACAGGGCGTGTTCTAGCTCAAGGTTGGGAATGTTACCAGAACATATTTTTGAGTCCTTGATAATGGGGTTGTTACAAATCGGTATCAGAGCAGATTTTTTTTGTGGATCTTTCAGTAATGGGGACATTACAATGTCATTCAAAAAGGTCTGGAAATATATGGTATTGTCGTCAAAATTTAGAGAAGTGGAGTTTCTTCTTGAGAAGGTCTACTGAAAGACTCTACCATCTAATGAATGATTGGGAATGTTGGGGACGGAGGTGGAGCTAAGGCTTCCTATGGCTATTTCTCTGGAAGCTCCTCTAAGTAATCCCCCTTTTACTTCTATTCTTTATTCTTTGATTGGAGATTCATCTATAGAAGTTGTGAATCCTACCTCTAGGTCGTTATTGAATTCCATCCTACTGACCCAGAATAATACTACATATGTCCATTCTACTACTAAGCTTATAGTTCTAGTGTCAGATGTCTATCCGTCATAAAAAGAGGTTCTTCCAATATGTTCTTGTGGCGTTAAGCCTTTGTGAACCTCCTCTAGTACGAATATTGGAAAAGGGGTTGGGCATTCTAGGTCAACTCGTAGTCTCAGAAGACTCTGGGTAGAAAATTCAAGCCAACCCTCCTCACCTTTCAAGTTACCTTCTCTGCCTTTAGCAGAAATCTAAGGAAGATGGGTCCATTGATAGTGGTTTATCTCTGAAGAAGATGATAGGATCCCGGGTGGGAATAAAATCCCACCCTTTGATGGCTCAATTACAAGCTAGAAAGGATATCATAAGTGGAAAATAATTCATTGTTCTCCGAGCCCTTAGAGTAGGGAATTCTCGTTCTAGGGTTGAGCCATGATTTGCATTTATTTCAACATGCATGGGATCAGGGGTGCCCCAAAGTTGTTATCACTCAAAATATAGGTTAAAGCTTTCACTCTTGACCTTATTCTTATCCAAGAAACTATGTATGTTGGCTCCAAGGCCATGGAAGCTCCCTCTCCTTGGATGAAGGATTGGTCATTTTGTTCTCTAGATTTGGAAGGGCTCTCAAGAAGCCTCTTGATGGCTTGGAGACCCAATATGAAGGTTAATTCTACCTATCTTGGTTGACCTGGAAGTGCATAATTTTTCCTCTTCATTCCAAGTAATCACTCTTTATGTCCTGCATGCAGACAAAAAACCATTTTGGGAAGGTTTGGATTTTTTGGGGGGTATATCTAGTGCTAATGTCATCCTAGGGGGAGATCTTAACTTTACTTTGTCCCTTAGAGAAGTATGGGGATCACACCCACACAAAGACCCTTTAGAATGTTTCTTCGCACTTCTCCTTGAAGCCTTACATTTGTCGGATTTACAACCCCCAAATATTCCCCAATGTGGAGGAATGGTAGGAAAGGAGAGGAGGGGGTATACATGTTAGATTTTTATCTCGGGAGGTACTCCGCATGTTTTTTCTTGTACGCAGATGTAACCTTATGTTGACACTACTAGGCACTTAACTTTGTAATGGGTTTTTATAAAGTTGTGATAAAGTGGTTTTTATATTAAAGTGACTTTTTAATGAAGTGTACCTTCTAATATTAAAGTGACTTTATTTCATAAAGTGCACTTATGTAATAAAGTGAAATGTACTATAATATTTTAAGTGAAATATTTTGGAGGGAATGAATCATGAACCTTGATCTTGTAAAGGCAAGATTAGATCTTGGCCTTTGGATTTAGGGTTGGGGAAGGTGAAAAGACACTTGGGAGGTAAAAGGTCATCTTCAAATTTTATAAAAGAATGCATTGGGTAGTGTGCAAGACACATTGAGAGAAGGAGTTTGAGATATTTTATGAGTAAGCTTGAGAGAGGAAAGAGGGCAGCAAAGAGGGTGCATTTCCCAAGAGATATTGGGCACAAATCCCGAGGAATTTATGTTATGGGTCATTTTTATGTTGTTGGAGGTCGTACTATACAGATCCGTACAGTTTTTACAGCAAGGGGAAGATGACACGAAAATCGAGGCAACATTGGCACGATTTTTTAGGCTATTTTGAGCATTTTTCTTGCCGTTGGGTCGTATAGCAGACTGTTTGCATGGATTTCGAGGTGCATATTTTCTGGGTGGTTCATACATCAGTACAGACTTGGCATGGTTTTCGAGGCATATATTTTTGGGACAGTTTTTGGGTGTTGTAAGTGCTTTTTCTCTTGGCTGGAAATTGTGTTATTGTTGTTGATATGTAATTTCCTGAAGCTAAATAATAAATCTCTCTCTCTCTCTCATTGGGTTTCCCCACATTGGGGTTTTCTGTGGAATTGTCTAAATTTCTGAGTTATTCATGGTTGATTGAATGTTGTTTATCGTGTTTATTCTGTTGCATAATTACTTAGCAATGTGTATTTTTTCTTATGGTAATTTTTGAATGTGGGTTTTAGACATTTCAGAGTTCATGCAAGACAGTTATCTCTAGGTTGCTAAGTGTATGACAGAATATTAGCTTGCTAATTTTTGTCATTAAATTTCTACATGGTATCAGAGCTTGGGCTTTGAGTGATAGTGAGCAGTGAGATTTTTGGGCAAGTTTGAAGGGGGGGGATTGTGATTGTTTTCCTTGAGCTGTGACAAGGAATATGGATGCATGCATTAGATTTGAGGATCGGTTGGATGGCATTTCCAACTATTTGCAGTGGAAGGTCTGGATGTCAGTTGTTCTCAAGGAGAACAAGATTTGGAACTATGTTAGTTATGTTGTTGTGGTTCCCATAGCATATTTTGTTGCTTTGGATTTGCATGAGGTCAAGGAGGCCAAAGCTCAGAGGATTATTCTGGATGGGGTGAAGGATCACCTTATCCCACACTTGGTTGAGAAGAAGACAACCAAAGAGATGTGAGATGCACTTAAGAACTTATTTGAGGCGAAGAATGAAAACCAAAAGATGGCCTTGAAGGCTAAGTTGCATTGTACCAAGATGGGTAAGGAGGAGAGTGTTTCTTCTTATCTTACCCGGGTAGCTCAAGTGAAATATGAGTTGGTTGCAGTTGGGAGGTCATATCAGATTCATAGTTGGTGAGGATAGCCTTGAAAGGTTTCACCAAGGAATGGGAAGTCTTCGTGAAGTGTGTGGTGGTTCGTGAGCATCTTCCATATTGGAGCAGATTGTGGGATGATTTCACTTAGGAGGAGATCTGGGAAGGATCTCGGAGCAATGGACAGAAGACAGATGGACCTGATGAGAATGTTTCTCTTGTTGCAAAGAGCAAGAAGAAAGGAAGTTCCAGTAGGCACTTGAGTAAAGTCAAATGTTATTGTTGTAACCAGTTGGGGAACCTTGCTTATCATTGTCCTGAGAGGAAGAAGAATAAAAAGGAATCGGAGGGGCCTGAGACAGTTGCTACAGTAGCCATGGAGGACTATGCTTCCAAGTATGACAGGGAATTTTCTTTGGTTACCCTAGTTTCCAGTGTTGGTAGCAGAGGATTTGGGGGTGATATCAGATGAATTGTGGATAGTGGAGCCTCTTGCCACATGATGGGAATATGGAGAATATTCCTAATTATCACAGAGACAAGTCATGACCGATAGGTGGTAAATGAAGGTGGTATGGCGCGAGCTGTACGTGGAGTTGGAAGGGTTAGATTCTTACTTGAGTATGGAGGATTCCTAGAGCTTGATGGAGTTCTCTTTGTTCTAGGGTTGAGGGTTAACTTGCTCTCAGTATTAGCCTTGGAGGATGTAGGATATTGTACATTGTTCAAGAGGGAACATCTATTTATCTACAGGGAAGGAGTGGACCCAATGGAACTGCAGTTGATCGATGATTGGGTGAAAAGTTCGTATATGTTGCGAGGACAACCTTCAGGGTATGATTCAGCGTTGGATGAGGAGCATGAGGAGGCTCTTGAGAATACGATGATACCAAGGATTCAATCTTTCATTCCAAGAGAAGGGAGCGAGTCTCTTCTGAGCACTGGCAGGAGGCTCAGCCAGTGTGGTCGAACCAATGCTCAAGGTGGAGTAGATTCTCCAAGGAGCTCAGGGTTCCGGGTAGCTGTCAGGAGAAGATATTCTAGTTCAAGTTTTGTGCAAGTGTTGAGGATGGATCCAGGTTCAGAGGGATCTCCTACTGAGCACAATGTGATGGAATCGAGAACTTCCCTCGCTAAGAGGGAGTGTTATCTTTTTATCTCGGGAGGTACTCCGCATGTTTTGTATTGTATGCGGATGTAACCTTATGTTGACACTACTAGGCACTTAACTTTGCAATGGGTTTTTTTGTGATAAAGTGGTTCTTATATTTAAGTGACTTTTTAATGAAGTGTACCTTCTAATATTAAAGTAAATTTATTTCATAAAGTGCACTTATGTAATAAAGTGAAATGTACTTTAATATTTTAAGTGATTTATTTTGGAGGGAATGAATCATGACCCTTGATCTTGTAAAGGCAAGATTAGAACTTGGCCTTTGGATTTAGGGTTGGGGAAGGTGAAAAGACACTTGGGAAGTAAAAGGTCATCTTCATATTTTATAAAAGAATGCATTGGGTAGTGTGCAAGACACATTGAGAGGAGTTTGAGAGATTTTCTGAGTAAGCTTGAGAGAGGAAAGAGGGCACATTTCCCAAGAGATATTGGGCACAAATCCCAAGGAGTTTTTGTTTGAGTACTGGGTCATTTTTTTGTTGTTGGAGGCCGTATTGTACGGATCCGTATAGTCCATACAGCAAGGGGAAGAGGGCATGCAAATTGAGGCAACATTGGCACCATTTTCAAGGTTGTTTTGAGCATTTTTCTTTTTTCTAGTTCATACTGAATAGTCTGTACAACAGACTATTTGCATAGATTTCGAGGTGCATATTTTATGGGTGGGTTGTACATCAGTACGGACTTGGCACGTTTTTTGAGGCAGAAATTTTTGGGATAGTTTTTGGTTGCTGTAAGTGGTTTTTCTCTTGGCTGGAAATTGTGTTATTGTTGTTGATATGTACTTTCCTAAAGTTGAATAATAAATCTCTCTCTCTAATTAGGTTTCCCTACATTGGGGTTTTCCCTGGCATTGTCTAAATTTATGAGTTATTCATGGTTGATTGAATGTTGTTCATTGTGTTTATTTCGCTACATAATTACTTAGCAATGTGTATTTCTACTTATTGTAATTTCTGAATGTGGGTTTTAAACATTTCATATTTTATGCAAGACAGTTATCTCTAGGTTGCTAAGTGTATGACAGAATATTAGCTTGCTAATTTTTTTCATTAACTTTCTACAATACAAACTTCTAGACAGATTTATGATTTCTAAATCCTTGGTTGAAAGTCCTTGGACCTTAAAAATGTGGGTGGGTTCAAGGGGTCAGTGGGACCATTTGTCCATATTTATGAAAAATGGATTCCAAGGAGCGTAATCCCCCATCTCTTAAATTCAACCATGTTTGGCTTGCAAAAGAAGACTACATAAATTTGGTCAATTCTATTTGGACTCACCTCCACTATGAAGTTGGCTCTTTGTTTATGCAACAATTCCATGAAAATATACAGAGAGTAAAAGAAGTTACGAAAAATTGGGCTATGAATTTCAATCAACGTTCCCAAGTAGCCCTTAAGGAAACTGAGCTCAAGATTAATTCCTTTTTTGAAGCCAATGTCTCTGATATTTTATCTGATGAGGAGGCTTCTTCCTTGAAGTCGTTGAAGGAAAAAAGACATGATATTTTGGCTAGAGAAGAGGCTATTTGGAGGTTAAAAAGAAAAGTTGTATGGCTTGTTAAAGGTGATAACAAAACAAAAACAATTAATAAATATGCTAATTTCCAATAAATCTAAACACCATTTGGGAGGTGGCCAAAAAGGATAGTGGTTTGGCTAAGACCTTTGAGGAAAAGGTGGAAGTGGATATAATTCATTTTAGCTCGTTATTCAAGTAGTTAGTTGGATGTCCAATTGAATAAATGTTAGGTTTTCTCAGATTGTTTCCAAAGGTTTTCACTGAAGAGATGAATGATGCATTGGAAGAAGAGGTTTCAGAGGCTAAGATAGAATCAACTTTTTTTCCGTGAAGGAAAAATCCTAGGGCCTGATGGTTTTTCGGTTGAATTCTATATTGGGTTTTTCAAGCTCTTAAAAGATGGTCTTCTGAAGGTGGTAGAGGAGTCCAAATGAAGAGGTAATTTTTTGGGTTCTATGAACTCCATGTTTTTATCTCTTATCCCCAAAAAGAAGGACGTGATATATTTTGAATACTATCAACCTATTTCTTCATGTAACATCGTGTATAATTCGGTATCAAAAATCATAGAAAATAAGATAAAACCTATCCTAAGTGATATCATTTCCGAGGAAGAATTTGGCTTCCTCTTCAAGCGTCAAATTCATGATGTGGTGGATCTTGCCCAGAAGGCGATGCATTCAATTAAAACATCCAAAATCCCCTTAGTTTTTCTTAAATTGGATTTGTCAATGGCCTATGACAAAGTGATTTGGACCTTTTTTCGATTGGTGCTGATCCAAATGGGGATGAACCATGCCTCTATTAATTGAATCCTAGGATGAATTCAATTAGCCTCCTTTGTGGTCCTCATCAATGGGACCCCTTTTAGATTCTTTGGTGCTTCATGAGGACTTAGATAGGGGTGCCCTATATCCCCTTTTCTCTTTCTTCTAGCAACAAAAGAGCTCAGTAAAGTTATGATCAATGCAAGAAATAGGGGCTAGCTTAAAGGAACCAAAGTCTCTCCCACTAAAACGTTATCTCACTTTACTTTTGTTGATGATGTACTTTTTATTAGTGCAGGATCTCTACAGGAATTCCAAGGAATTTGATGAACCTTGGACCTTTTCTGTAGGGATATAGGAATGGAAATTAAATAGCTAAAGTCGTTGTTTGTACACTATTCTTACCCCAGCAAGATATGACCCCCCTTTTGGAAGGATATTTTTTGTTCTTGAAGAAAATCTTAGAGGAAGTCTTTAAGTACCTAGGATTTAATCTTAATTTGAATGACTATGGCTTTGAGGACTAGTTGTGGTTTTACAAGAAAACTGAATCCTGTATCTCCTTGTGGGTTAATAGGCGATTTTCAATAGGAGGTAGGTTGATACTTCTTAAATAGGTTCTGCAAAGTATCCATGTCTAATGGACCTCCATTGCAAAGATGTTGAAAGTTATCTTGATGAAGATTAGGAAAAAAATGTTTTCAGTTCTTATGGTCTGGAAGCCATGAATAGGAGAGGATCCCATTAATTAAATCGTCTAACTTATCCCATCCTAAGAACTTGGGGGTTGGGGAATAAAAAACCTTTATCTTTTCTGTCAAGCATTTGCAAGAAAAAGATTTTGGAGGCTTACACAGAACTCGGCTCTCTGGGGAAGAGTGATAAATTCAAAATATTTGGGTAGTCTCTCTATTGAAGATTGGTTCCACATATCCAAGAAATATTCTAAAAATAGTTCAATCATATGAAAATATTTAGTAGAATATTTTCTACTTGTGGGAAAATGGATAGTGTGGAGGATAGGGAACAGTAAGAAAGTTTGAATAGGAGTGGATTTGGAGTGAACACAAATTTTACTTTATAATGATATTCTAGCCTTCCTTTATAACCTGGATATCTTTTCTCTATGGGATGTTGAAGCTCAAGATTATAGTCAAGTTGGTAGACGTGGTTGGAAGTCATAGGTCAATCTGGGCTTGGTCAAAGAGCATGTTGAGGAATGGAACAGGTACATAGGTATGTTATGCTCTAATCATATAAAGTTGGTCGAAGAGGATCCAAACTCCCTTGTATGGTCGAAGAATACCCTATTCGATGTTTTCACCGTCAAGCTTGGTTATAAAGTGCAAATGGAAGCATATTTTAATGGAACTTCATTGTGGTGGTCGGATCATGTATGGAAGCTTCATGGTCCTCTGAAATAAAAAATTGTCTTGTGGCTTGCTCTAAAAAACAACCTGTTAACTTGGGATAATGAGCTTAAGAGAGGTTGGATTGGACCTAATAGATGTACTATGTGTCAACAAGTGGTGGAAATGATTTCTCATCTTTGCATCTCTTGTCCCTTTACGACTCAGAAATGGAGCCTCATTTCCAAGTGTTTAAATCCTAAAGTGTCTTGGAATCAGGATAGTTTGGCCCTCTATGTTCAAGAATGGTTGATGGATGCAACCATGGAAATTTATGACTCCCGTCCTTGTCATTTTTTTACTTCATTTTCAGGACTCGTAACATCAACATGTTCTAGGAGAAATAAGTCCCAGTGGAGGTACTTGTTGGTTTGATTGAAAAACTCACGAAGGAATTTAAATGTGACCCCAAGTGGAGGAAATCATTGTTTCCTATTATGTTGTCTCTAGATTATGAGACCCCTTGGGGTTTTTTCGATGGGGAAAACCAAGGTCATCCTCCCAAGTGTGGTGTTGGTGATTTTTTATGCTTTTTTGGTGTTGGTGTAAACTCTCATCATTTATTTCATATTAGATATGCTCCTGGTCTGAGCTCAAACATTAAGGATGAATTCTCAGCTCTGTATTCAATGCTCTACTTTGCAAATTCTCGCAGGATAAAACATTTGCAGGTGTTGGGGGACTCACATGTGGTTATTACTAAGGATATTGGGAAAATAAAAGTGGATATTATCTGACTCCAATCACTATTGGCTCAAATTCATAGTCTCATTTAGGAATTTGATTGGATGTCTTTCACTCACATTTATCGTGAATTAAACAAAAAATCATATCAGTTGTCTAAGGAAGCTTTGGAATGATGTGTTGGATCTTTTTTTGTTAAGGAATTCCATGATGGGAAAGAATTTGAAAGTGTGGAATTTCATTTATAGTTTTCTTTGTCTAACCTAAGTAAGCATTTGTAGCAGACTATACAGTTTTGTATCTAGGCATGCATTTAGTTGTTAGTTTTTTTGAATTGATTGTTCCTTAGGTTATTGGATATTGTATAGTGATTGTATTTTGATTCTATGAATGAAATAAGGTTGGAGGGTGATCTAAAATGTATGGTATGCTGCCAATAGAATCCTATTCTGAGAATAAATGAGTCTAGTTTGGAGGAGTCCCTTCGACAGATCATATGTATATTCTTTTTTTTGGAATATAAAGATTTTTTTCACAAGAAAAAAAGAAGTCAATGTGTATAAATAAGCAATTAGGCACACATTATTGTTTGGTGTAGGCATAGGTTATTAAGGTATGAATATATTAATCACGGGAAGGATTCAAGCACACTAGAATGCATATGTTGGCATGTCATGGCATTAGTAGCCAAGCACATTATTCTGATGTGGATTGAATTTTTGTAGTAGTTTTGGATTGAGCTTCAAGGTTTGTTGTTCGAGTAAAAAGTTAAGCATTATATTTCAAGAAGGTAGTCTGATTATCCTCAAGCATAGCACCATAGAACTGATGAAATAGAGGATGATCAATAACCTAGTAAAAAATGATCACAAAAGTACCTAGCAATATATTGTGCATGGCCACTCATTGTTAAGGATTAATAACACATTAAAGATAATGAACAAATGTATGGGGTTTATAGAACCAATTGTGTTGATGTATGAAAGATCAATTTGAATGAGAGAATGGGTCTTATGAGCCTTAGGTTGTAAATTATTTAAGGGTGAGTTGTTAGCATTGTGAAGTGAAGACCTTTGGTGTCATACAATTTGAGAATATGGTTATTGAAGAATAAAATAACACTCTATTGTACATTGCATTTTTTATGTTAACACAATTAACTTTTGTGTAGATTTATTGTATTGAATTGCATGTGTATTTTCATTATTATAAATATTTATAAGTTTTATTTTGGTATTGAGACATATAACAAGAATTTGTGGAGTGAAGCATTGACATTGTACGCGCATTTTTCATTGAGAAATAGTGCATGTTGGAGTGATCATTGTTCTATGTAAGAAGACTGTATTGTGTCATATTAGTCATCAAGGTCATGAAAGCTTTAAAAATTACCTTGATATTAGAGCTAATGTGTTTGGGTGTCTTTATCACAACACAGAATGCATGTCAAACCTCCCAAAAAAAAAGTTGAAGTGCAAGTGAAGAACTTTCAAGTGAAATTTGAGTGAAGAGACTAATACATTATTAGTTATGCCATTGCTAAACCCAATTTTAGATTAGCCCAATAAAAGTAAGAAAAAAAAAGGATTCCTAKATCATAATTTCAAGAAACTAACCATAGATATGAATTCCTCTCAAAAAWATACCCAATTTCCAAAAAAAAACATCCAAACTAGAGTTCGGGAAGTGGAGATATTATCAATTCAAAATTTGCATCTTTTAGGGGTTTTTATGATAACGRACGTGAATTTCGTAGATTGAATATCTTTTGATAGAGTGCACAGATTTTAGTCAAAACAGTGCCAATAAATCATGTGGCATTTCATAATTGGGGTCATAATAGTCAATCCGAGAAGTATCATTGAAGTTATGATCATTTTACAATTTCAGCCTCAAACCCTAACTAGATAAAATAGCTTTGTTGAAAAGTAAGTGATTCTCTTTGAAACCCTAGTTCTATTTTTGGCAAGATGTATTTTACTGGCAAAGATGATGGTCCTAGTATCAAAGAATACTTAAAAGATAGGAAGTCAATATGGAGAAATAACTAGAAATTTTGGATAGAGTAAAATTTAAGAGGTGATGCAAACAAATGGTGGAATTTGCTTAACCATAACAAGATGAAGGAAATTTCAAATGTAGAATTTGAAAAATTACTTTTAGATATGTGGTCTCTTGTGAAGAAGTATAAGAAGAGCACTAGGGCTTTATTTTCATATGAAAAATTCATATTATAGGTTCATGGGTGTATTTAACAAGAGAAGGTCATTGTTTATGTTAACCCTAGTTGCAAACATAATCTCATCATTGTTAATTTGGCTAAAAGATTGCAAGTACCTGCAAAGAATATTCAAAGCACACAGTTTGAAGGAGAAAATATTCAATTTTTTAATGATTTGAAGATTATCATGGATAAATATGTGTTTCTTTCAGATTTGTATGCTATATATATGGATGATATGGATTTTTTTGGGGATATATGTGGATAGACTCAATTAGTACAATGAATATTAATGTGCAAAATAATTTTTTGAAGTTGTGGTACAAGAAAAATAAAATTACATTGCATGATATTTCCCTTATTAAACATGAAGGCCCACGGAGGCACATGAAAAATTACTTGTAGGGGAAAAAATTGTAGTACCTCATGACACATAAGATGAAGAGTCTAGGGTTGAGTTAGAAAAAGAGCTAACAGAGCAATTGATGAAAATCGAAAGGAATAACATAAATAGGAAGATGAAGTTGAGGAAATACATGTTGAAGAGGGAAAGAAAGAATATCAACATCTAAGGTTGTTGTATATCACCACTCACACCACTTGAGAAACAACAATTGTCAAGGCAAGGGCATGATAATCAACAAACTTACTATGGATGAACATGGAACTAGAGACGAAACCAACATGGAGGCACATGGAGGACTAAAAGCAATGCATGGAAACATCATTGTAACGCTGCAAAGACATGGATTCCAAAGAGAAACCAGAATTAAGATCAATGAAAGGCCATAGTTGGACCCCATGTCCACATTTCACTAAGATGGATAGATGTCCATGCATGGTCCCAGTTGACTACATTTCTTAGTAGATCATATTATATGGCTTCTTCCCATGTTTCGAGGATGAAACATGCCAAGGGGGGTGGAATGTAATGTACTTAGGGAGAATAATATGGGGTACCTAGGGAGGAACCCAAGGGAATAAAGAATGCAATGTGGTCATAATAATAGAATAGGCTCATTATGTAATTAAAATGAAAGAATATAATAAGAAGAAGTAGTTGGTATAAGACCCCTAAGAATACTCATGAAAAAGTATAAATACACATGAGAATCATTGTATTGGATATGTGCTGAAATGTATTGTCCTGTAGCAAGCATGACTTGTGGAGTGATTCCTTCCATAAGGAGTATTTGATTGTGTTACCCTACCTTAAGGGTTATTTTCCCCATATTCTTGATGTTATTCATGGTGAATTTTTTGATATCTTGGATGTTCTAGGGTTTATTTCTAAAGATTTATGATGGATTCTCTCTTATATCTTTGAAGTTTTACTACATGTTCTATATAAGTAATTAACTTTTTATATAAACAAAATTAATATTTCAATGATTTAAAAACAATTCAAATCATATTCTATATAAGTAATTAAATTTCTATATAAACAAAATTAATATTTCAATGATTTAAAAACAATTCAAATTAAATCATTTTATTTATTTAAATATAATATTTATACATAAATAAAATAAAATACGGGCATCCAATATCAATTATTATTAAATAAAAATTTACTTTGCAAATTTTATTTATAGATTAATAACAATCATAAATATATAGAAAATGAAGATTTTTCCCCTAAGTTTATATGGTTTCAATGAAGACTAGAATAACAACTTTATAAGAAAACGAAAACGATAAATGATTTAAACATTAAATGAAATACAATCAAGGACATTAGTTACAAAGTCGTTTTGGATCGTATACAAGACATAATTTGGGAAATTATACGAAACATAATTTGGGACATCATATGGAACACCTTGACATTTTTTGGGTTGTCATTTTGGGCATTGTAAATTACCCAATCAAGAACATTGTGTAAAATGTTTTTAGGGATTATAAGTTCGTAAATGTGGATGTTCATAGGGTCACATCCAGAGATGCTTATTAGGATGAAACTGAGGCCAAACAATAGAATTTTTATATTAATGTAAACATTATTATGAACATTATCATAAATGTCACTTTGGTCATTTATTAGTCACTCTATTAATGACTAATTTGTAATTTTGACTCTCAAAAAATCAAAATTATGCTAATTTTGTGATAAATTTAGAATGTTATACTCATTGTGATACACTTTAACAAATATGGTACAATAACATTCCTAATAATCTCATCATCATCATATATGGTTAAAGGAGAACATTACGAAATCTAAATTGCATAAACATATCCATAAGTAGAGGCTCTCTGAGGGACAATGGAGAATAATACACTATGATTAAACGTAGTTGCATACCACATTGCCCATACAATATGAAGAATGGTCACCCAAATACAATGGCAGACCCTCTAAAGTGGAAAGGGCTAATGGAATGAACATCTCCTGAGAGGGTTACTTTCTAATTGATCGTACTTAAGAAAAAGTTGTCTCTAGGAGGACCAACTAAAGCATAAACATTAATGATCAACCTTGCAATTCCAAAATAGATCACAAATTTTCAACTTCACAATAATGTTGACAAGTATCATCAGTGAATCCCATAACAAGGATTCTGTAAGTGACAAGCACTAGAAAACTAACAATACCAATTTTCAGAGTAACAAACTTCAGAGCGCAAGGACCTTATTTACACTTGAGATCAGTGTTTTTCATTTACTTTCACAAGATCCCGAAGGCGAGTGAAGCAAAGAGGATACACACTGCTCGACTCAGACTAAACCCTATACTCTCTCTCGACCAAATTCTGAATAAATCAAATGAGAGGCAAGGGTCTTATTTATACATCTCATAGCAGGTTACCGGTAGTAAGATACTTACAACTGCCGGTGACAAAAGATTCCATGAAGAGATAGATGGGGCAGCTGTGGACTACAGCGGTTATCTCGTCCCTTAGAGGCTAGGCCATATGGGGACCCATCATACCTTTTACAGAATGACTCTGACTAAAGTAAATATTCTTATCTTTACACTGTGGAGTTACTCGTGAACCCACGGAACCGTCGGGACACCACTGTCGGCCCGATAGACATGAATATAACTTTGTTACAAAGAAAGGACTATTGGGTCCATCATGCTTCCATCATATTATCAATATTATATCTAGCAACTGAATCAAAAGAAAAGTCACTATCATAATCATGACTGCTAGGTGGAGAACTGTGATCATTAGAGAAAGGAGGAAGCCCGCCAAAACATCTGTAAAAAGGTGATCCCTGCATAGCTGGAATCAACTCGTCTTCAGGTACGCATAATTCTCCAAAGAACTCACTATGAACTTTATACTGTGGAGAATGAGATGTCTGATCATAGAGAAGTTCACTTCCTTTAAATGATAGATTAAATGTGAACCAGGCTTCATAATGAGTTGCTTCTTGAACTTCAGCTAAGAACCATTGTTTGAAGGCTTCTTTACTGGTATTTCTAAAGAACTCGGTATCTCGGGGACAGTAGGACCAGAACAACAAATATAACCACCCAGACCAGAAATAATGATACTGTTTGAATGAGGAGGATTCAAAAGTTATCCAGCATGATCCATCATACTTGGTTTGAAGCATGATCTTACAGTATTCTTCATAAGATAGATCTGGAGAGTAGAGGCTGATATATACTTGTCCTTGGAAAGGACCACCAGTCATGATTCCTCTAAACAAATTTCTACTATCTCTAAAATATCTACCAAATGTATCATTATGGTTATACATATGTATCCATATATCCAGGATACCTATACATTCAGGACTAGTTTTAATACAACAAGACAAACATTCAAAACAGTAACAATATTTACAATCTGCACAAACCAAGATCCATTTGAATCCTGGTGGAGGAATATCCCTGATATTCAAGGAGGATGAAGCCATTTAATTGTCTTGTCTTGTTCTTTTGGTGGAGCGGCTTCTCTTGTTAGAAGATCTGCAATGCAATTGTCTTTTCCAGGCTTATATTGAATATCAAAGTCGAAACCATCAAGCCATAGACTCCATCGCAGAACTCTGTTATTTCCCTGTTCAAGCAATCTTTGATTAGTCAACATCACTTTCATGTGTTTCAAATCAGTTCTTACAATAAAGTGTATGGGTTTGAGAAACATCCTGAACTTCTTGATGCCATTTTTGACAGCAAGAATTTCTTTGTGTGAAGAGGGATATCTGGATTCTGCATCACTGAAACATCCTGAAGTATATATGCATACTTCTTCCAATTTTGGGCCATTCTTTTGAAGTAATACTGTTGCCCATGTTTCATTTGAGGCATCAGTTTCAAGAATTAGCTGTAATGACATATCAGGAAGATGCAGCTTTGGCAAATTCTGGATCTTTTGCTTGATTATCTGGACTGCTTGGGTCATCTTGTAGTTCCAAGGAACTACTTTGCTTAACCTTTTCTGTAATATCCTGACATCCTTAGCTTGATTTTCATAGAATTGTCGGATATAATTTAGACATCCAAGGAATCTCTGCAGTTGTTTAGTGTCCAGAAGCTCATCAGGGAATTCTGTTAATTTCTTTAGAACATGATCTTGGAGTTCAACCTCTCCTTGGGAAAGAATCGGTCCAAGATATTCAATTCTGGTTTGTGCCCAACATAACTTAGATTTGTTGAGCACCAGTCCATGTCTATACAACAAATCATAAACAATCTTCAAATGTTGTACATGGATTTTCATATCAACGGAACAAACTAGTAGATCATCAATATATACAATAACAAAATTTAAATGCTTGAAGATGTCGTCCATCCTTTTTTGGAATTCAGATGGAGCATTCTTCAATCCAAATGGCATGACCTTCCATTGATATTGTCATTGAGGAACAACGAATGCAGTCTTATAGCGGTCTTTCGGAATAATGCCTATTTGCCAAAATCCACTTTTTAGATCAAATTTACTAAAGACATTGCATTTCCCAATTTTTGAAAATAATAGTTCTTTAGATGGCAAAGGAAACCTTAAAGGTAACAAGGCTTCATTTAATGCTCTGTAATTAATCACCATTCTTGGCTTTCCTCTTTTCTGCTCACTATGTTTATTTACATAGAATGCAGGACATGCCCATGGGCTTCTACTATTTTCAATAAGTTTTCGTCTTAGCAATTCTTCTATCTCCTGCTTACAATAATCCAGTTCTGTAGGAGACATGTGGTTTGCAGATGTTTTTTGAGGTCTGGGAACATAGTCTTCTTTGTATGGAAAACTGACAAAATATTGCTCTCGGGTCCAGAATGCATCAGGATAGTCAGATGTACAATCTGATTCTATTTTATCTTTTATATCTTTTATGATTTCCATTCCATGTTTATTTGCATTCCCTATAATTTTTTGGATTCGAGCAAGACTACTAGCAGAACACTCTACTTGCTTAGTAGTTTCTTTGACTGCTATTCTGGTTTCATAAACAGACGTGCTTGGTATCTTTAAAGATTTACCAGCAATGGAAAGTTGTACAAACTTATTTCCTACTGTTAGAGGTAAGCACTTATTTACAAAGTCTTGGCCTAACAAAATATCTGCACCTGTATCAAAATTGTATAAAGTTACTAATACTTTCTCATCCTGTATATAAATGGGGAAATCAGGAGCTATATGCTTGATCTTTAATTCAGTTTTATTAACAGCACGAAATGATATATCAACAGGCTGCCAATAATAATCTGGTAATGCTCCATGTTTGGCACAGGAATTCATTGCACCAGTATCTACTTGTGCATCTAGAGTGTATTGCAGATATCCTGAAACTTTAATATTTACAGAAATGACTAATCTGTCATCCAGGCCTTTGACTAATTTATTCTCAATATGTTCATCTTCTTCTTCATCTTGGAATATCTCTCTTTCAAAGTCATCATTTCTTTTCCTTTTGAGATATTCAAGTTCTTCTCTTTGTAGTTTCAGAGTTTTCCATACATCACGAATTAATGCTTCTTTCTCTTTAATTTCTTCTTCTAGATGAAAGATTGTATTATCTAGAGATTCATCATCTAGTTTAGAAGGAGAATGATGAACTATGGCCTTTCCTTTATGATCATCTTTAATATACACTTTGGAATTTATAGGCTTAGGCTTTGGTCGCACAAACTCGGCATCAGGAGGTATGTAATGGTGAAGATTCACCACGCTTGGCTGCTGGATGGCATCAATTTGTGCAATGAGTTGTTCAATTTTAGAAGCATAATGGTCTGACTGTTGAAACTGACCAGGGGTGAGAGCTGACATTTGTCGTTGAAGAGTGGATCTTTGAGAGAGAAGGGGTTGAGATCAACAAAAGAAGACATCATTTTGATATCTAAGAAATTGAGTTCTTCAAGCTGAGAAGAGAATGAGTCAGAATCAGAAGAGTAGGCTTGGTGATCTGCAAGAGGGGAACCAGGTGGCAGTGAGGAATCACTATCCTCTGAAAGGGATAGGTATTCACCATCTGAACGGTGAGAGACTAAGTCCCATTCAGCTGGATCATATCCTGTTAAGAACACATCCATAATTTTGGTTTGGGCTTTCGTCTTCGACCGCAGAGGACACTGAGACGGCCAGTGGACAGGCTTTTTACAAATAAAGCATGATGTTGGCTTGGCTCTAGAATGTTGTGGTCTTTTCTTAAAGAAAATCTTTCTTTTAGGGACAGAAAATTTATGAGGATATTTCTTAGTGAATTTTTGTCTTTTCTGATTCTTACAATCAGAACAACCACAATCTTTAGCAGACCATTTCTTTGGCTTTTTCTTCTGAGAACATCCAAAGCTAGATGTTTCTGTAAAAACTTCACAAACTGAAGAGTCAAATCCTAAATGTTTCTTTAAGGATTTTGCAGTCTTCTTTCTCATACATTCTTTCTGGAGAGCAGTAACAATCTGCTCGTGCAAGCCGGCAAGGGATAGATCTTCAATATCTATGTCAAGATCTTCTAGTCTTTCTCTTACAAGATCAGGTACTTTACCAGGCATTGAGGATAAATATTTCCTCAGATAAGTTGTATTATTTGGATCAGGTACCTTATATAAGAGAGTTTGCATGGTGCAGTAATATTTAGGCAACTGGGAGAGGTGGCATAATCTTTGATTCATATAGAGATCAGCAAAATGACTCATATTGATTTTTATATCTCCATAGAATTCATGAACAACAGCTTTAACTAGCTCATCCACGGGTTTTTCATGTTCTAGAATTCTGAGCTTACTTCTAGGAGTTATTCTTTCCCACCAAAAATTCAGGTTACCTACGAAACCCCAAGTAATGCGTAAGGCTATATCACTCCAAGAAACTTTATCCTTATGGAGTAATTTTTGTGTTTTAGCCCATGCTTGCCATTGTTGAATAATATTCTCAATCTCAGTTTTAGATTTACAATCAAAATCAGAGACTGGGGCATTATCAACATGTTTGATGGATGCAGGAGGTTGACCATCAATATCCATAGGGGCCTTTTTATTTCCTCCATACTTTGCATTACACCATTTTTCCCATGCAGACTGGTAAGACGTTCCAGAAGATTCACCTTGGGTTGGTTTGGATTCTTTGTGGGAATCATCAGGTTGTGATTCACCATCCATATCTTTTATTGAGAGACTCTGTTCAAACGAATTAGGTGTTTGAATATGTACAAGGGATAATTGGCTCTCTATGCTTGCTTTTTTGGCTTGAGTCAACTGGTTTTCTAGATCAGAAATTTGGCTTTTAACCAGATTGATTTTGGAAATTGCAAGATGAGATACTTCGGCTATTCTAGCTAAAATAGGATTGGACAAACTAGAAGCTAATTGTTTCAATGTTAGAGATTGTTGTTGGTCAGAAAAGACAGAAGGACCAAACAACGAAAAAGTAGCATCTTGTGCTATGTCAGATATTAGTATGGGAGAAGCAGGTCTTGTTTCTTCTTCATAAGAAGATTTCAAATTTGAGACTGCCTTCTCGATTACATCTATTTTCTCAAGGATAGTTTGTAATTGAGACTTCATTTCATTTTGATTCTGTTCTAAGTGATCAATCTCATAATGTAATCCATTTAAATGGGTTTTTGTTTTGATCACATCTTGTGCAATATCGTCAAGATTTTGGGCAAGGAAGACAGACTGATAATTTGAATAATTTTGAAGTCTTATGATATCCTGAGAAGGTTCAGCATCTGATTTCCTATATTTGATAAAATCCAGATCTGCTACCATATCATTTTGGAATTTAGGGATGTGATTCCCTGGACCTAGACTTCTGTATGGTAGTTCAGTCCTTTTATCTCTTCCACTCCTGGGCAATGGATAGTCAAACATTTTGATAGTAGGGACTGCTAGATCTTGGCAATCAGAACAATCTGAATGTTGACCATGATGTTCAACCTTTGTTTGATATGTTCTGAAATTTTTAGGAACAGATGGATAAGCAGTTAGATTATCAGACTTACAAGATATSKYKGACAGGATCCAAAMTTSYTCAATTACATTMTWSTAWYWGYCTTYGGAACYTTGTTGGTSCWYKAMCAWGCCTGMTCATCTAATCCTWAGMTCTACYAGMAACGSGCTWMTWCACAGRAWKCSTKGTRGKWGRTMYAKKTACATGAGGGGTYTSTCYTGYTRACTGYAGGATYTTGAYSAACTMRCAGAAAGATTRRRRAATKGTCTAKCAAGATTMTRT